>JBBCBC010000070.1:0-337071 GCA_037126765.1 Stenogyne calaminthoides
ATAGTCAGCTGCAAATAAATCAACCATTGGACTTTGTTTAGAAAGTTCAAATTTGATGGATTTACGGAAAATAAAAATATTAAAATATAAGAAATTTTTATAAATTGGGATACTGATTTAACGTAATTATAATCCTTCCGAAAATATTAAGGGAACAATGTTTAAATTATATTTTAACTCTGAAGACGATCTAAATAAAAATATTAATAAGAAATACAAAAGTTTAGGAGTAAGCAATTAGTGTGAATTTATCTTTGAAAATATTTGATGTGAATTTCTAATATATATTATACATTTATAATGACATATATAAAATATTAGATCGATTAAATTTGAATCAGAGTATCCGATGCTATTACTTGACAGATGTATGATGAAAAAAAATAAAATTACTTAAATATGACTGCGTGGGCCCTTATTGATTATTGAATTATTAGTCAAGATAAGATTAGTTGGTTGTTTTTTCTTATTCGAGACAGACCACCAAGTATAATTCTACGCTTGGATTCATCTGTCTTGCAATATTCTATTTCGGCTCTTATTTCGCGTTTTTTTAAATTAACACCTATTTTATGATTTATTTATTTAAAATTTAAAATTTATACTCTCAATTAAAATTTTAAACTTAAATTATAAATCGTTAAATAAAGATGAGCCAATAAAATGAATCATTTTTAGTAGGGTTAAATTAAGATCGAGGTAACAAAAAAAAATGGAAAAAGGAAAAAATTGAAAAAGAAAATTTATATATATTTTTTTAAATTTTTAATAATTAAAATATGATGTGGAACATGAGTGGAATAGGGTATTGTGGAACAGAGGAATCATGCAATAATTCTGTCAATTTCATCCAAATAGTCGAGAATCTGAAAATAAATACTAATATTTAAGTGAAAAATTATAATTTAAAATTAATAGTTATTGGGTATATGTCAAACAAATATTTACCATAATTAATTCCATTCTTTAGGCAGTGCAATTTAAAAAAAGCCAGTGACAAAAGACAGAAAGGTGAGACTATGGCCTACTCGATCACTATAAGGAAATAATTCAAGACGAAGCGGGCTTACGAAGCAATCTGCACGCCTACTGCTTTCAACCTCATCTTCTGCTGGGGCTGGATTGATCCTCAATGGCGTGTGGAGTAAAATTCACCTCTCAAAACATCGGCAATGGCATGGATACTTCTCCAAGATCGATTACCTCTTTCGAGAGCCTTCAAAAAGCATAACATACTTCCCAAAGCAGCACCTTAAGCTGTCCACTTTTTGCAATTTGTTATTTCTCGGAATCTGCACTTATTTTTCGATTGCTCGGTGGCGTCAAAAAATCTAAAGTACGTTTGTTATAATTGGGTTGGAATTTCGGGAGTGAGTCATAATCAGATCTTGCAACATTTTCTCGCCCACTCTGGAATTTTTTCGGGCAAAAAAGGCAAGCTTTTGGCAATGAGTCTTTGGATTTGTATTGTTTGGATTATATGGAAAGAAATGAACAAATTGATTTTTGAAGGGAAAAGCTTTGAAACGAAGAAGGTGGTGGGCGAAATTAAAGGAAGATTTTGGAGTTGGTCTTTCGGTTAAATACCCTCCATTTTTGTAACTTTCAATATCTGAGAATTGTTAGAAAATCTTGGAAAATTCTTGAGGTAATTCTTTCATCATTTTTTTTACATCACTGCATAGTGTACTCTTTTGTTTCTCTATTTTGGAATAAAGATTTTACTTACCAAAAAAAAAAAAATAATTCAAAATAATTGAGGATCCGGTCGAGTGGATTTTTCTTTGTTTTCAAGTTTCAATAATGCCAATCTATATGCTCAATTATTGGGGATATTTATTTAATTAATCATCCAAGAGTTGCCCATATATCGAAATTCAAGCGTCTTGACCAAGTTCTCAAATTCGAGTGTCCAAAAAAAAAAGTTGACATGTTACCATCAACTTCTTCAATCAATAATATATCGGAATAGACCTGAAAGCAATATAGTAACAAGTTACAAGAGACGTGGTTTCTAAACTGCTATTTAATTAAGAAGGTGTTCATTTCTTACAGCAAATTAAAAGATAGGTCAACAATTATAATTTGCATAAATGTCTAACTGATGACGTGGGGCTAGCCGCAGCCGAGGTAATGTCCTTCTCCATAATACAAATTTTGAGCAATATAAAAAAAAACAACGTGTTTTAAGTGCAATTACATTCAAAAAAAGCATTTACCGGCGGTTAGCAAATAAGCGGCGGTTTTCTGACGATGTGATCAGAATGGTGAAAGTCAGCGGTTTTAACGGCGGGAAAAGAACCGTCGCAAATAGCAATAGTTTATACTAACCGTCGAGAATAATGATGGTTTAAGCGACGTTTTGTACTAACCCTCTAGGGGACGGTTTTCTTGACGATTTCGACTGACGCGGTTTTTTTAAAATTATTTATATATAAATATTAATTTTTTAATATTTAATATTAATTATGTATTTTTTAATGTTTGAGGATTATACTTTCGGTTTTTAATTGTTGTTAATGCATCTTACCGTATCTTAATTTATAGTCACTTGGAGAAAAGTTCCGTGATCGTAATCATATCTATTTCGAGGAGTTTACGGTATATATAAAATTTAATTTATAGTATATTTAAATATATATATTGACTAAAAGTAGTCTTGTTTAAAATAAGTAAGTCTTATCTAAATGAAAAGTATTACTTGTTAAATAAAAAAAATATTACTTGTTTAAATAGAAAAAGTAGTACTTGTTTAAATAGAAAAGTAGTACTTGTTTAATGAAAAAGTAATCTTGTTTAAATAGAAAAAGTAATTACTTGTTAAAATGAAAAATAATCTTGTTTTTTAAATGAAAGGTAGTACTTGTTTAAATAGAAAATATTACTTGTTAAATGAAAAGTATTACTTGTTTAAATAGAAAAATAGTACTTGTTTAAGTAATACTTGTTTAAGTAGTACTTGTTTTTAAATCTAAAGTATTATTTCTTAAATGAAATGTAATCTTGTTTAAATGAAGATATTTACTTGTTTAAGCGAAAGGTATTACTTGTTAAATAATAAATATTACTTGTTTAAATAGAAAAGTAGTACTTGTTTAAATGAAAGGTATTACTTGTTAAATGAAAAGTATTACTTGTTTAAATAGAAAGCGATACTGTTTTAAATAGAAAAGTAATACTTGTTTAAATGAAAAAGTATTACTTTTACTTGCTTAAAATAAGTAGTACTTTGCTTAAATAGAAAATTAGTACTTGTTTAAATGAAAGGTAGGACTTATTGAATAAAAGGTATTACTTGTTTAAATGAAAAGTATTACTTGTTAAATGAAAGGTAGTACTTGTTTAATTAGAAAAATATTAGTTGTTTAAATAGTACTTGTTTAAATGAAAAGTAGTACTTGTTTAAAATAGAAAGTATTACTTGTTAAATGAAAAGTATTACTTGTTAAAAAGAAAAGTATTACTTGTTTAAATGAAAATTAGTACTTGTTTAAGTAGAAAACATTAATTGTTTAAATGAAAAGTAGTACTTGTTTAAATAAAAAGTATTACTTGATTAAATAGAAAAGAGTACTTGTATAAGTGTATAGTAGTACTTTTTAAATAGAAAGTAGTATTTTTTTTAAAAAAATGAATTTTTAGGACATATACAATTTTAAAAAGAATATAATAATTTATTTATAATTTATAAATTAAAAAAAAATATATAATTATTCTTAAAAAATTATTAGATAGTTAAATTAAACAAATGAAATAAAAAAACTATAAAAAAGTGTAAAAAAGTGAACTAAAAATAAATAAAAAATACAATTTTAATATGATTCAATTTAATTTAATTTAATTTATAAATAAATAAAAATTATAATTATTATTTTAAAATATGGTTAAATTATTAAATTAGACAATTGAAAAAGGATTTTTAAAAAAAAAATTGAAAAAAAAAATGATTTTTTAGGGCGTACATAATTAATTTCATTAAAAGCCTTGAAAGTAAGTGCCGGTGGATTGATGCCTTTCGGGCGCCTTGAGGTCCGTGTTAGGTCTCTTGGGAGGCGAAAAAATTGCCTCTTTTATTTGGGAGGCTTGGTGGCTATAAATGAAATGCTTGGTGGTTATGTTTAAGATGGTTCATGCTCGGGTGGTTGGTGCGTCGAACACCTCTCTTGAGCAGGGAGATTACGATTTTAGCGGCGACTTTGGGGCGGTCACCAAAAAAACCATTCAACGACAAATTTTTTCCGTCATTAAAACCCATCTTTTTTCGTAGTGTTAATAGATATCAATCTTATCTGGTGATAAAATTTTACACATACACTTGCGGATTGGTACGCTTCAAGTTGAGTATCTTCTCATAAATGCGATGAAATGATCATCACACTATAGTTTTTCAAATGAAAAAAAAGGCGAAAAAATGAACCCGTCATCGGTCCTTTGGCGTAAAAAATAGTGGTGGAATAAAAATAGGGCGTAACTTTGGGGTTCACAACAAATCAAGGACATTAATTGTATAGGTTTGCAAATTAAGGAAAATATTTTTTTTTTTATTGTAAAAGCGTAGGCCTAATTTGGCCAATTAGTCGCCTACATTAATATAAATTAAAAATATTGTCCTTAATTTACGAGGGATCGAGCTTGGATTTTTGGGTCCTCAGTGAGACTCATCTGGTTGTGGTGAACAAATAAATTTGGACAATATTAGTTGTATCACAAAGATATGCATGATTAAATTTTCCACGGACCAATAAAACATCACTTATTGTATATGGAATTCTAGATTTTACCTATAAAAAGTTGTTGATCGCCCTTATTTATTGAATACAAAAATAATAATGCAATACAAAGTGAAATATTATTATTAAATATAGGCGTTTAAACAATTTACACACTTTAAATATAAATAGGTGTGATTTGGGACAACCAAGAAAAGGAAGTATGAACTATCCTTGTGGGGCGGTGGGGAGTATTTAAAAGCTTCAATAATAACAATTAATTAATGACTCATTAATACAAATACCTATAACCCTATAAATTTCATTTCTTTTTCTACACCACAGACCACACTACCTCAAATGACTCATTAATGTAAATATGGTCTCTTGGTCCCATTCTTATTTATTTATCACTTTCTCACCTTTTATTTTTATTTGCAACTTTCAATAAATAACATTAATTACTCTCTCCAACCCAAAATGTTTGTCCATCTAAAGAGAAATTTTTTAGCCCAAAATGTTTATCATTCTACACTAATATATGATCATTCTACACTAATATATGATCATCAAATATTTTAGCCTCTGCTCATTAATTGTAATAAATTTGCATTAAATGAATATATAAATGATAATGCAAATAAATAAAAGGGTAAAAATGTCAATTTATTGTTATATAATGTCTTTCTTACCGTGTGAAACATCTTTAATGACAAACATTTTGGGTTAGAGGGGTAATGAACAATCATTAAATCATTGCAATTATAATACTCTCTCCATCTCACTAAGATAGACTTGCTTTTTATTTTCATTCATCCCACAATGATAGACTTGTTAGTGTATTTAAGATATCAATATCATTAATGTTCATTTCCATATTTTGACCCTATTTAATGTATCTTGTTATTAGTAATTATCTTGAAACTAGTAGACATAAAGGGCAAAATAGAAAACAAAAAAAAAATTTGATGTTTTAACTATAATAACTTCATTTTCTTAATGTGTGTGAAATAACCTGTAAGCCTATTTATATGGGATGGAGAGAGTATAATAATCTAACATCATGGCGTTTTTTACGCGTAGATTTGACGTAAAGTTAAAGCTATGTCTATTACTTCCCAAAACAAACACATTCCATTACAATTTATCAATCGGATTTCAAAATCTCAAATCAAACATAACCTTAGCCTTCCAACATAAAGCTCTGCACAAGTCAATATGACCCCTTAGATCTTCTTACAAAAGCAGGAAAAACAGTTCAGGAAAACTAAGTGCAACTGATATACTTTTCATAAACTGAACTGGTCGACGGAAAACTATAAGCATGTGTCCTGCTATTCAGTTATATACATAAATAGAAAACTTTTGATTACACACATCTAGTGCAGGCAGAACTTTAGCAACAACAAAAATGCCAATTAATCACATGATGCAGGTGAAATCACACATGAACACTCAAATACAGCTTTTCATTGGACTCTCATATAGAGCCCAAAAAAGTACAACATAATTTTATTAACTTTATGAACACACTACTTTAGTCATTTAGTACATCATAATTGAACCTCACAAAAACAGGAAGACTCTGCAGCTTCTTGTGCAGAACTTAGTTGTTTAATTGAATCTGAATCATAAAAATTACAATAGCATACCTAAATATATTGCACACTGAACTTTCTTGTGTACTTCAGCTAGTTTCACGACAATAAATCTCAAATTCAAGAACTTGATAGCTTACTTTACTCAAAATCATATTCAAATATAAAATAAGGCCATAAGTAGTACGCAGAAGTGAAAATAGTAAAACAAATTTATTTCCTGCTATGCTGGATCATTTCACTAATATTTCAAAGAACAATTTTAAAACAAAGATAAAATTTCAGAAAAGATTAAAACCAAGGAGCCACAAGAAAGCCAAATTACTGGCTCATGCCACAATATAAAGCATCTCAAGCTGTGCATTTCACACACGACACATCTTTAATACCCACATAGAGCGTGCGCTAAAAAAATATACCAGATTGATATATAACATGAACAAATATGTCTAGGTGTTCATACGTAATTGTAACTGAACATGAATAAACCCATATGCACAAGAATATTTAGATAGATTACTTATCTTTTACTCCACCGCTAGAGTAAGAACTACCATCGGAATTTGAAAAATCAAGAAAAAAAAAAAACAAAATAATTAATAAAATAACTGTTGTGTACTAAAATGTATGGATTAGGGATTAAGATGTGGCTTATTGATCTTAATAACACAAACAATAAATGAGTTGGATGAGTTGTATTTATGTCTTATGATTGTTTTGGGAGAATAAGTGTTAGAGTAATAAATTGACAAGAGTTTGGGTATGATATTGAATTATCTAGTGTTAATGACCCATTTTTATAGGGTTTGGGAGAGTGGAGCTCACTCTCCCAAGTTACAAAATACAACGAGAAAGTGACTCTGCGGAACATTAAATCTTCAAGATTAGCGTGACCCTAGGGTGGGAGGTCGCTTGGAAGGTCGTCCAGGAATATCGGGCCTTTTGGCACCTCATTTGGGGCGTCGCCAGAGATAATCCGGGATAATCGGGGATTTGGTAGTTTAAGTACCCCAGCCATTCATCATTCTTGTCCTTCTTGACATCCTTACGATTAAGGTCATCATTAGGTGTTGGTCGGTCTTCATGAGTCTCGCGCGTGTATGGGGGAATACCGCGTGTTGATGATTTTAAAACTTTTCTTTCTTGAGGTCGGATGGGTCGAGTTATCTGATGATTTTTCTTACTGAAGCCACAGTTGCCACTGGTCAAAGTCTATTGAGACAATGATCTTTCTTTTTTGAAGCTTGATTAACAATGAACTTTGAGTTTGTCGGAGATCTGGTGACTTGGATCGGATAATTATCTTCTTGAACCCTCGTTAGAGTTAGTTGGGTTTTGGTAGCTATCTGTTCTATTTTACTCAAGTGTCTTGGAATAGTTGACCTATGTTTATACTCGTTTTAGCTTTCTTTGAAAATCTTCCTTCAATAAAGCGGTGATTAAAGTTGTGATCAATTTGATGCGAGTTCGATTGGATTGGTTCAATTGAATGTCGATGAATTATACTTTCGATGAAAAACATGCAACATATAGTGTCTTGGTCTGAAAAAGCAAAACAAACAACAATTTATAGTGGTTCGGAGACTCAACTCTCCTCGTCAGCCTCTCCGTCTTCGGGAGAAATTTTAACCAACTTCTAAAAAGCTTTGGCTAACTTCGACATGGCTTATTCTTTTTTCTACCTTGAGTTTCTGGTGACTCTGCGACACTAACTCAAAACACCTGTTCGGTTTACCACAAGTAGCTTACTAAACTAACTTCTTCTCTAGAGTTTTTGGGCTAACTCAGCGTAACACTAACTCTTTACAACTCCAACTCACCAACACAAAATACACCTTTGCCCTTAACAAAGGGTTTGGTTTTGGGTTAGTTTCAACTAGGATGAAATATCCTTCTGATCGGTTTCTAGGATTCTCTACTGAGTCTTGATATTCTTGATTCTAGGCTTAGTGAATGATTTCTTGATTACTACTAAAGTCTTGAATTTCTTGACAACTGCTTCAGTCTTGATTTCTTGATTAGCTCTTGAGTTCTTGATTTCTTGAGAATCTGCTGATCTATGTCTCTTGACTATACATAGTGCGAGATAAACTTGAAACACTCTATGAAAAAAACGACTCGATCTATCAAGATTATCTGAACATGTCATACTTTCGGGGTTTTGGGATCTAATCAAAACTTCTTTATTAAATTCATCTCCCAATAATCAATTTTTTGATGATGCAAAACTATCTTGTTACAAAAACCTAACCTATACTCGGGGTTTCGGTTTTCTATTACAATCAAAATGGTAATTCTCCCAACAATTTCAAAACATAAGGCATATCAAACATAAAAAGACATGTAAAAAGATAATGAGATATTATCTTTGAGCATAAAGATAAAATTTTCATTGATGTAAGATAAAATTCTGATTCTGATGAAAATCAAAAACAAAAACAAAAAGTACAAAATCTTGATCTTCTTCTACTTCGTCCTGTAGGTTGAACATCCGGGTTGAACATCCCGGTTCATCCCTTGCTTTGATGATATCGGGGTTGTTTCTGTTAGGCCTATTTGGATGGCATCTTGAGCTATCTCGAGAAAATTTGTCTCGTTCACATAGCCGTTCTCAAGTCTAGGACTCTTGGGTAAGTGTATGGACCGGGGGCTACTATTGAGTATTTCCTTTAAATACGCCGAGTTGATCGACTTTGCGGTACTTAGGATAAAATGTCGGTAAGTACTCAATGAAGGCTTCATTCATATCATATTTTGCTCCCCCTCCATTCTCTCGAGAATCTCATAATAGAAACGGAAGGTTCTCTTGATCTCTTCCAGCATCATTTCTTGAATAGACATCCGTTTGTCGATATGCGGCCATTTTGAGTTTTCTCTGTACCACTCCTTTTGCTCAAAAACTTCTTAAAACCACTTCTTCTTTTACGCTCTTCTTCTTTCTTTTTCACGATCACGGGAACAATCTCTGACAAGCAATCTTCTTCTTTTTTTCAATTTGAAGGATTTTTGAGTTTTTCTTGGTATCAAACTTCTTTCGACTTTTGAGTTCTTCTTTCAAACGGTTCTTCGCCGAGAATCTTCAAAATCTATTATCAATTTCCTCTGAGTAGACTTAGAACTTTAGATCTTTTCTTCTTTTCTTGTTCAACAAATACCCATTTTTTTCTCTTTCGGATCGACTTGATCTTCACGAAGCAGCTTGTTTCAACCATCCTTATATCTTTCGGTTTTCGATGAAATTACTTCTGAATAGTTTGCTCGAATGTTTTTGAAGATAGGTTTCTCGGCTTCTTTGAACTTGAGCTTCGATGGCTTCAACTCTCTTTTAAGGCATCACCAATTTTCTTTTCCTTTGACTTCTTTTTGAGCCTTTTTCTTCAAGGTTTGTGCCAACAACTCATAATTTGCCACCGGGCCTTTCCCTTTTTGGCACCATACCTTGGAAGTAGTTGAGTCGGTCGATATCCGTATGATATTGCTCTTTGCTTATACTTCACTTAGTTTTGCCATCGGGCCTCATCCTCTAGCCTTCTCATGTAATTTTTAGCCATTGAGAACTCTTGAGAAAAGGTCTGGCCCGATTTGAAGACATTATGCATCATTTTTGTCATCTTGGTCATGAGCATAAGGCCCGTTTCCTCCAAAATTTGTCTTGATCATCGGATCATTCTTCTCAACCGACTTGGCTTCAAGATAGCGGTTCTTTCTTGATACATCCCTTCATGTTGGCATTGAGCTCTTGGTTTTGACTACATCAACCTTTCATCTAAAGTAGTAATTTTTTATCTTTGAGATGTTTGTAGTTGAGGTTCTCAATTCGAAGATGAACTCAGATTTTTCGGCTTTTGAGATTGGCTTGCCAAGGTTTCTTCAATTTGAGTCTTCTTTCTCCACCATTGGCACCACCTTCTCCAATTTATCCAAGATATGAATTCTGAATCAATTTGCTCGGAGTGTGTACAATTTTTCCACAATTTGGGTGCTCCGTCGAGCCTCGGTCTGAATATCGGAACCTCTTGATTTAAAGATAGGAACTTGTTAGCTTTGGCATAATGTTTAATAGTGCAAAAGATACCTTAAAAGAGTGGTAACCGGTCGAGGATGTGTGTGATCGGTTTATCGACATCGGTGTCTTTCTCCATCGAGATTGATTTTTAGCATCATCTTGTTTGTCTTCTCTTTTATCTTGATCCTCGTCTCATACGGATTCATCTCTTTGAGAAATTTAATCAACGGAAGCATCCTTCAACTTTCCTTCTCTCAACCATCTTTCTTTTACTAGCTCATCAAAATCATCATTTTTCATTACGAGCTTGGTCTTCCACGAACCGAGAAGAACTCTGTCAAAAGCGTTTGATCTCGACATTCCACCACTCTTCTCCCTGAAGGAGGAAGCTATATTCAACATCTCCGGGAAGAGTTGATTGAGGATGTAGGCCCGTGGTTACGAGTCGAAAAAATCATCTGAAGGCGGGGATGGCTTTGGCTCGAGGTATATCTATCAAGAATGAATAGTTCCCCTTTCGCCCGCTCGGTTTCTTTGGCCTCTCCTTCTTCAACTTTGGGCTCTCGGGGGCGGTAGGATCGGATTGTAAAAGTTCGAAGGTGATGGATGGATAGAAATGGTTCACTCGGGGCGCATCAAATTCGGCAATTCTGAGGTTGGTGATCGAAGTCACGAGCAATTATCTCTTGATAGGAATCGAGGTCCGCGAAGATTTCTGAGAAATTTATCGAGCTCGAGAGAAGTTCAAGTACCTCCGGAGAAAACACATTCTCGGTTTCTTGATCTTGCACGCAATTGTCACAACCTAAAAGCAAGAACTGCAGTGGGGATTTCAACCCTGGCGGCCTTGAGGTTGAATATCTTGATGTCCTTTGACCTCGCTCGCCGATAATAGATTGAAGTTTTTGCGTTTACGAGGACCGAATCTTTTCTTTTTGATTCTCTCCTTTTCTCTTTTCACTTGCATAGGGCTTTCCCCTGGCTTGTTTGGCTTCAACCTCTTCTTCTTGATACTCTCCTCGCGAGACTTCGGGCTTTTCTCTTTCTTTCCTTTCAAAAGTCTTCTTTGTTGTAGGTTTGAACATTATTTTTGACTTTTGAAAGGATGAGGAATTGTGAAATGTCCTCCTCTTCTCTGCGCATTTTCAAGATAAATGCAATCTTGGTTGCATGTAGGATCTTTCCTTTGACAACAACAGACCCATTCAGCTTACGAACTTGTTTGGACGATCCTCACCACTTTGATTAAATAGTGTAACCGGTTGAATCTCGATGGTAGGTGAATCTTCAATCGCCGCCATTAGCCTCAACTTAGGCGTGCTTATACATTCAAAACTACCCGGATCTACTCATGATGCATTTACTTACAATGTCGGCCAATACTTTCGATATTTAGGCTTCAAATGCCTTTTATTGAGTAACTTCAAACTTTCTTTGGATGCTCTGTAATCTTATCGGATATTCTTGCTCCCTACCCATCATATATCTTGTAGGGTCTTCACCTCTATCAACTTAACTTTCATATATGGCATTAAGATTCTTAGGAATAATATACAATTCCCTAACAAAATCCATATTTTGAACTATGCTCTAAATCGTCTGATGTCTGCGATTCTATACAATCTTCATCATCTAACTTCAAATTAGAGATAAACTCTATTACCTCTTTTACATATTAGGCCTACGGTTGATTATTTGACGAGCAAGTAAAGCTTTGCCAAGCCGAATCATATGCTTCCTCTTCGTGAGTTGCATTTGGGCGAGCTTTCGAAGAGGCGACATATTAAGTACAAAGGTTTATTGGAAATGGCGAGCTTATAAAATCGAGCGTCGTTTTTTGGATTTTTTTTTTGGTGAAGGGTTTTGAGATAGATGAAAATTTCGGGCAATCGAGGTTTTTGAGCGGTGTGTTTGAAGATGAAGGTTTTTTGGAATAGGGCTTTGAAGGAATTTCTTCAATAGATATAGGATTTTGATTTATGGAAAATCGCATAGATGAAAAATCGTCGGTTGAGATTAAAAACCGACTAAATCGAATTATATGAAAGGGCGATTTCACAAATACAAAAGCCTTGATTTATCCTATTGGTGATTAATGAGCGGTGCATTTAATTCTTGTTTTCTGCGGACCATTGACTTTCTTTCGTGTATTTCAAAGGTCATGAAATATTTCCTTGGTGTTTTGTTATTTATTGCCGATGATTCTTTGAGATTGGTTAGACAATAAATGTGTTGCATGAGTCAATACTTCTTGGACTAATTTTCTCCATCGAGTCTTCTTGAGTTTTGACCTTGATAAGATGTCGATTATAATACTAAAATCTTGATCTTGATAAAAGGTCGATATATCTTTGAAATCTTGATCTTGATAAAAAGTCGATTATATCTTGATCTTGATCCCAGGATATCGAGTTTCCCAAAGACTTCGGTGTTGATCTTTCAATTTTATCTGAGTTTTTCGGTAAAACACGAAAACTTCATGCATCGAAAACCTTCAATTTTTGATTTGCTTTATTCACTGGATCAACATACCTAATTCGGTGATAGTTCACGAAATCTTGATTGACCAAAGGTTTAGTCGAGATATCGGCTCTCTCTTTTATCGGTATGAATTTTCTCCATTCGATGTCTTTCTTCTCAACATGATCTACGATGAAGTGATGTGCGATATCAACATGCTTACATCGGTGTGCAATCTGAGATTTTTGTGTAATAGAATTGCCTTATTATTATCACAAAATATAGGTACTTAAATTGGCTATAATCTTATAATCCCTCAATTGTTTATGCAGGCGAAAGAATGCATGCTACTTGACTTCTGTGACCATGTATTGACTTGATAAGTCTTTGGTTGCTCTTTGAGGTTTGTTTCTTTGAAAACCATGATATCGGTTTACTTCGAGAAATTGACAAGTTCTGTGGTAGACTTCTGTCAATTCTACATCCTCCATGTCGACATCGAATAACCGGTTAATTCAAGGTTATCATCAATTTGGATACCATAATCCTCTATTCCGCGATTGCCTTTAAGATATTTGAGAATCTTTTTGGCGGCCTCCATGTGATTAGCCTTAGGATTAGCTTGGTATCTTGCACATATCTGACAACAAAATTTTATATCGGGCCTACTTCTTTGTGAGATATAGCGATGATCAATGATCCTCTATAATCGGTGTGATTTCTTGATTTGCCTTGGGGATCGAGGATCCATCTTGTAGTTAGTATTCATAGGAATTCTAAAGCGCATTTGCAGTCTGTACACCATACTTTGCAATCGGATCTACGGTGTATTTTGCTTGATTGATGAAAATTCCTTCCTTAGTTTGTTTCACGAAGTCGAAAAAAATTCATCTCCCCATCATTGACATCTCAAACTTTCCTTTCACCGGGGTTAGAAACTTTTTCACCACGGTGATGATTTGGAGATCCAAATATGATGTCATCTACATAAATCTGAACAAGTAAGATGTCTTTCCCATCTTCATCTGAGCGAGTCTATCAACAATTCCTTTGATAAAACCATAGTCGATGAAATTGAGAAAGGTATCATACCATGCTCGGGGTCTTGCTTAAGACCATATAAGGCTTTTCGAGCCTTTGTAAACTTAGTCATTCATGCGAAACCGGGGAGGTTGTTCCACATAAACCTCTTCTTAAGCACACCATTCGAAATGCACTTTTCACATCCATCGATGGTGTGAATTTCATGTGGGCGACATATCAAAACAATCGATGGCTTCTAGTCTTTGCAAGCAGTGCAAAAGGTTTCATCATAATCAAGCCTTAACTTCTTGGGAATAACCTTGTGCAACTAGCCTTGCCTTGTTTCTCACAATGTTGTTGTTTTCATCTCTCTTATTCTTGAACACCCACTTGGTTCAATCACATTGTGCCTCTTGGGTTACATCCACTAGCTCCCAAACTTCATTCCTTGAGAAGCTGATTCAACTCTTCTTGCATAGCGATAATCAAAATGAATCTTGTAGAAACTTCTTCAATCTTAATGGGTTCTTTTTTAGGATAGGAAGCGGTGAGAACAAAACACTTTCTCCATGGAACCTTCTTGTTTTGACACCATCGATAGATCACCCACAATCGACTTTTAGGATGACTATCAACCATTTTCTCTGGATGTTTCCCCCTTGATAGTATCCTCAACATCGAAATGTTAGGTTCGGGTAGTTCATTAAATTGAGGAACAACAGAGAAAATGAAAGAGAATCATCTTCCTCGGAAATTCCATTGAACATTATCGGAGACATTTCTTCCCCATTGGTTGATAGATTCGAGTTTGCCTCATTTGTGACCACATCTTCATCGGCATTACATGCACAGTGCAGGCGTGGTGTATGTTGATTAATTAGAACTTCGATTGTGTTGGCTTTCCTTGATTGGAGAATTTCCATCGAGTCTCACCATCGCGAGTTTTCCATCTGAACTTCTTTATGCGAGGTTTGATTCCTCCATTCATAGAAAGTGGTAACTTCTTCTTTTCGGAGTTTGGAGGATGTTTTATCATTCTTTTTGGCTAAGTCGGTGATTCTCTTGATCGGTTCTCTCGAGTCATATTCGCATTTCTTACGAACACAAGTAGATTCATCAAAAAACAACATGAGGTGTTTCTTCCACAATAAAAGTCCTCGGTTGTAAACTCTGAAGGCTTCTTGACTTGAGAATATCTAGGAAATATCCCTTCATCGGCTTTGCTATCAAAAGTTTTCAACTGATCTTTACCATTATTGTGTATGAAACACTTGACGAAACAAACGAAAAAAAAAAACAAGAGGTTTCCTTTCATTCGCGGCTCATATGGAGTTTTTCTTGGTTCTTGGTCGGCATGGATCGATTACGAAGTAGCATCACGGTGTTGATAACCCATTAAAATCTCTTAGGAATATCGACCCGACAATCATTGTCTTACAACTTCTTTGAGTCCTATTTTTCTTTTCGGCAACACCATTACATTGTGGGGTCCTTGCGGTGATGTTTCGCAGGCTATTCCATTTCTTTGCAATAATAATCGGATATGATATGATTGATAAACTTCGGTTCCTTTATCGATCGATTTTGACCCCTTCAGATTCTTTTCGATCTTGAGCCTTTTCGATGTAGTTCGAGGCGTTTTATGCGAGTCTCTTTCTTCTTGAGTAAGAATATGACCCGTATTAATATCTAGAGTAGTCATCAGCTACCACAAGTGTGTATTTTACGCCATTAGTGCTCACGGTGTTCTTGGACCAAAGAGATCCATATGTAACGGTTGTAGTATTCTATCGATGAAACATCTACTTTGCTTTTGAAAAGATGCTTTCGATTTTTTTTTTCCTTTCGACAAGCATCACATACATGATCTTTCTTGAACACTTCATTGGGTAACCCCACTCGAAGTGCTAATCTTGCAAGTTTGTTCGGGCTTTTGAAGTTTAAGTGATTCATTCTTTTGTGCCACAACCATTTGGTATTAGTGGAACTTTTTGCAACCAAACATGTATCTTTAGGAGTTGAACTCAATCGGCCAAGATACACATTTCATTTTTCTAGTACCGAGTTAGTAAAATTTTACGTGAAGTATTGTCTTTTACATAACATAAGTTCTTTGAGAACTCAAACCTTTGAATCCTTTGTCCACAAAATTGGTGATAGAAAGCAAGTTATGCTTTAGACCGGACACATATGAAACACCATGGATATGAGCAGTCGATTTCAAGAGTTCCATATCATTCGGTTTGTCCTTTGGAATTGTCTCAAATGTGATCTGAGGACCTTTTTGCTCAACATAGTCGGTGATTAGTTGCTTATATCTTGTCATATGTCTTGAACATCCTTTATCGAGATACCATCTGACAGAGCCAATTCATTTCCACTCATCGGTCTTTATGTTGTTTTCATTATTTCGGTGCCCTTTTCTTTTCACTGAAAAAGCAGACCAGTTCTTAGGTACCCATTTGGTGTAGGGTCCTACCAGGTTAGCTGTGCCTTTTGGAACCCAAATCTGCCTAACAACTCTAATTACTTTAGAGTGGCTGATTTGTCTCCCATAAATATCTACATACACATTCACCACCTAGGTGCCTTGGCGATATCTGTGTATAGTGCTAGCCTTAGCATGAACATGAGCCTTAGAGTTCTTCTTGGTTTGGGGCCTTTTGTTCAAGTGCCTTAGCTTTTTGTCTTGTTGGTCTCTGTCTCTGTGACTTGGGTTTAGAAACCTTTACCCCCTTAGGCAAGTGGGGTTTAGGTTACTGTCTTGAAATTGGGGTCTTTTCGATGTCGAGGACTTGGTCTTTTCGGTTGAGAATATCTCTGTTGAGTGTTTCTCTTCTAAAAATTCCTCAGATGGTTCGGTCTGAGATCTCTTTAGGTTGGTATTCTTAGCTTTGAGGCTTTGGAAATCTTGGCTTTGAAGATTTCCCCTCTTTTGAGTGTTCCGTTTTTCTAGCCTTTTCGTGAGGTTTGGACTTTCTTCCACTGAACCTTGATTTTTTACGAAACCATAGGTCTTTTACCCTTTGTCTAAAAAGGGCGATTCTTGATAAGAAGATTAGATGCCACTGGTTTAACAAAAGGCGATCTTGGTGCTACTAGAAGCGGCATTGAAGAAGACCTTGTGAGTTTCCCCTGGAATGTATCAATCCGGCTTTTTTATAGTAGTTGGTCTTTGATAACTCTAAATTTCATCTATCACTTTAGATGGAGAATTCAATAGAGCTAACTTTCTCGGCGCCTTATCCTCGCATTTTCTTTAGAGTTTCATGCTTCTCAAAGAGGTCATTGAACTTCGATTCGATAAAATTTGAATCTCTTTAGTGGATTTCTCTAATTTTCCATTCGGGATCTCTATCACCTTCTCTTTTTAAAGAGTTGTACTTTCGAACATCTAGTTCATCGATAGTTCCCATCAATTGAAGTGATCTCGGCATTTTTAAGTCTTTCCACTTTAGATTCTCGTGATCGATTCGCATTACGCTCTTGAGTTTCGATGGCGATTCTTGTAACCAGAATAGTCCTTCATAAGATTCTCAAGCGAATCCATCGGTCAAAATTCTTGTTTACATTTGAACTTGAGAACTCATGTGCTTGTGTAGGAACAACAACGAGAGATAGAAAATTTACCTCCTCCACGGCCATAAAGGCGAGATATCATCATTTGTCTTTATCGAAAAAATTTCATCGAGGCTGGAACCTTCTTGAGAATGTTCTTCTTCCTCAACAATCATAAGCTTTCTTCTTTGGAGATCTTCTTGTCTCTCTTGGCTTGTCTTTCCTTTCTTTCTTTAGCTTTTCATTTCGGGACAATCATATTGAAAGTGACCTTTCTTTGACAGTTGTAACATCTGTTGGTATCATCATCACGATCACTTTCCTCCTTGGTTTTGGAGTCCTTCTTTTTGGATGAGGATCCTTGACTTTACGGTCCTTTCTTTTCTCGATGTATATCGTCCTCGGTTTTGAGTCTCTCTTGTACTGTGATTCTGTAATATTTCTTATATTTCCCATATCTGCTATTGAGTCTTTCAAACCTCATTGCCATCGGTACTAGCTTATCCTCTCCTTTCATCGATTTTTGGCAAGTGAGTTCTCGAGACTCTCTAGACTTCTGAGGATTTCTCTTTGGCTTTAAAAAAGCGGCATTCTTGCTAGATGAAGAATCATCTTTCTTTGTCGGATTTCTTAGTTTTCTTGTCAATTACAAACTCATAAGCTTTCGGTTCGAGGAGAAAATTTGTTGATATGACATGGAATCATTTTTGGTGTTTTCAATCACCACAACATGTATATCCATTTCTTAGATAATCCTCTAAGAATTTTCGATTACCACTTCTCTCTATGGGTATCTTTTCCCAAAGCATTTAGATCATTCATGATCTTTAGTGAATCGACCTCAAGTTTGTCGATGGATTCACTATCTTCCATTTTCAAAGCTATCAAACTTTTCAATAGCAACAAAAGTTTGTTTTTTTAATATGATATGTGCCTTGACACATAACGACAAGTGTGTCCCATATTTCTTTTGAAGTTTCTCGGTGAGAAATCATCCCATAACACCATCATCAATAGTGTTATACAAAGTATCTTTTTGCAATGTAGTCAAGATTGACTAACTTTCTCTCATCGGGAGTAAGTTGATCATCGATTTTGGAAATTCATCTCTGGGATCATTCCTCTCGATGTCGGTGATTAGGATTCTGTGATAAATTTGAATGGTCCTTGAAATCACTCTCCGCGTTCTTTCATGTTTTGAATCTGAGATGAGCTGCATTCTCAATCTCCATAGGTCATAGCTCTCAGCGAGAGAACATAGGAAGTTTCTTAGAAGGCATGATGGTGAGCCTTGTAAGATGTCGACAAACAAATCTATTGATAGACCACAAAGTCTTTCAACAAAAATAGACTATCATTTACCAAAGCGAAGTGGTCAAATTGAACCCTTTGCTCACGATACCACTTGTTGGTCCGGTCTTCTTGAGTCTCATGCGTGTATGGGGGGAATCTGGCGTGTTCGATTGATTTTTAAAACTTTTCTTTCTTTGGTCGGATGGGTCATGTTATCTGATGATTTTGCCACGAAAAGCGCGGATTACTGGTCGAAGTCTCTTGAGACAATGATCTGAGTCCAACTTTTCGAAGTTTGATTAGGCGAGCTGAGTTTATCGGAGATCTGCTTGAATCGGATAATTATCTTCTTGAACCCTTGTTGGGGAATAAGTTCTGGCAGATCTATTGAGATGAATATTTAAATACAAATTTAATTCTCATAATTATTCTAGCATGAATTAATCTATATTAGTTCAAATAATAATCGACAACAAATCATGCATATAATTAAATCCGTAAATCCTAAATGTTGCGAATTCTCGAGTTTCGTGAGCGTACCTCTTGGGACGGCAATGGCTTTGTTTATTAGACTAACAAAAGAAGTTCCCAAGTATTCCCTTAATCCTTGCTTTCATTATCAGGTGGTAGGACAACTGCGAACAATTAACAAAAGGAAAATAAATTATGTTGCACCACCTTTGTGGATTTGCTAATTTTTGACACATGAAATTGTACTTGGGAATGAAAGAATCATCCCTATTTATAGAGTGGAGGTGGTCGAATTTTAGGGGCAAAAAACAATGTGGGAAAATCTTTTCTTGATCTCAAGAAATCTTGAATATATCTCTCTATATTCTTTTTCCCATAATTATAATATTCCACAAAATCCACCTACTCTTTGTTATGGATTAATTTGAAAATTATAGGGCAAGAATCAAGATTTGGATCTTCTTGAATTTATGAGATATTCTTGTATTTCAAAAAGAAATACATATCTTCCATAATATATTTTCAAGAAAATCAAGAAAATATTTCTTTTCCTTAATTATCAAAATTTCGAAAATATGCTTTATGGATAACCAAGTGGGAGATTTCTTGAATTTAATGAGATAATCTTGTATTCGAGAATACATATCCTCGTTCCATAACAAAATTCAAAGAAAATCTTTCTCCCTTTTATCCATAATTTTTTGAAAATTAGAAAAAAAATAAGCAACAATATTTATTTTATTTTTAAACACCTTTTTAGGTTATTGGACTATATGTTGGGCTACTTAGGGGCCTTTAGGAGAATTAAGATTGGACCTTCAATGGATCTTGAATTATCAATATTGAGCCACAATATTATTCAAGCCCGTAAATATTAATTAATCCCACTACATAATTAATATTGCACTATCCATCTTAACCCGTATTACGATCAATATGACTCCCGGTTATTATTTCGTGTTTAAGATTATCTAGCCCATTAATTAATTAATTCAAGCCTTTGAAATAGTTTTCCATTAATTAATATATTTTGTCCTTGGTAAAGAGCGGTTCAACATTATTATCCATACGAAACTAGTTCCCTTGCAAGATTTGGTATGATAAAGCTTATGAACCTCCCAAAAAGAAACCGTCGAACAAGCGTGCTTGCACCACGATTCTCGTATTAAATCTTATCAATCACATGTGACCAATAATATTGCCCAAGATAAAAAGTATTGAATCTCGTTGATTCTCTACCCATGATAAGTCAAAAGCGATAGTTATCAACCACCGTGATCTATTTAAGGAGCGAAGATTAAGAAATAACGAACCATTTGAAGTCTAATTCTTCCATGTTGATTCTGAAGAATTTGTCCTCCTGTAGGTCTATTCGGTCATCGGTCATGCACTAGTGTAATCTCTTGGTCAAGACAAGCCGATTCGAGGCCTTACACTTCAACCTTTCACGATGGATTTTTCATTTCCATCTAGGTGCGTGAATGGTGTACTTTTTAATTACAAGGGTTTATTAATTTAATCTTACGTGATATGGTATCACTAAATTAACTTCAATGTAACCACGTACGATTTATTGAGCAGGTTATCACGATAAATATATGTAACATTCGATGATATTTAAAGCATCGATGATAAACAATTTATTTGATAAATAAGTCAAAATTAGTTTTTTTGATTATACAAAGTAAAAAGCATACTTTCGATTATAATCCCAACAATCTCCCACTTATACTCAAAGTCGCTTTTAAGTATACTACAACATGTCTCGTGTAGTTCTAATTCATGACATCTAATGTCACCTACACGAACCTAATAATTTCTCACTTATACTTAAAAGCCAGTTAGCGGCGATCTTGACACCCATTCCTTCCACATGTCTCTTGAATGTATTGATAGACCCTTTGTGAATGGATCTTCTGGGTTGTCTTGACGCTATCTTTTCCACATCTATATCTCCTCTCTTAACGATATCTCTTATAAGATGGTATTTCCTTTCAATGTGTTTCTTTGGCTTTGTGGGCTCTTGGTTCCCTTGAATTTTACCTTGACTCGGCATTGTCACAATAAGCGGTGATTCTCTTTGGGCAAATTCGGAACTAAATTCAAGTCCACTAGGAAGTTCTTGAGCAAACCACTTCTTTGTTTTTTCGCCTATAGCGACTACATATTCGGCTTCCATGGTAGAATCTGCGACTCATTTACGCTGGCAACTTCTCCATATCACGGCTCCTCCCCATGCAAAACACACTCTGGGAGGTAGATTTTATGGGTCTATATGCGATTGGAAATCCCGAGTCGTGTGTGTGATGGGGATTGGACTATCGGTGATAAATTAACATTCTATCGAGTTCTTTTCGGATACTTGAATGTTTTTAACTGGCGATCGATGTTCTTTCCCCGGGTTACTTTGATATCTTGCCACCATGCCAGCGGCAAAGCGGATATCGGGTCTCGTACCTGACATTGCATACATAAGGCTTCGGCGGTAGAAGCATATGGAATGCCTCTCATGTCATCTATCTCCTTTTGCGTCTTAGGGCACATTTTTTCTTGGATAGATGGATTCCATATCGAAAGGTCTGAAGCCTTTCTTGGAATCTGCATCTTGAATCGTTTCAAGGCGGTGTCTATGTATGAAGCTTGCGATAAGCCTATCATCCTTTTCTTGCGATCTCGAGTGATCTTGATCCCGAGGATGTGTGCGGCTTCCCTAAGTCCTTCATATCAAAATGTTTTTGAAAGCCATGCCCTTACGTCGATAACACCTTTACATCGTTCAGATGATCGAATGTCAATCTCGTATAGTCTAAGAATACCAATGCGGTTCAAAACACTTTTTGTACACACAACTTTTGAACTCATTTTGATCGAACCCGTAAGACTTTATAACATGATCAAAACATTGGTTCCAAGCTCTGGATGCTTGTTTGAGTCAGTAAATGGACTTCATGAGCTTACAAACTAGGTGTTCTTGGCCTTTTTCAATGAAGCCTTGGGGTTCTTTGCATATAGATCTCTTCATCAAGACTTAGTTAAGGAAAATTTGTCTTGACATCCATTTGCCGATTTCAAAGTCGAGATCTTGTGTCAATCGATAAGAAATTCGGATGGACTTGAGCATGGCTCAGCTCAAGGCGAAAAAAGTTTCCTCATGTCGATCCCTTTTTTACGAGTATAACCTTTCGCCCACGAGTCTTGCCTTGAAGGTTTCCACCTTTAAAGTCCGGTCTCTTTTTCTCTTATACACCCAACTTGCAACCAATGGGTTTGACCCCATTAAGTGGTTCGACTAGCTCCCACACTCTGTTATGATTCATAGAACCCATTTTAAACTTTTCATTCTTTGTTTGCGAGAATCTGCATCCTTGTCTTGGATTGCCTTGTCATATGTCCATGGAGTGCGATTAAGTCTTGTTAGGGAATCAAGTCGGGGACTCTCTATTCCATGAATCTCGGGTTGTTTCACAACCCTCCCTCTGATGAGGTTCGGTTGTGTAAGGTGTCATTTGGTATGTCATCTTATGCAGTTGGCATTGAGGTTAGCCCCTTAGCTCATTTAAGGTAATCTCATACGGGTCTTCTTTCGTTCATATAGTCTTCTTCCAAAAATCTAAAATGGGTGCTTATTACCACCTTTTAATCTTTGGGACCATAGAACATACACCCTTTTTTTTTTGTTCCTCGGGGTATCCACAAACAACCTTAATTACGATCGAGGATCGATTTTCGGCTTCCTTGTCCAACCGTAGGCGGACACCCCAAATCCTCATGTGTCTCAAACTAGGCTTGCATGGGTCCACAATTCTTTGGGAGTTTTGGGAGCCGATTTGGATAGCACCAAGTTCGAGAATGTGGCTGTTGTTTCCAAGGCATGACCCCGAGCGACTTAGGAAGATCCTCGTAACTCATCATAGATCTAACCATTTCCAAAAGAGTTATGTTTCTTAGCTCTGCAACCCCCATTTTGTTGAGGGGTTAAGGTGCGATTATTTGGGATGCAATCCCTTCATCGGATAAGTAGTTCAAAAACTCATCATTTGAGGTATTAGCCTCCACGATCGGATCGTAGAGACTTGATACATTTTCCCTATGATTCTCTGCTTGAGCCTTAAATTCTTTGAATTTCTCAAAGGTCTCGATTTATGCTTCATAAGAAAAATATAACCGTACCTTGAGTAATCATCAATAAAAGTGACAAAATACTCATAACCTCCTCTTGCTTTGGTTGACATTGGACCACATACATGTGTGAGCGATCTCTAACACTTCTTTGGATCTATTCCTTGGCTCCAAATGCCCTCTTGGTCATTTTACCCTCCAAACATGATTAGCGGGTTGAAATTGGTTCAACTTGGAGAAACTCCGGTGAGCAAGTCTTTCACCAACCTTTGGATCCTCTTTGGATTTATATGACCCAATCTTAGATGCCATAGAAGTGTCTCGTTCACGTCGATGAAAATTTTCTTTTTATCGGAAGCTTAGTTGATGTGTTATAGGATGCATTTAAGTGAGTGGTGTGCGATTAATTGTATAAAGATTATTCGATAACGTTCCATGGCGAGATAAATTTATCAAAAAGAAATGGTAACAACTTTATTAAAAATAACCGAATATCCATCAAGAAAAAGTTTAAGCGAAATTAAATTCTTTCTAAAATTTGGAGCGTAAAGAACATCTCTTAAAATTAAAACTATGTCTTGAAAAAGCGGTGCACTTCTCCATTGCTTGGATTTGCCACTCTTGTAGCATCGCCCGATTGTGATGAGGATCTCACCCCCACTAAGTTCTTGGGTCGCTTGAACCCCTGTAAAGTGAAACAAACATGATTAGTGGATCCGTATCCTTTACCCGTAAATGGGAGGCATAAGCCGCTAAACAAGTTTCAACAACTAGTGCGTGAGAATTACCTTTCTTTTCATTCCTTTTGGGTTTGGAGCAGGCTAACCTCAATGTCCTTTCTCCACCCAATTAAAACATTTTTTTTTGGTCCTTTCTTGACACCCAAACAACTAAGCTGTCTTTTTTCTCACTTTTCTTAGTGATGAGTTTGCTTTGGTTACGACCCTTTTTCCTTTTCTTGGGACTTGCCTTCCTTTGGCCTAGATCTCGAGAAAAGACTTTTGATCACCAATGCTTGGATCTTTTTTTCTAGATGCTTCCCTATCTTCTCCAAGACTTCTTGTAGGATGTCCATAGTAAACATGTGATCACTCACCACAAAACTTCGGATAAAATCCATTGAAGCATCTTGGAAGAGTTAGCAAAAGAAATCGATTTGGGCCTCATCACAATACTTAGTTAAGAGATAAGCAGTTTTTCAAAATGGTGTTTAGCCGAGAACATGCTCCCTTCGGGTGTTTCCTCAACCATCTTTGCTTTGGCCACATCGTCATTTTTAAAGCTGATTGATCATCACGAACTTTTGTTAAAAACATTTCTTCAAGACTTTGCATAATTTTGCGGCGGACTCAACACCTTCATGAATGTGTGTCAAATCGTCGAGACAGTGAAAGTCAAGATTACACGTTTCATGGGTTCATGCTTTGCGCTCCCAAATATTATACAAGTGTCTTTCGCATTTAGGTGATTCATCGGTTGGCTTTCGTGGTTTAGGTACATCAAGAACCCGATGATGTTCTTGTGCGGTAGGAGGAAAACTCATATTTCGTTTCTAAACATTATAGTTTTCCTCGGTTAATTGGTGTTCTTTGAGTGTATATAATCATTGGATTAAAAGGTTGTGACATGATGGTGAAATAAACAATAATATGCATAAGCACAAATATATCACAAGGTTCGATCACATGTATCATATTTAAAATCTCAAAAAATATGAACATGCATCGGCCAACATCTCAAAAGCAGTTTAAATAAGCCCGCGTGGGGTGGGTCATTATTTAAACACATTCAAGCGATTTACAAACAAACGATTACAAACCTTTAATATCAGTTAATAGTTGGCTCCCCACTTGACCAATATAAAATTGCGGGGACTTGAGGGAAATATATGCATATCAATTTTATACCTAAGTAATAACCATGATTAAATCTGAGGATTATTATTTACGCTTTGAGCGAGCCTCGTGGGGAGGTCATCGTCGCCACTAGTAATAATCCAAAATCATCCATTTGGAATTTATTCATGTGAAAGCTAACTTTTGACCCGTCAGGTAGAGGAATTTCTCAAAAAAATTCACAAATAAATAAATCATGGAGGTCAAAATTAATTCAATTTTATTATCGGAATAAAATTGTAAATTAATTATTTAAACATCTTAGTAATTTTTTGAAGGTGAGATTTTTCATTGGGTAACTCTCATGCAAATACATTTAAACAAATTAAATAAAGCATAAGATAACCTGATAATAAATCAAGCAAAAGCGGAAAAATAAACATATTGGGCACAAATTATCCGATTGTCATGGTTTGATTTTTCTTGGCTTGATTTTGAAAAGCGTCGTCTTGAATTTCTCTCACTCGATAGTCTCGAAAAAGAACTCCATCTCGAAAGCGCCATGAAGTAGCTCGCGGACGGGATCCCGCTTCATCCGGCCCCATAGCCCAAACAGCTCGTGCGCCCGTCTTGGCGCGCAACACGAGCCTTGCTCGCCAGTGCCGCTCGGCGACCTCGGCGAGCGTCGCCCGCGTCGGTCTCGGTAGCCTCGGCGAGGCTTAACCCGTCCAGCGTTGTGAGTGGCCTTCGCCGACCTCGCCCCGCCCGTGAACTTCGGCGCCCGCGTGTCCCCGTCGTGCGCGTGCCTAATCTTCGCCTCGATCCGCCCGATCAAGCGGTTGTTCATTTGCGCGGTGCCACCCGTCGTCTTTCGGCCTCGCTAATCTCATGCCCATTCGTTACTGCGTGCGTCCCGCGTCGCGCGTGTGCCTCCCCAGCGCGTTTTGCGTAACTTCGCGCCCTTTTCTCGCCTTGGGTTCGGATTTTATCCTTTAATTCTTCGTCTCGTCTTATTTAGATCGGTTACAATTTATTTACAAAAATAAATAAACTTAGATCTGAACTAGTCTATTACATTGATCAAATCAAACAAATCCTAATCTGCTCGTGGATTTTCTCCGCGAGCAAAAGCGAATCGAGCGAATCGAATTAAAAACCACAATTTATATGCATGCATAAATAAACACATTAAATTCCATGACAATTGGATACAAAAAAAAAGATCTAGCAATTCTATTATCGATTTCAAATTTAATGACAGCGAATTAAATTACAATTTAAAATTGAGCCAAAAAAAGTAGCTCGATGCGATTGTTGGGAATAAGTTGCCAGATCTATTCGGGATGAATATTTAAATACAAATTTAATTCTCATAATTATTACTAGCATGAATTAATCCTATATTAATTCAAATAATAATCAACAACAAATCATGCATATAATTAAATCACGTAAATCCCTCGCATGCGAAATTCTCTGAGTTTACGTGAACATACCTCTTGGGGCGGCAATGGCTTTGTTTATTAGACACACCAAAAGAACTTCCCAAGTATTCCTTAATCCTTGCTCGATTATCCGGTGGTAGGACACTTGCGAACAATTAACAAAAGGAAAATAAATCAGGAGTCCATGTGGCGGAGTGGGGATTGGAGTATCGGTGATAAATCAACATTCTATCCGAGTTCTTTTAGGATACTTTAGAATGTTTTTAGCGTAAATCGATTAAACTTTTCACTGGGTTACTCTCGATATCTTTGCTACCATGCCTCTCTGACAAAGTATATATCGGTCTCGTACCGACATTGCATACATAAGGTTTCCTATGGAAGAAACACAAGGAATGCCTTTCATGTCATCTATCTCCTTTTTGCGTCTTAGGGGACATTTTCTTGGATAGATGGATTCCAAGTCGACGAAAGTCGAATCCTTTCTTGGAATTTTGCATCTTTGAATCGTTTTAAAACCGGTGTCGATGTATGAATACTTGCGATAACTTGGATCATCCTTTTCTTGCGATCTCGAGTAATCTTGATCCCAAGGATGTGTCAAAACTTTCCTAAGTCTTTCATATCAAATTGTTTTGAAAGCGCCATGCCCTAC
This sequence comes from Stenogyne calaminthoides, assembly GCA_037126765.1. NCBI lineage: Eukaryota > Viridiplantae > Streptophyta > Magnoliopsida > Lamiales > Lamiaceae > Stenogyne > Stenogyne calaminthoides. The sequence goes on from JBBCBC010000070.1 coordinate 27,173, forward strand.
GTCGACCACACCTTCCATCGTTCAGATGATCACAATGTCATCTCGTATAGTACTAAGAATACCAATGCACGATTCAAACCAAGCTTTTTATACACACAACTTTAAAACTCATTTTTGATCAAACCCCAAGACTTTATAACATGATCAAAACGTTGGTTCAAAGCTCACGGATGCTGTTTGGTCAAAGTAAATGGACCTCTTGAGCTTTCAAACTAGGTGTTCTTGGCTTATTTCAATGAAACCTTGGTGTTGTTGCATAGATCTCTTTATCAAGACTTAGTTGAGGAAAATTTGTCTTGACATCTATTTCCCGATTTCAAAGGTCGAAGTCTTGTGACAATCGATAAGAGAATACGGATGGACTTAAGCATAAATTTCTGATGAAAAAAGTTTCCTCATGTCGATCCCTTTCTTTTACGAGTATATCCTTTTCGCCATTAGTCTTGCTTTAAAGGTTTCAACCTTCGTCCGATCCTCTTTTCCTCTTATATACCCACTTGTATCTAATGGGTTTGACCCCATTAAGTGGTTCGACTAGCTCCACACTCTATTATGAAGCGTAGAACCACCCGGCTTTCATTTGTTGTTTGCCAAGAATCTGCATCCTTATCTTGGAGTGCCTCGTCATATGTCCATGGGTCTTATTCACGGAATCAAGTCGAGGGACTCTCCTATTCCATGAATCTCGAACATTTTGTCAAAACAACCCTCCCATTTTATAATGAGGCTCGGTTGTGAAAAGCGTATCATTTGGTATATCATGCGAAATACAGTTGGCTTTGAGGTTTGCCCTCTAAAAGCTCATTTAAGGTAATCTCATACGGGTTTTCTTTGGTTCTATAGTTTTCTTCCAAAATCTAAAGTGGGTGCGGATGTCACCTTTTGATATTGAACTATAGAACATTCACCCTTTTGTTCCTAGGGGTATCTACAAAACAACCTTAATTACGATCGAGGATCAATTTGGGTTTCCTTGTCCAACCGTGGCGGACACCCCAAAAGTTCTCATGTGTCTCATACTAGACTTGCTTTGGGTCCACAATTCTTTGGGGTTACGGGAGGCGATTTGGATAGCACCAAGTTGGAATGTAAGTCGTTGTTTTCCAAAGGCATGACCCAGGAGCGACTCGGGAAGATCCGTATAACTCATCATTGATCTAACCATTTCCAAAAAAATTTTTGTTGCTACGCTCTGCAAACCCCATTTTGTTGGGGTTAAGGTGCGATGGTGGGATACATTCATCGGATAAGTAGTACAAAAAACTCATATTTGAGGTATTGACTTCCGCGATCGGATCGTAGAGACTTGATCGTTTTCCATATGATTTCTGCTTGAGCCTTAAATTCTTTAGAATTTCTTAAAGGTCTCGATTCATGCTTCATAAGGAAAATGTACCTTGAGTAATCATCAATAAAATTACTCATAACCTCCTATTGCTTTGGTTGACATTTGACTACATACATCTATGTGAGCGATCTCTAACACTTCTTTAGCCCCGTTCCTTGGCTCCAAATGCCATCTTGGTCATATTACCCTCCAAACATGATTCGCGAGGTTGGAATCGATTCAACTTGGAGGCGCTCGGTAAACCATCTTTCACCAACCTTTGGATCCTCTTTGGATTTATATGACCTAATCTTAGATGCCAAAAAAAGTGTCTCGTTCACGTCGATGAAACGTTTTTCTTTTCTCGGAAGCAGTTGATGTGTTATAGGATACATTTAAGTGAGTGGTGTGCCGCGAGTTAATTGTATAGAGATTTTCCATCAATGTCCGTAGAGATACACTCATCATTTAAAAAATGATGTCATTCTTATTAGAAGAAACTTAGTGTCCTTTAATGAATTTTAAGCTGAAAGTGAATTCTTTCTAAAAGCGGGAACACAAAGATAATCTCAAAAAAACTTTATCTTCAAAGATAGGTGCACTTCTCCTTTGCTTTTAGCGCTACTCGTGTAGCATTGCAATGTCTGCTACTTGCGTAGTATTGCAATAATCGTTACTATTGTAGCATTGCAATATCTCGCCACTTACGTAGCATTGCAATGTCTTCTACTTTTATGCGTTGCCCGGTGTGATGAGGATCTCACTCCCTTTAAGTTCTTGGGATCATTTTAGAACCGTGAAACCTGACATGATTAGTGGATCTCGTATCAACCACCCACGAATGAGAAGTATCGGCAGCTAAACAAGTTTCAACAACTAGTGCGTGAGAATTACCTTTCTTTCCGTCCCTTTTGGGGTTGGAGCAGGCAAAACCTCCATTGTCCTCTCTCACGCGGCTTAAGCACTTCTCTTTGGATTTTCCTTTACTCAACAAGCATTCCTCATCTTACCATTGCCCTTGCAATTGATTGAGGTTTATTGCTTATGGCCTTTGGTCCTCTTACTTTTATCTTGCCTACCCTTGGCCTAGAAGATGAAGGCGGACCACTTGAAATCAAAAGCTTGAGTTTGGTGCCTTATCATCATTTCTCACAGGGTCGAAAAGTTTGCAACAAATTAATTAGCGAGGCGAAAATGCTCAAAAACCTTTACGGGCGAGAGAATGAAGTACCAAATTCATCGAGTCTCGGATCATAATCTGCGCTCGAGAATCTCAAGTTTGTTCGGATGTGCCATCTATTTTGAGGGCGTAATCCCTTACGGGTTTTTCCTCCGCCATTTTTAATGACGACATTTTTCATGAGGTGATCTAGCTTGAGTCCGCGTGTTTTGACTCGTCGGTTAGCTCATCGATTTTTATGTGTCAAAATCCACTTGTGCTTTTTTTGTGCGGTTAGGACAATTATAATTTTCCAATCAATATAGTTTCCATACATATTGTATTGACTTTAAAATATAATAACGGTGGATTAAAAGGTAGCGACATGATGGCTGAAATAAACAATAATATGCATAAGCACAAATATATCACAAGGTTTGATCACGTACCGTCATATTTAAAATCTCAAAAAAAATATGAACATGTATCGATTGACATCTCAAAAGCAGTTTAAATAAGCCCGTTGGGTGGGTCATTATTTAAACACATTCAAAGCGGAGTTACAAACAAACGATTTACAAACCCTTAATATCAGTTAATAGTTGGCTCCGTTTTACCAATATAAAATTGCCGGGGACTTGGAGAAATATATGCATATCAATTTTATACCTAAGTAATAACCATGATTAAATCTGGGATTACTATTTAAGCTTTGATCGAGCCTCGTTGGGAGGTCATAAATAATACTTAGTAATAACCCACAATCATCCGTTTGGAATTCATTCATGTGAAACCTATCTTTTGGCCGAATCCGGTTGGGGAATTTCTCCAAAAGAATTCACAAATAAATAAATCATGGAGGTCAAAAATTAATTCAATTTTATTATCAGGAATAAAATTATCAATTAATTATTTAAAACATACTTAGTAATTTTGAAGTTGAGATTTTTCCATTTGGCGACCCTCGTACGAAACACATTTAAACAATTAAATAAAGCGTAAGATAGCACAAATAAAATCAAGCAAAAGCGAAAAAAATAAACATATTGGCACAAATTATCAATTGTCATGGTTTGATTTTTCTTGGCTTGATCTTGAAGAAACACGTCTCAATTTCTCCCGCTCGTTTCGTCTCGAAAAATGCCGTCTCGAATCGCCCACGCCCAATTTCCTTGGCCGGGATGGCGCCCGCGTCCATCGGCAACTGCTTTAGGGCAACCTCGGCACCGCCCGGTGGTCCGCTCCCTGATGCCTCGGCCGGCGCGCCTAATTGTCGTGTCGTCAGCAGGTCTCTGCGACGATCTTTGGCGTGTGTCGCATCATGTCATGTGGCCTTCGCCGCCTCCGCCTCGCCGTGACCACAGCTTCACGCGTCTCCGCGCCCGCGACCCCTCGCCCGTAATCCTTTCGGCTGGGCGCCCACGCGCCCGTCTTGTGGCCTTCATCTCGCGTCTTTCGCTTCGCCCGGCCTCGCCCTAACGCCCCAAGCGTGCCGGTGGCGCGGCGCGTATCGCCCCTCTTTCACAGTTACGGATTTACCGTCCTTTAATTCTAGCCGTCTTTTAGATTTCGATCAGGTTACAATTTATTACAAAAATAAATAAACTGAGATCTAAACTAGTCTATTACATTGATCAAATCAAACAAATCTAGTCTACTCGTGGATTTTTCTCGAAGGCAAAACAAATCGAGCAATCGAATTAAAAAACCACGGTTTATATGCATGCAAAATAAAACATTAAAATCCATGACAATTGGATACGCAAAAGCAGATCTACGGTTCTACTATCGATTTCAAATTTAATGTCCACGAATTAAATTACAATTTAAAAATTGAGCAAAGCGGTGGCTCGATGCGATTGTTGGGGAATGATTTGCGCAGATCTATTAGGGGTGAATATTTAAATACAAATTTAATTCATTAATTATTACTAGCATGAATTAATCTATATTAATTCAAATAATAATTGCAACAATAAATCATGCATATAAAAATCCACGTAAAACCTACAGCGTCACGGAATCTAAGGGTATCGTGAGCGTACCTCTCGGGATAGCGTTGACTTTGGTCGGACGGACTAACAAAAAGGACTTCCCAAGTATTCCCTTAGCCCTTGCTCGACAATCCGATTGGAAGGATACTTCGCGAACAATTAACAAAGGAAAAAAATAAACTTTGTTGCACCACTTATGTGGATTTGCTAATATTTCCGGCCACGTGGAATTGTACTTGGGAATGAACTAATCATCCCTATTTATAGGAGAGGGGTGAACGAAATTTTTGTGTTTTTTCAATGTGGGAAAAAAGACTTTTCTTGGTCACCAAGAAATCTTGAATATATCATATATATTCTTTTCCCATAATTAAAATATTCCACAAAATCCACCTCTCCTATTTTATGGAATTTTTCGAAAATATTAAGTGCAAGACTCCAAGATTTGGATCTTCTTGAATTTATGAGATATTCTTGTATTTCAAGAAATACATATCTTCCATAATATCTTTTCAAGAAAATCAAGAAAATATTTCTTGCCACTATATTTCCAAAATTTGAAAATTTCACTATGTATAACCAAGTGGGAGATTTCTTGAATTTAATGAGATAATCTTGTATTCGAGAATACATATCTTCATTCCATAACAAAATTCAAAGAAAATCTTTCTCCCTCTTTTATCCATAATTTTCAAAAATTAGAAAAATATTAAGCAACAATATTTATTTTATTTTAATCACCTTTTTAGGTTATTGGACTATATGTTTGGGCTACTCGGGGGCCTTTAGGAGAATTAAGATTGGACCTTCTAATGGATCTTGAATATCTAATATTGAGCCACAATATAATCAAGCCCATAAATATTAATTAATCCTTTACATAATTAATATTACCTTTATCCATCTTAACCCGTATTACAATCAATATGGCTCCGGTCATTATTTCCGTGTTTAAGATTATCTAGCCCATTAATTAATTCAAGCCCTTTGAAATAGCTTTTAGTTAATTAATATCTTTTGTCCTTAATTAGAGAGCGGTTCAACATTATTATCCATCCGGAAACTAATTCCACTTGCAAGATTTGGTATGATAAAACTTATGAACCTCCGAGGGGCAAATCAATCAAACAAGCGTGCTTGCACCGCGATTCTTTGTATTAAATCTTAGAAATCACATGTGACCAATAATATTGCCCAAGATAAAAAAGTATTGAATCTCTCGATTAGCTACCCATGATAAGTCAAAGCAATAGTTACCAATCCGCGTGATCTATTTAAGGGCGAAGGTTAAGAAATAACGAACCTTTGAGGTCTAATTCTTCCTTGTTCGATTTGAAGAATTTATCCTCTGTAGGTCTATTCGGTTAGCATCGGTCATGCACTAGTGTAATCTCTTGGTCAAGACAAACCAATCTGAGCCTTACCTCCAACCTTCGCGATGGTTGTTCATTTCCATCTAGGTGCGTGAATGGCGTACTTTTAGTTACAAGGGGCTACATTAATTTAATCTTACGTGATGGGTATCACTAAATTAACTTCTGATGTAACACGTACGAATTATTGAGCAGTTATCGGTAAATATATATAACATTCAATCATATTTAAAGCGTCGTTGAAAAACAATTTATTTGATAAATAAATGCGGACATTATGTTTTGATTATACAAAGTAAAAAGCATACTTTTCGATTATAATCCCAACAAATTCAAGAGAACCAAGTCCTGAGTCAAACAAACACATTAAAGGAAAGACATCTTATCGAGAAATGCGTTAAGAGGAGATATCGATGTGGCGAAGATGGCGTCGAGGGCGACCTAGCGAGATCCATTCTGGCGTCGCCTCTGAATACATTCGAGAGACATGTGAGTGGAATGGGTGTCAAGGCGATTTGCCAATCTGCTTTGAGTATAAGTGGGAGAAATTATTAGGTTCGTGTGGGTGATATTAGATGTCACGGACTACTCGAGGCGTGTTGTAGTATACTTAAAAGCGGACTTTGAGTATAAGTGGGAGATTGTTGGGATTATCTTGAAAAAGTATGCCATTTACTTTGTATAATCGGCTGAATTTCGGACTTATTCTTTGAAATAAATTGTTTATCGCGATGCTTTAAATATGATTGAATGTTATATATTTCTTTGCATAAGCATTTCAATAATTAAATGCGTGTTCTGTGTAGTTAATTTAGTGATACCGGATCACAAAAGATTAAATTAACAACACCTTAACTAACTAAAAATCGCCGTTCCGACCTAGATGAAATGAACAACCATCGCCGAAAGGTTGAGGTGTAAGGCTGATTGGTTTGTCTTGACCAGAGATTACACTGTCATGACTCATCTGTTGAATAGGACCCTCTGGGGAGGATAAATTCTTCAGGTGAACAAGGAAGAATTAGACCTCGATTGGTTCGTTATTCTTAACAACCAAATCCACTTAAATAGGATCGCGTGGGATTGGTAACTATTGCTTTGACTTATCGTGGGTGGCGAATGGGAGAGATTCAATACTTTTATCTTGGGCAATATTATTGGTCACGTGTGATTCTTAAGATTTATCGAAGAATGCGTGTGCAAAATAAACTGGCGATTTGCCAGCAGGAGGTTCATGGATTTTATCATGCAAATCTTGCAAGTGGAATTTGTTTAGGGTATGGATAATAATGTTGAACGGAGTTCCTCGACCAAGGACAAAAGATATTAATTAGCGGAAAGCTGGGAATTAATTAATGGGCTAGATAATCTTAAACAACAAAATAATAATGAAAAGCCATAGCCGTATAATATGGGTTAAGATGGATAGTGTAATATTAATTATGTAGTGGGATTAATTAATATTTATGAAACTTGGATTATATTTGGCTCAATATTAGATATTCAAGATCGTTAGAAGGTCAATCTTAATTCTTAAAAGGCCCCCAGAGTGGCCCAATATAGTCGATAGCGAAAAGGTGATTAAAATAAAATAAATATTGTTCTTTAATATTTTCTTGAAAATTATGGATAAAAGGGAGAAAGATTTTCTTTGAATTTTGTTATGGAATGAAGATATGTATTCTTGGAATACAAGATTATCTCATTAAAAAGAAATCTCCTTTTGGTTATACATAGTGAAATTTTTTTTTGGAAATATAATTCGAAAGATTTTCTTGATTTTCTTGAAAGATATTATGGAAGATATGTATTTCTTGAAATCTGAGAATATCTCTTGGAAGATCGAATCTTTGATTCTTTACAAATATTTTGAAATTCACCATAAAATAGAGGAGGTGGATTTTGTGGAATATTTTAATTATGGGAAAAAAATATATAGGATATATTCAAGATGAAAAGTCTTTTTGGGTGTTGAAAATTCACATAAATTTCGTTCAGTCTATAAATAGGGGATGATTAGTTTCATTCCCAAGTCAATTGAGAAATATTAGCAAATGTCTTGGTGCAACAAAGTTTATTTTTCCTTTTGTTAATTCTTAGTATCCTTCCGGTCGAGCATTGCTAGGAATCTTGGGAAGTCTTTTGGTTAGTGATTCGACCAAGACAACGCCATCCGAGGAGAACGTTCGTAAACGTAGATTCGCGTCGTAGGTTTCGTGGTTTTTATATGTCTTGCAATTATTATTTGAATTAATATAGGATTAATTCATGCTAGTAATAATTAATGAATAAAATTTGTATTTAAATATTCACCCGAATAGATCTGTGTGAATCATTGAAAATAGTACTCTTGACATGATTAGGGGTGTCTTTCGGTGAAAGCACAATGTTGTCTTTGATTGGTTCTTTCTTGATGAAATGTAGACAAACTAGCAGCTCTTTTGGTCAATCTCTACGAATGACATTTCTTGACTTATTCTTTTATGCGCATATATGAATATTTTGCAATTTCTTGAATATTTGCGTTTTTTTCGGTTTTTGTAGTCTTGGATAGTCTTGATTTCTTGTCAATATCTTCGAGTCTTGATTTCTTGTCTTTCTTGAGTCTTGAGTGTCTTGATTTCTTGACAACTTCTTACGAGTCTTGATTTCTTGACAACTTCTTGAGTCTTGAGTCTTGATTTCTTGACAACTTCTTGAGTCTTGATTTCTTGACAACTGAGTCTTGATTTCTTGAGTCTTGAGTTTCTTGATTAGTCTGGGATTTCTTCTTGAGTCTTGATTTCTTGATTACTTCTTGAGTCTTGATTTCTTTAGTTACTTGATTTCTTGAGTCTTTAGTTTCTTGACAACTTCTTGAGTCTTGATTTCTTGATTACTTATTGAGTCTTGGTTTTCTTGAGAATATAACTTTGATCTATATCTGCTTGACTATACATAGTGCGGATAACTTCTGAACACTCTATCTTTGAAACTTTGACATTTCGATCTATCAAGATTATCCTGAACATGTCATACTCAGGGGTTTTGGGATCTAATCAAAACTTCTTTATTAAATTCATCTCCCAACATTAGGTATGCTCCTCGGCATTGCTCGTCTGACACTAGTCAAATTGTAGTTAATGCTCCGTACCTTCTGTCAGCACGCGACCTGCGAGGTGCATCTACTTTTTACATTCGTGCTCGATGGCCTGCTGTTCGGTCCTCATTAGCAAGGTGTTATACTTATGTAGAATTCGGTTTGGTTCCCTGGTCTCTTTCCAGGTCGGGTCCGACCTCGCGCTTCAGGCACACAACAATAACAAACAACAAAAAAATAGACGAAGAAATGCTAACTGAAACTTGAATAAACCATATCCAACCAAATGCATGCCGCTAGACCGGAAACAGAGAAATTTTTAAGAACTCACCACATGCGCTATCTGGTTGTTTGTCATTATGATTATCTGGTTGTTTCTAATTGCTTTTTTACTTGAGATTTCTTTCAGGAGGTATACAATTATACATCAAGTGAATCTAATAGTTGTTACCATTTCTCTTTAACTTAAATGTTGTTTAATTGATACTTTTTGATTCATCCTGTTTTTACATTTTCTCTAACGATTTGAAGTGTTATTATTTTATCCAACTCAAGAGGAGAAAGGCATCCTCTCCAGCCTCGTACCAATATGGTTTGTAATGACCCTTCCCATTATTTTATTTTGCAAATTTATTATGTTTTTGACAAGTTTAATCACTCATACTTAAGAAAAGGCAACTGCATCAAATTAAGCTCACCTTTTGACATCATAATTGCTAATGTTAACGTAGTGTTATTGAGCTTAAGTTTCTCCGAAAGAAACTTATAATATTGAGAGATTGGTTTCTCTCAGTAGTTTCATACATTTTTAATTAAATCTTTGATCCTTTATCTATATCAAAATTCTATATCTTGCAAGAAATTCAACATTTGCTCATGAAAGGTGTATCTGTGAAACTAACTCTCATTGAAACTGTGAAAGAAGATGTCTTAAAAATGTATGGATAGGGATGTGGAGATCGAATATATTTTGGCTCATGAAATTGTACTTGTACGCAATATTTTTTAATAAGTAGTTGATTTTATATGAATTTTGTAACGCATTTGAACAATATTATGATGATTGGTTGGTTTGTAGTGAATTTTTGGGTTGATTAATATTTTTATAATAATTTTTTGTTATTTTCAATTAAATATGCAAATAATTGTTGTAGGATTAAAAAAAAAAGAAGATATATAACAGCGGGGTTTTAAATATTAAAAAAGAGACGTGATAGCGGTTTTTAGCCGCTGTATTAAGTACCTACCATAACAATTTTTAATCGTTGTCGTATGTAGTTCAAACCGCTCTTATATATGTTAAAGGGTTAACAATCAACAACTTGTGATATCTTTTTTTGACATACCATAGCGGTTAAAAACCGTTGTTGTAAGAGGATACAATATCGGCTTTTAACTGCTATCGTTCAGCGTGTTGGAATTTAGAGGCACGTAAACACGTAATACATGCGCAGCGGAAATAAACAGTTCACCAACAACGAACAATTAATTGCATAATTAAATCTGAGTAAGCGTCATGAAATTATTACGATGAATTCGTATACAATTTTCTCTACTATGGTATCACGTAATCCCCGATTACGGACTTGCCTGATTTATCGTTGAATCAGAGATGAATTTGCTAGGAAAATTCTAACTCTACAGATCTTATGGAGAAAATGTGGTAATCTTTGTTTGTGAATTCCAATAACTTGTATATATAGGGAGGCTTAGCTTATTTCCCAAGCTAGCCCAATTAGGGAAATAAATCCCTAATCTTGAATTAAATTAATTCCATTTAATTTAATTTCCTAAATATAAATCTCTACGGATTTAAATGCCTTATATGAAAATCTCTACGATTTATTTCCATATACATTAAATCCTATAATTATATTCTAAATATAATTATTGAGAATTCTTATTTAATTAAATCCAATTTAATCAAATATTAATAATAATTAATTCCAAATTAATCTATCATTAATTACTTCTCCATAAATTAAATATTAAAATCAATTTAACATTTAATCAACCAACTATAATCCGTAAAAGGGAACTACTTGTTGTGTGACCTATAGGCCCTCATATATCGAGCGATTAGTCAAACTAACGTCTTTATTGAACCCTAGATAATAAATCAGACATTCTCAATATATGAGGTACGTTGCGAGAAAAGTGCAACTACCTGTAACTGAAACATGGGCTATTACGATTTCCTCATTTCATTCGCGAATACTCGATTAAGTCTTGAACATGATGAAGTGTTTATTCAAATAACTTAATCAATTTATCTCTAATCACTAATTGATCATGTATGTCACACTTAGCCACAAAGTCTAACTTGACGTGCGTCGGCCGATGACTTTGATCCAATTATGATGAGAAAATGAGTATTCTCTCTAAATCCACATTGAGGAATGAATCTATTCTTGGCTCAACTACTGCAGCACATGCACGCCGTGATGAACCCAATCCTAGTCGTATCTACCCATGGAAGGGTGCAAGTATTGGTCATGGTCAAAGTTCATCACTCCACACATGCCGTGCGTATTGACCTCAAGTCAAAGGAGTATCACATCGCTCCCACTAACCGAGATACCCGTAGACACATATAGTGGAAATGCATCAAACGGTTTCTCGGATGGGTATACCAATACCCTCTAAGGTATTTGTGCATCCATCATGAGATACCTAGTATCTCTTAGTAAGTGAGATCTTACTACACTCTCTAAGAGTATGATGCAGATCGCACATCAATCTCCATTGCATCATCAATATCCCATTCTTGATGATCCTTGATCGGGGCTATTTGAGAATCATGCTTAAGTCATCTGAGTTCTCACAACCTCAATGACAACAATGACTCATGGGAACACTTGTATGCATAAATGCAAACAATCAAACATAATATTCAAACAAGTGTATTGCCATACATTATTATTAAATGAACTATAATATTAAATCAAACTGAATATCATCTAGTATTATGTCCTTACAATGGATTGTCTCTAGGAAACTAACACTAACAATCTCCCACTTGGACTAGAGTCAATCACCTTCATGTCTAACCCCTAGACCATCAAATGTCTAGTGTGTACATGAACACTCAGTGTTTTGGTGAAATGATCTTCCAAATTAAATATGTGGGAATACATTTTAATTCTATTTCTCCTATCGTTATGATCTCCCGGATCAAATGATAAGTCTTGGTACATGCTCGTTTATGCTTGTTGTTCTCGGTTCCTTTGCTTGCGCAATCGCACCAGTGTTGTCTCAATAAAAACTTTATTAGACAATTGATACTCGGAACTACCCCTAGTTCTCTTAAGAACTATAAAATCCACTGACCTCTTTGGGGCTTACGATATAACAATGTACTCAACCCGATTGTTGAATCTGTGGTCCTTTTGCTTGGAACTATTCAGTGACCGCCTCATTATTGAGAGTGAAAGCGTAACTTTGTTGTGATTTGTAATCATCATAGTCGGATTGAAACTTAACGTCGGCATAACCGATCCCTCTTGGTTACATTTATCATTTATAGAAGGAAACATTCTTTAGTTTGTCTAAGATACTTCAGAATGGTCTTGACAACAATCCAGTGAGACTCACCCGAATTTTGTTGGTATCTATCAGTGATGTTGATAGCGTAGGCCACATTTGGCCTAGTGCAAGTCATGACATACATGATTGACCCGATTGCATATGCATATGTGACATATTTCATGTTCTTGATATCGAACTTCATTAGAAGGACAATCCTTCTTTTGACGCTTTATCCCATGATTTTTAGGTAGAGACCCTCTCTTAGAGTTCTCTATCATAAAAGCGGCTTCAACACCTTGTCTACATAGGTGGACTATGACAGTCTCAACTTCCTTTTGGATCTATCCCTTTGGATCTTGATCCCTAAGATGTAGCAGGCTTCACAAAGATCCTTCACCATGAAGGTATTCGATAACTAATTTTCAACGGACTGAATTAACGGGATATTGTTTCTCAAAATCAATGTGTCATTGACATATCGATTATGAAAATAATATTCTTCCGTTAATGTTTACAATAAACACAAGGATCTTCCGAATTTCGATGAAGTCAAAAGACTTGATAACCATCAAATCGGATATTCGACTCCTAGAAGCTTGCTTCAATCCATAAATGGATATCTTTGGCTTGCATACTAGATTAGAATTTAACTTAGATGTGAAACCTTCGGGTTGAGTCATAAACACTTCTTATCAATGTCTCCATTGAGGAAAAGTTATTTTGGCGTCCATCATCAAATCTCATAATCACGGTGTCTTTCTATATCATAAATAAAATTGAATTGACTTGATCTTTGCAACTAGTGAGAAGGTCTCATCACAGTCAATGCCTTAGCATTGACTATAATCCTTCGCCACCAACCTAGTTTTGTAGGTTTGTACTTTGCCATTTCCATTGGTCTTTCGCTTGAAGACCCATTTGCAAACTATGGGTCTAACCCCTTTAGGCAACTCAACCAAGTCCTAGACTTGATTGGTGTACATCGAGTCCATCTCGAATTTCATGGCTTCATGTCACTTCCCTGAATCAATATCTAATATTGCTTCAGAGTAAGTATTAGGATCGTTCTTATCAGGGGTATGTCACATTAACTAGTTCCTCAAGAGGTAAGCGTATCTAATAGGCGGATTACAACTCCTAATATACTTACAATTTGTGGTTGTGTAATCTGTACATTACGATCGTGAAAAAATTTTTTTTTGTGGTGCATCGATTTCATCAATGTCCAAAGAGTCCTCAAGAGCTACACTTTCAGATGCCTCTTGGGAGGGAGTTTGAACTATGTTGTTCTCATTCAGCCCACTTGGAGGTTTTTGTTGGGAAATTAGGGGTGCCCGGATCTATTCGAGATGATTTTAAATACATATTCAAATTAAATAATTAATTACTAACATGAATTAATCTAAATCAATTCAACATCATGCATACCGTAATTCACGTAAATCCTAAACATGCGGAACTAGGAGTTACGAGATTACATACCTCTTATAGAGACAATTTGTTGGAGACGATGGATCAACCCAAAGTGCCTTCCCAAATATTTTCCAAAGTCCATGACGTAACCCGATTGGGAGGATTGCGCGACGATTTTAACGGAGAGAAAACAAAAAAATATTATCTACCACCTTTGTGGATTTCTAATATTTCAACACATGGAATTGCACTTGGGAATGAAAAATTCATCCCCTATATATAGGAATGGGGGCGATTTTTTAGTCTTTAGGAAAATAGGGAAGAAAATCTTTTCTTGGTCTCAAGAAATCTTGAATATATCTCTCTATATTCTTTTCTCCTTATTTAAATTTTCCATAAAAATCTATTCCTTTTTATTCTAAATTTTTGAAAATAACAAGGCATAAAGAATCAAGATTTAACTTCTTGAATTTATGGGATAATTATGTATTCTACAATAATTATCTCTTTCCGTAAAAAATATCTACAAGAAAATCAAGACAATCTTTTCTTTATTTTTTATCTACGTATTTTTCGAAAATATCAAAAATATTAGGCAAGAATATTTTCTTCTCTCTTTCATTAAGCTGGACTTTATTTTGGGCTATTTGAGGGGCCTTTAGGAGAATTAAGATTGGACCTTCAATGGGTATGAAAATTTATAATATTGGGCGAATATTATTCAAGTCCATTAATATTAATTTATTCTTTATAAAATTAATATTGAACTATCCATCTTAACCCGTATTACGATTCCTCTATAATCGACTCGGTCATTATTTCCGTGTTTAAGATTATATTAGTCCATTAATTAATTAAGCCGTTGAACAAGCTTTATATTAATTAATATCTTTGTCCTTGGGTAAAAAACGATTTCAATATTATTATCTATCTAGGAAATAAATTTTTCCCTTGCCAAGATTTGGTATGATTAAGGTTACGAGCCCACCAAGGGACAAACCAAGCAAAGGCGTGCCTGGCGATTCTCCGTATTAAATGTCGGCAATCGTTATGTAATTAATAATATTGCCCAAGATATAAGGTGTCGAATCGCGTTGACTCTCTTCCCGTCATAAGTCAAAGCAATAGTTACTAATTTCACACGATCTATTTAAGGGGCGGAGATTAGAAACAACACACCTTGAGGTCTAATTATAGTATATTGATCTTAGAAGAATTTGTCCTCTGTGGGTCCTTATTCGGTAGCACCTAAATCTATTTAGTGTAATTCTTGGTCAAGACAAGCCAATCTGGGTCTTACACTTCAACCTTTCACGATGATTTGTTCATTTCCATCGGGTTGTGAATTTGTACTTAATTACGAGTCTTTGTTAATTTTATCTTCGGTGATCTGGTATCACCAAATTAACTTCTAGCGTATCGTACTAACTTATTGAGCGGGTTTTCTGATAAATATATATAACATTAATTCATATTTAATGCAAAAGTGATTAATAGTTTATTTCAGTAAATAAATAAGAAAATTCAGTTTGGTTATACAAAGTAAAACATATTTTTCAGTATAACCCCAACAATCTCCCACTTATATACTCAAAATGCAACTTTTTAAGTATACCACAACATGTCTCGTGTTCTATGTGACATCTAATGTCACCTATCTGAACCTAATAATATTTCTCCCACTTATACTCAGCAGTTATTTAGCGTCCTTGACACCCATTCCTTCCACATGTCTCTCGAATGTACTTTGAGGCGAGACCCTTTGTGAATGGATCTGCTAGGTTGTCTTCCGATGCAATCTTAGCCACCTCAATGTCTCCTCTCTTAACAATTTCTCGTATGAGATGGTATTTTCTTTCAATGTGTTTGCTGGCCTTGTGGGCTCTCGGCTCTCTAGAATTTGCAAGCTGCTCGGCATTATCACGATGGCAAGTGATCATCTTTGGACAAATCGGGGCGACCTCCAAGTCATTTAGGAAGTTCTTGAGCCTAGCTTCCAGCCCCATTTGCTTCTGGCGACAACATATTAAACTTCCATGGTAGAATCGGCGTTTCATTTTTACACTTCTATGTCATAGCTCACTTTACAAAATACGCTAGACTTTCAGCGTCAGATTGGAAATCAAGTCCGTATAACGATGGGGATTAGGCATATCGACTTGTAAACCAACATTACGTACCGTGTCGGCACCGGATACTTGGGGATGTGCGTTCTTTCTGATCAATGCTCTTTTCGAGGGTTCTTTGATATCTTGCCACCATGCCTACAACAAAGCGGATATCAGGTCTCGTACACATCATTGCATACATGAGGCTTCCCACAACCGAAGCATAAGGAATGCCCTTCATGTCATCTATCTCTTTTTGTGTCTTGTGACACATCTCTTTGGATAGATGGATTCGTGTATGCATGTAGGGCACAAAAGCCTTTCTTGGAATCTTGCATCTTTGAAGCTTCAAAAGCGATATCTATGTATGAGGCTTGCGGCCGATCATTCTTTTCTGCGATCTCGAGTGATCTTGATCCCTAGGATGTGGCCGAAACCCTAAATCTTTCATATCGAATTTTTTTTGACAACCATGCCCTTCTTACGATAACACCTTTACATCATTTCCGATGAAGCGAGAATGTCATCCGCGTATAGTACCAAAAATACCAGCCTTGATAAAATCACGCTTTTTATAAACACAACTTTCATAGTTGTTTTGATCAAAACCGTAGGATTTTATAACTTGATCAAAACATTGATTCCAAGCTCGGGATGCTTGCTTCAGCCCATAAATGGACTTTCTAAGCTTGCAAACCAGATGCTCTTGGCCTTTTTCAATGAAGTCTTTGGGTTGTTGCATATAGATTTCTTCGTCAAGATTTTCATTGAGGAAAGTTATCTTGACGTCCATTTGCCAGATCTCAAAATCTAGGTGCGCAACAATCGACAAGAGAATACGGATGGACTTGAGCATGACTACGGGCGAAAAGGTTTCCTCATAATCGATCCCTTCTTTCTGAGTGTACCATTTCGCCACTAGTCTTACTTTAAAGGTCTCAACCTTTCCGTCCGGTCCTCTTTTTCTCTTGTATACCTACTTGCATCCGATGGGTTTTACCCCATTAAGTGGTTCGACTAACTCCCACACCTTGTTGTGATCCATTGAACCCATCTCGGCTTCCATTGCTGTTGTTTGCCAAGATTGAGCATCTTTGTCTTGGATCGCCTCGTTGTAGGACCATGGATCTGATTCTTCTGTGGAGATCAAGTCCGAAGACTCTCCGATCCCCAAGAATCTCTCGGGTTGTCTGACAACCCTCCCACTACGACGAGGTTCCGTTTGTATAGGTGTGACGATTGGTGTATCATTTTGTACAGTTGGCAATGGAGTTGGCCCCCTAAGTTCTTCTAAGGTAATCTCACTTCTGTTGGGGAAATCGGGGTGCCCGGATCTATTCGAGGTTATTATTTAAATACATATTTAAATTAAATAGTTTATTACTAACATTAATTAATCCTAAATCAATTCAACATAATAATAAACAACATGCGTTCACATAATTCACGTAAACCCTAAACATGCGGAACTAGGAGTTACGGAATTACTAACATCTTGAAGAATCAAACGGATGAATCAACCCAAGAGCCTTCCCAAATATATCCCCAAAGTCCACGAGCGTTATCCGGTGGGAAGATTTCAAACTAAGGATTTTAATGGGAGAAAATAAAAATTTTTTGCTACCTTTGTGGATTTCTAATATTTCCAACACATGTAATTGCACTTGGGAATGAAGACAAGCCAATCTGGGTCTTACACTTCAACCTTTCACGATGGTTTGTTCATTTCCATTTGGGTTGTGAATTTGTACTTAATTACGAGTCTTTGTTAATTTGATCTTGATGATCGGTATCACTAAATTAACTTCTAGCGTATCGTCTTGACTTATTGAGCAGTTTTGCAATAAACATATATAACATTCATTCATATTTAATGCAACAATGATTAATAGTTTATTTGGTAAATAAATAAGAAAATTCGGTTTGGTTATACAAAGTAAAAGCATACTTTTCGATTATAACCTAGCAGTTTTTACCTTTGGCAAGCCTACTCCAATTATGCTCCCCTTTGGTGAAAAGGCGATCACTGATGAAAGACTCCCGTAGTGAAAATCATTTGAATCTCATTTGATTCCTTGTCATGTTGCTTTGACAAGATATCGATCTCTTTGTTAATTTGTGGTTCTTGAATTTCTTCAAGTTCTATCGACTTCGACTTTGTTCTTAAAGACATAGTCTTCTTGAGGAACTTGGTCTATCTAAAACAATCATTGATTATTTTTCGGGTAGATAAGTAATATCCTTTAGTTTATTTAGGATATCCCACAAAGTAACCCTTTTCACCTTTGGATTCAACTTGTCGGTAAACATCCTTTTCACAATCACGGGGGCAACCCCGTGTTAGATATGTGTAAAAAGTTGGCTTCTGCCACACCATGGTTCATATGGTGTATGCTCGGCCGATTTAGATGGAATCTATTAGGAATGTAAATTGAGGTTTGTGTAGCGTATCCCATAAGAATGTTGGAAGATAGGAAAAGCTCATCATGGATCTCACCATGTCTAACAAGGTTTGGTTTCTTCTCTCGGACACACGGGTTCATCGAGGTGTTGCGGGGAGTAGTCCATTGTATTTGGATTCCATGTAACTACAAATGTCGGTGAATTCATGGCTAAAGGTATTCACCTCGCCGATCCGTCGAAGAGTCTTGATACTCTTACCAAGTTGCTTCTCTACTTGACCTTAAACTCTTTAAATTTCTCAAAAGATTCGGTTGTGTTTCATAAGATACTGCGTGTCAAGTATCTGAAAAATCATCGATAAAAGTGATGAAAGTAACAAAGTGACCCCTAGCTAGAGTGGGCGATGGTCCACAAACATCGTTGTAGATCAACTCTAGAACTTCTTTGGCATGCACCTCTTTCCCAGAAAAGTGTCTATTGATCATCTTGCCCATGAGATAAGATTCACAATCTCCATAAGACTCATAGTCGAATGGGGTTAAGTAGTCTAACTTTCTTAACCTTGCAATTCTTTTCTCGTTTACATGATCAAGTTCTACAATGCCAAAAGTAAGTCGGGTTTTCATGATTACTAATTTGAGTCTTTTATTTTGTATATTACGAACATCATATCCATAATGCAACAATTACATGTTGCGAGTAATAGAAAGAATTAGATGACTATCATTAAGTTCTAATCTAAAAACAAAGGGTAAGTCTAACATATAAGTCCCATTTGGTTGGTTAGCAACTCTTTGCTCCGTTTCCCACGTGTAAGGCGACTTCACCGCTCTAAGCGCCTATGACACATGAGCCCTTTCACATTAGTGCAAATGTGAGAAGCCACATCGGGTATCAATACCCAGCGATTAAGCGATTATTAGTGGACATGTTTATCAAACATACATTTTCTAGTCTTTAGAAGCACTTTAGTGTCTTCTTTTTTTGACCAAAACCTTACGGTACTTCTTCTAGTGCCCTCTTCTACTTACGGTTGAGGCCTGGCGTCCTTAATTTACCGCTCCTTCTTTTGAACACCATCTCGATGATAGTGAACTCAAAAAGTCTTGAGCACATTATGAAGTTCAGGCATGATCGCATCCGTCTTATTCATATTGTAGTTCACCATGAAGCCAAAATATAAATACGGAAGCGACATGAGGATAACTTAAATGAAAAACGTTGGTCTTTTAGCTCAATGCCTAAATTACCAAGTTTCTCAATTAGGCCTATCAACATTAGCATATGAGGTGAAATCTTACCTTCTTTAGCTAACCGGCATCTGAACAGATCTCTCATCACTTCATAAATCTCAGAAAGAGATTCATAATCAAAGAGATCCTTCAGATGCTTGAGCATCTAGAAGAGATCCATTTTCTCATGTTGTTTATGTATATCGGGTGTCATGCCGAGCAACATCACCTGCCTTGAGCACAGGAAGCATCCTCTTGATGTTTCTTACGAGTTACTCGTCAAGCGTGGGCTGCCTCAGTACCCGGCTTTAGGGAAGTGCTTGGGATTGGCGTGTCCAACCGCGTACTCAATCTTTTCTTGCCTTAGCACCAAACACTTTTTTTGGTGCCGATCCGAAAAAATTTGGCTAGCTTGATTTTGTTTGTTTTCAAAAACACATCTCGATAACAATTATACATTTCAACTAACGAGAAATAAAATAAAATGGGAATTAAACACATAATTCCTATGATCAATATTCAACAATCAAAATAAGCGTTGCCTTTTCTTTGT
Organism: Stenogyne calaminthoides; assembly: GCA_037126765.1. Taxonomy (NCBI): domain Eukaryota; kingdom Viridiplantae; phylum Streptophyta; class Magnoliopsida; order Lamiales; family Lamiaceae; genus Stenogyne; species Stenogyne calaminthoides. The sequence goes on from JBBCBC010000070.1 coordinate 47,342, forward strand.
GTTTATTTTGTCTCCATTATTTTCACATATTCAGCGACCTCATCGGAAGAATACAAATTTATATCTAATATAAATTATAATGGACTAGGATCAATTCCTCTATCATAATCGGTGATCATTCTGATAGCATAATGGTAGGTCTCCAAACCCGATTGCAAAAGCTGCGATTCTAGTTTGTCGAACCTAGTTTGGTGATGTCACTTACCCTTTGTTCCCCATGAGGAAGCTAAGCGAAATAAAGTTAAGTTGGTTTACAACCATCAGCGGCGACATTTAATGTCTATATAAAAAGTCCAGATTAGATATAGATCAGAAGCAAAAGGCGAGGGTCTTTAAGTACTCATTGGAACAAAATCTCGGTTTACTTTTAATTTGATGGAAGACATCTTATCAAATTAATGAAAACTATATTTTAGTGAGGAACATTTTAAAAGCGGGGTATTAATTGCTTGTCGAGATCACATGTTAATCTTCATCACATTTGAGCAATTATTGGGAGCCGCCTACCCAAACATGATTTTACGGACTAACATTTTTTATATGGCGTCTCTGCCCAAACAATAATCTGGTCCGATAATTATTGGGGCCGCCTACCCAAACAATTATAATGTGGACGTAAAATGTGTTAACATAATTTAAATTAAATCGTTAACCAAGTGGGAATTAATAACTTCGTTTAATTCTACAAACCATAATTTTAAAATCGATTTTAAAATTAAGTTCAATAATTAAATTCATTATTAATATTTTGACTCTTAATTAATCCAATTAATTAAGTCCGGCATTAGTCAACTAATACGTTTTGGTGAGGTTTAATAATTCTTTTTAAAATCTAAATTTTAAATTCAATTTTAAAATTATTAAACTTCAATAATTAATCGATTAATTATGTCGATGTTGGTCGACCAACAATCCGATTTTTAAAACCAGTTTTATTAATTCTAACAAATTAAATCGATTTGATTTTAATTAATAAATATAGGGGCTCAGTGCAATTTACGAAATTACGCGGGAAGGCACATCTCAAATCGATTTGCAAAAGCGACCCTCGCCATCATCACCTGACCAAACAAGATCGATTAAGTAATCTACATAATCCACCCAATTTCCAAACCAAAATCATCGGTTCATCAAACATCATTCAAACAACGACTGACGCGAAAGATAGCGAAAGAACAATTAGTCGAAATGGTTCAAGGCATGGCACCAAAACCAACGAAGAACGAAGCGAAGCGGGGTAATCTGAATCACCATCGCGTAAGCGACGCAAAATGAGCCGCCACCCGTTCTTAGTATCGCGTGATAGTGGCGTGTGGGCCATCGATTGATCAATTCGTCATGGCGGTAGCGTGAAGCGAATATTGCCGCCATACACGAGGCAATTTAACCCGCGCCGCTCAAAGTGGGTTGGCGAATTTTTTGTTGTTACATGTACGTCGCGATCAATCAATCGCTCGAACAGACCCGATGGAAGAAAACAGCGTGATAGCCCTTTGCAAGCCCTTCAGCGAATCGACTGCGCGAAGATGATGGCGAAGGCCACCCGTCGTTAATTTGTAATCCGCAGCTGAGTGGTCTTTGCAAAAATTTGTCGTCGAGCAGCGCCGCCATCACGCCTAGCATGGCCAGGTTTTTCGAATCGAAGTGAAATCACGATCGTTGACCCCCGTCTCAAGCAACAAAAGCCAGGCCTCCTCCGCCCCGATTGGGCGGCGGCTTTGGCGGGAGATGATCGAGGTTTCAAACCCTAATTGCGAGCAAGGTCGAAGGACAAAAAATGAGAGGCGTTTTGTCTTGTGGATTCAATTAAATAAAGAACCACAAACAATTAACAATAAAAGGTCACAAAACGCACATACCCCAAATAATTAAATAACACGTCCATGGTGCGGTTTATATCAAATATCGGCCACACCGGTTTGTTTTAAAAAAACTTTTAAACAAAACGATTATGCGATTGATCGAAGTGCGGAGCTACGATACCCTTTGTTGGAATTTAGAAAGGCACATAAACCGTAATACATGTGCGGCGAAAATAAGCAGTTCACCAACAACGAACAATTAATTGCATAATTAAATCTTAGTAGCGTAAACATAATTCTTTACGATGAATTAGGTATACAATTTTCTCTACTATGGTATCGCGTAATCCCCGATTACAAACTTGCATATTCTTGACGTTGAATAAAGAGATGAATTTCTTTAGGAAAATTCTAACTCTGAATCTTATGGAGAAAATATGAAGTAATCTTTGTTTGTGGATCGATAACTTGTATATATATGGAGGCTTAGCTTATTTCCAAGCTAGCCCGATTAGGAAATAAATCCTAATCTTGAATTAAATTAATTCCTTTTAATTTAATTCGCAAATATAAATCTCTACGGTTTAAATGCCTATATGAAAATCTCTACGATTTATTTCCATATACATTAAATCCCATAATTATATTCAAATATAATTATTGGGAATTCTTATTTAATTAAATTCAATTTAATCAAATATTAATAATAATTAATTCAAATTGATCTATCATTAATTACTTCTCCATAAATTAAATATTAAATCGATTTAACATTTAATCAACCAACCTATAATCAAGTAAAGGAACTACTTGTTTGTGTGATTTCATAGGCCCTCGTATATCGGCGATTAGTCAAACAAAAGCGGTCTTAATTGAACCACTAGACAATAAATCGGGACATTTCTCGATATATGAAAGGTGCATTGCGAGAAAAGTGCAACTTCGTGTAACTAAAACATGGGCTATTATGATTTCCTCCGTTTCATTCGCGAATACTCGATTAAGTAAAATCGTGATGAAGTGTAATACATTCAAATAAACAATCAATTTATCTCTAATCATTTAATTGATCATCTATGTCACACTTAGCCACAAAGTTTAAGTTGGCGTCATCGGCAGATGACTTTGATCGATTATGATGAGAAGATGAGTATTCTCTCTAAATCGCGTTGAGGAATGAATCTATTCTTGGCTCATTCTGGCAGCATATGCAACCGTGATGAATACAATCGAAGTATCTACCATTGGAAGGGTCTGCAAGCATTGGTCGTGGTCAAAGTTCATCCTCCGCGCATCTTGAGTCGCGTAATGACCTCAAGTCGAAGGAGTATCACATCGCTTCCAAGCTAGAGACACCCGTAGACACGTATAGTGGAAATCGTCAAATGGTTTCTCCGGATGGGTATCTGCGATCTATACAGGTATTTGTGCATCCATCGTGGATACATAGTATCTCGTAGTAAGTGAGATCTTCTTCTGCTCTCTAAGAGTATGATCACGGATCATTTACCGATCTCCATTGCATCATCAATATCCCATTCTTGATGATCCTTGATCGAAATTTATTTGAGAATCGTCTTAAGTCATCGAGTTCTCACAACCTCGATAGCGTGATGACTTCGTAGGAACAACATATCGTAAATGCAAACAATCAAACGTAATATTCAAACAAGTGTATTCTTAATACATTAATATTAAATGAACTATAATATTAAATCAAAACTGAATATAAATACAGTATTATGTCGCTTCTGATGGATGGTCTACCATTAACAATAACGGTATACTGTATAATTGTGGTTACGTAAACCTTTTAATGGCGATTTTTAGCAGATTTATCTATCAAGGAATTTGACATAATGTGCGAACAAGCAAAATAATAGTTTGGTTGCAACTTTGTGGCTCAAAATTGCACCCATCGTTGAATTGTTACTGAAAGTGTGTGTACGTGTTTTTTAGTGTTGTCAGCGTTATCAACATCTGCGACAACATATAACAATGAAAGACTTAGCGCTTTGTAAAGGATTTTAAAATTTTGTATATATTTAATTGATCTATCTGTACGCCGTTAATTTAAAAACATTTATAAAAAGTTGTGATACAAATGTTATCTTAGGAATTATCATAGCGTCATTGGTCATAGAACCCGCGTGATTAAATCGTCTTTAAGAAGATGATTTGTCATCTAGAGCGATTTGTCATCTTTGGAGATTTATCATCTTAATGGCGTGTCGTCTTTGTATGATTTGTAAATCTTATGATTTGTCGTCTTTTGATTTGTCGTCTTTGATCATCTTTATATAAGGGCGCCATGGCGCCGTTGTAAAAAATCTCTAGAATGTTTAATTTATTAAAACATATCAAATAATAGTATTTTAGGGAAAAGCTACGGTTCTTCTGATGATCTTCTTGTTCGATTATTATTTTTTTTGTTAGTTGAAAGCCAAAGCCACATCAGCACAAATATTTTGACTAACAACAATTGGCGCTAGAAGGAGGTTGGATTGAAAAATTCATCCTTCGAAAATCCAAAAAATCCAGAAATCACAAGAACAACCCCAACCGGATTCAAGACATCCAAGAAATTGTAAAAAGAAGAAGAAAGCAGATCCAAGATCTTCATTAAAAACATATTGATGGCTCAGTAGTTTCCTTAAAACCAGAACAGACAAAAGCCCACATATACAGAGACCTATGCTTACAAACAACAAAGGAGAAGATGGAGGCTCCCCCAGTGCGCGCGCCATCGCGGCACCGCCTCACCTCCGTCGCCTTCGACTCTGCGGCCGCATCACCAAAAACCCTTTGTCCAAAATCAAAACCCCCAAAACTAGAAAAAATCCAACAAATACAAACCCGTATATACATACACATATACGTACAAAAAAAGAGAGAGAGATGGGGGAGATGAAGAACAGGGCCGCAAGCTGCCTCACCTTCACCGCCTTCGGCATCGTGGCCGCGGCACCCAGCAACGCCGGCGCCGCCTTATTCCACCATTGATATGGATCTCCAGAATCCACAGAATCCGGCATCGCCCTCATCCCAGCCTCACCGTCGTACCAACACCGCCGCCGCTCTACGGCGAAACTGAATTCCACGATGCCGCCTTATACCGCCGCCCATCTCAGTTCATCGTTATCACTCCAACTTCACCGCCGCACCGACATCGGCGTCACCTGGTGTGATGACGCGTTGAAGGATTTCAGGTGTTGGACGCGTGGGGGCTCGAAGGTGAGCCTCTTCTGGTGGGTTACACGTTTTCAAGGTTTGATCTAATCTCCTTGTCAAAAAAAGAGGTTTGATCTAATCGAGAATAAAAGGGTTTGTTGGGCTCATAAAAAAAAAGGCAGATTTCATAAAGGCCTGGGAAAGTGTTGGGCCTTCTATTATTATAACAAAGGTGCAAGCTTTAAGTAATGTTGGGCCAAGTTTTTTAAATTATTGAGGCTTGACCTACTCTCCAGGTTTGAGCCCAGGTCATAAAAACGAATTGGGCCCTTACATTATTTGGTAAAGTTTTGTGCCCCTATACTCTTTAATTAAGGATTGGGCCCATGTATCTCATTGTCTAAAAGTTTGGGCTAGGGTTATTATTTATCAATAATAATTTATTTAACAATAAAAAATAAAAAGAGAGAGGTGGACAGCAGATCGGAGAAATAAATTGCTTTCGAACCACGAGATGCCGTGGTATTTCAAAAGAATCTCTGAGCGATCGCTTTTTTTCTTGCATTAGGTTTATTTAATAACGTCGCTTTTTAATATCTGCGAAACATAAAGTTATCGCGGGCGATTAAAAGTGGGGCATGTATGTCTAGTGAACTTCTCATTATTCATTTTTGGTGGTGCCTCGAATGGTCACACCTAAATAGAAACGACGACGAACAAAGAAAAATGAACAAAATTTGAGCCTTGTGTTTTGCTGGCGAAAAGAGTATGTGCTTACAATGCCCATAACAAAGCGAGCATCGGGTACGTAATTGGCACCTAAATATGATGACGGTAGTAGAAGTGATCGTGACAAAAATAAGGCGATTGCGAGCGAAAAAAGGTTGCGGTAAATAAGACTGACCGATGTGATTGCAACTAAATAAAGACAATCAAAAGCGAAAGAAGTCAAGTTGAACACAAGCACATCTGAGTTGAATTCACGAAAAGAAAAGAAAAAGAACCTTAACGGCGAGTTATAAAAAAAGGCCACTTGAAATTTTATTTATCACGAGGTCTCCGGCGGGGTGGATGTCGAGCACAACCTTGATATAGCGGTCGAAAAAAGGGCTCTTGAGGCGAGATGAACATATAGGGGCAACCGCAGGCGACCTACGTCTTTCGCCCGTCTCGGCGAGAAACACACCACACGGGTGAAGCAAACATCACGGGGCAACCACGCAGGCGAGATGGCGAAACCGCACCCGCGCCCGTCGTCGGCGAACTCACCATCACGAGAACAAAGTGAAAAGATCTAGAGCCTGTGCCGGTATGTGATGGTCTACCGTCGGCGAACATCCGCCCCAATCTGAAGAAATGACATGACGCTCAAGCATAAACCTGATCCGCATTAGCGGTGACACGCACGGATAATGATCAGAGACTTCAACCCGCCTCACCGGCGTAACGCCGCACTTCGGAATGATTACCGCATACCATTGCTTTTCTACGCCACCGGCGATGATTATGCATACCTTCTCGATGCGACCTCACAGCGCCTTGGCGATGATTGTGCCGCCTCGCCGGCCTTCTGGCGGCTCTTAGCGATGATTATCTTGCATGTCGCCGATTATTGTACCGTATTACCGGCGAATTATTATGCGAAACTAAATGACGCTGACGCTTCGCCTTCGTTACAGCCTCGCCGGTAACCGGCAACTTCTCGGCGTGGTGCCGCCCTGTGGCGGCAGCGCTACATGTCTCGGTGATTACGCTGTATATCGGCGGCGGCACTACCACCTTCTCGGTGATGATTATGCCACGCCTCGCCGGCTGGCACCTTCGCAGGGTAATTTATACCGCGCCCGCCATTGGCGGCACTTACCGGCGATGATTACTGCTTCTCTCGGTGGCAGCACTCTACCACTGGCGATGATTATACCCCGCCTCCCGGTAGCACTACCTTTCGCCTACCGGCTGATGATTATCTTCCGCCCTCCTGACATTAACCGCTACCGTCTTCCTGAAGGTGCCACCGCACCTGTAAGCGCAGCACTGCCTTCTGGCGATGATTCTGCCGCCTCCTAAACGCCCAGCACCTCTGCTTCCTTTCTAAGCCGATGGTCTGTCATGCCAGCGGCGGTACTTTTGCATACAGTCGATGATTACTTGACTCCTCGGTGTTGTATACGCGCTTCTCGATGATTATCTTGACCTCGCCGTAGCAGCACTCATCACCATTAATGAATTACGCCCACATGCCTCTCGGCCTTTAACCTCTGCGCCGAAAATGATTATCGCCTCTCGGCATGGCATTACCGCCTTCTAAAGCAATGATTATATCCGCCTCGCCGCCGGCGACTTTTCTGCCTACCGGCAATGATTACGCACCTCGCCGCCGGCGGCTGGCACTTCTGGCCTACCGGTGATGATTATGCTGGCACCGCCGACGCGGAACTATCGCCCGTCGGCGATGATTTTGCTTCGCCTCGCCGGCGCGAAAACTTCCGCCTTCCGGCGATGATTACGCGCCTCCCTCGGCGTTCCACTTCCGCGCCTTACCGGCGATGATTATGCCCACCTCGCCGCGTGCGGCACTACCGCGCCACCATTGATTATGCCGCGCCTCACCGGTGCGGCACTACCGCGCTACCGGTGATGATTCGGCCTCTTTCGGCTTTCCGCCTACTCGGCGATGATTTTATCCGCCTTTACGGCATTGACCAGCCTGCCTCTTCATCGTTGGCTTTCTGCCTATTCGGCGACAATTTTATCCGCCTCTACGACGTCGACCAGCCCGCCTCTTCAGCATCGGCTTTTCGCCTATTCGGCAACGATTTTGTCAGCCTTTATGGCGTTGACCTGCCCGCCTTCTCAGCGTCGGTTTCCCGCTACCTCGGCGACATGTATTCCATCTATTTAGCGAAGTATTCTCCGCCTTCTCGGTGTGACATGACCAGCCCGCCTTATCGGTGTTGGATTTTCGCTTCGGTAAAAAATTGCAATCCATAATCATTTTGACAAAGTCACAAAGTTAGCTCTGTCTAGATCGCACAACTAGTAAGACGATCTAGAGGGGGAAAAGTCGCAAACTGCTCGGCCGAAAGTGGTCGACGACGAGCACAAAAATAGTAAAGACTCGTACTGAGGGGCTCACCTCGAAGTACGAGCACAGAAAAAGAACTTCGTCGATGGGGCTCCCCTCGAAGTACGAGCACAGCAAAGACTCATACTAAGAGGCTCCCCTCGAAGTACGAGCACAAAAAAGACTCGTACTAAGAGGCTCCCTCGAAGTACAAGCACAGAAAAGACTCGTTCGATGGGGCTCACCTCAAAGTCTGAAACCTGCCAAAGACTTGTACTAAGAGGCCCTCAATCTCTGACCCTGAAAAGACTTCGTCTAAGAGGCTCCCTCCAATCTGAGCACAAAAAAGACTCATCTGATGGGGCTCACCTCGAAATCTGAGCCTGAGAAAATACATTTTCGTCTGATGGGGGCTCACCTCAATCTGAACACATAAAAAGACTTCATAGGATGGGGCTCACCTCGAAATCTGAAACCTGAAAAAAAGACTCGTCTGATGGGGGCTCACCCTCAATCTGAGCAAATAAGATTCATCTGACAGGGCTCACCTCGAAATGCAACAGACTAGATCTCTGACGAGCAAAAGGTAAGATCCTCTACTGCAGGGGCTCATTACGAGCGATCAAGATCTCATAGGACATCGACCACCACACTCGGAGGCAAATAATCATTACCAAATGTAGTAAAAGATAAAGTCTTATCAAGATAAGAATCAAGATCAAACTACGAACAAAGTCGAAGCTTAGATCTTGGGGCTTTATTTGTCACCGAGAATTATCCTGCGTCGGCGAGGTCCAGAGACCCCGTGATCGTCGTGCTTTAGCCGGATGATTTGTCATAGGCGATTTGTCATCTTCCACCCGATTTGTCATGCTTAATGATGTGTCGTCTTTTATAATTTGTCATGCTTATGATTTATCGTCTTTATGATTTGTCGTCTTTGGTCCTCTTTATATAAAGGACCTCGCTGGCCTCATTGTAAAAAACTACGAAATGTTTCCCTCGTTTAAAACTTATATACCAACAACCATATTTTTAGGGGAAGAACTACGGTTAACATGATCGATTCTTATTCGATTATTTTTTCTTTGTTAGTTAGTTGGCGAGAAGCCCACATCGGCCACAAATATTTCGACTAACAACAACAAATAAAGACCTTTTAAGACCCAAAATAGGTATAGTGTAAAAACATATTTCCCTAAATTATTTTTTCACAAGTATGATGGGGCAAGAACTATCTACTACAATCCTAAATTAAAAATAGCAACAAGGTACAAAATGTCTTTTTGATTGTTGTGCTTTGGCGTAAATGCCCCTCTCCTCCATCTACTACAATTAAAAAGTCAGCCACGTGATCCTTTACATCATCTACTTGTTTTTTCCCATTTTCAAATCATAAGTTAGTTGTCACATCATTATCATTTAAAAATCCTAACTCTCCTTCATTTAAAAAGTGGATACAAAATTAAATTCACAATAATTAATTATGCTTTCGTTCATTTTACGGAAAACTTATTTTTATTTAATTTCTTATTTTTTTAAATATTTAATGTGAAAATATAAATAGGGTATAAAATTAAATTCACAATGTCTTATGCTAGCTCATCAATTTATCATAAAGTTATTATAATTTTTTTATCTATGAAAAATTATGCTAAAATGTATTATTCAAAATATACATTGCATATACTAAATATACGTTGCATATACTAAAATTACAATGTCCAAAAAAAATATTGCATATACTAAATTACATTGTATATACTAAGTATATTGCATACACATTAAATATATTGCATGTACATATAAACATTGCATATACACATAAATATTTGCATCTTCACGAATCACCAAAAAAATCAACACACTCATATTAACTATTTTTCTGCATCTTCTTCACAAAAAAAAAAGGAATCACCATCACTTGCAATTACATCAAAAAACTTTCCTAAAATTGAACAAAAAACTCACCTAAATTACAAAGTGGAATCACCATTCTCTGTTTTTAAAAAATATATTGAAGACCTGAAGCACATTCAATCATTTTTCTCCAGTATTTAGCATTGTATTTGATCCGCCATCTGCATACCTCTCATCGGCGTCATCCCCATCGGATCTTATATCGATCACCACCTAAAGTCATCATCTCGTTTTCATTTTGTCAAAAAAACATCTTTAACCTCTCATTTACATACGTATCTGAGATCCATCATCATTTGCCGCCAATGTCATTTGTACAAATCTCTAAAATCGAAAACCCCCGCAACAACCCACCACCACCATCCTCCATCTCCCCAATCGGCGGATTTGTATAGATCATATATCTTATCACCGCTTGTTTTCATGCACACGCTTGTAAAATGACCTAAAACCCCAACCCGCAATAACCGGCCTATCCACCATCGCCCGTCTCCCAAACAAGCGTAAGAAATGTACAAGTTCATTTGTCATTATCGTAATCGCTCAAGAACCATCACCACCACCACCACCACCACCGAGAACGTCCCACCATCCATTTTCCCCGTCGGATCCGCCCCTAACCACCATCTTCTTATGGCCCGTCTCCAAGTGCCACCAAACTAGAGCCCACCTCTATTGTTTGTGGGTATAGTATAGTAAGGAGTTCTGGGATTTTTTTGTAGAAAATGTAGAGAGAGAAAAAGATAAAAGAGATGGGTTTGTAGTAGAGAGAGAGCCGCTTCCTTTTTCTTTTATTCAAAAGGGGGTGTGGGATCAAATGAGAGAGAATGGATATATATATCATTGAGTGAGAGAAATTGAAAGGTGATAAGATAAAAAAAAATATTAAATAAAAATATTGGTTTGAAGGGTTGTCAGTAGGCACATGGGTCTGTGGCAATTTGGGGTTCAAGTGAGCAGGAGCGGGTGTGTTGGTATAATATTAAATATGAATAGTGAAATTATAGTGGGGAGTAAGAGCCATTGGAAAATTGTACTACATAGCAATTACCCCATATGATCAGTGATCTTGTTCAATCTAACATACAAGTTACACGGACATAATGTTGATTGGAATATTAGAATACATTTGACCAACACAAACCAATAGTATCGACTCTTACACTCCTAGATGCACTAAGCACTCTGTAGGTTGTGTCTTCTTATATACTATCTTGGACAACATTTGGTTATGTGAACATAATTTAGAATATGTGAACTCAATTTCCAAGTGGAAGAAGACAAAAAAAACATGTAGACTCTCTCTCTAAGTTTTGATATTCCATATATGTTTTTGTATATATAGACCCACCATAATTCATTATTTCATTTTCGTTCGAATGGTGGTCTCCATGGTTTAAAATAGGATCTGAAAATCATCTATATAACTTTCTTTAAACATGGTTGAACTTTATTTTCTACCCTTTGTATTAAACTAACTCTTTTCATTTTAATATTGCAACCTCTTTATCCTTAAACTTGCCTTTATAAGAAATAACATATACAAATACAAGAACATTGTGAACAACATAAAATATTGTTGTCACGTATTAGTTAGGAGAAAAAACAACTCTAATGTAATGTTGAACAACAATTTGGACAATACATAATAAATTATGAATGAAAAAAAAATATATACTTAGTAAACTAATTAATTAGTAAATGAGATATATGTTTGTATAAGCAAATAGAGAGACACCATAAGTGCGACTACTTAGAAATTATTTTATTATCTTTTCAAATGGTGGTCTCCATGTATTATATAAAATAGGATCCATTATCCATTTTATATAATTTTTTTACAATTTAAAATATTGATATCAATAAGAAATTTTAATTGAATACTTTATTGCTTCCCGTATTGACCAAAAAAAATATTTAAGAAATGGAATTTTGTTATTTATTTTTAATAAATATAAAAAACTAAATATATTTTCATTTCAAATATTCTATAAATATATTTTAATATATTTAAAACCACAACAAGAGAAATAACATATACAAATACAAGATGTTGGTTGTGAAAGAAATGGCAATTAATGTTAGGGTATTTGATATTGACATCTTTCAAATCAAAAAGAACAAAACTCCTCCATAAAACTTCATCCTTTTTTGGTGCCTTTCAAATCCAAAAAGTAGAAAAATATTCATTATTTTTACACAAAATGTCATTATTTTTTTAAGCGGCGCATACACACACTTCAACTACTTTCTTTATTTATGCATAAAGGTTTACAAAACTTCTCCTTAAAACTCTTTTCATTACTCCATTTGTTTAATTTGTGTGTCCTCTCCTATGGAAAGTTTTATAGGAAAAAAGGAGTATTAAATATTATTTTGAATTAAGGGACCCACGTCGGCAGTTGAGATTGGAGGAATCAAATTAAGCGAGTCCGAATTTGAGTCTGTCTTTCTTTCCTTTTAGACAAAGTCTCATGTATATATGGCAGTGCTTGAATTTAAGATTAGATTTGGCCTAACCATACTCGTGTATCCCATAACATGTCTAATATATTTAATGGGTCAACTTTTTTTTTTTTTTTTTTAAATGGGTCATTATGTTGCATGAGTGCACTTGGATGCACAAGAGACCCACTCTTCGTTTTATTTTTTTTTTCTCTTTTTAATTAGTTCTTTCCGTTTTACTACAAGACGACAAGTCTATAGATTGTAACCCTTATCTCAAATCTATCACGTTCTCATCTCAATCCATAATTGATTTCATCGGTTATTACTTATTCCTTTATCTTAAAAAAAAGATAAAGACTTGTGCACCATGTAATTTAAGCATATTTTAAAACGATATTAATTGTTTCTACTGAACAATATTAGATTATCAATATTAATTATTTTCACTAAAAAATATTAGTAATTATGTATAATTGGACTGTACAAGAGACTTAGTAAAAGAAAAAAAAATGTTTCATCTTCAGCAAATGGAAAATACGGATGGGGCATTAGATTCAAAATGTTTTACGAAGTGGAATAGCTCAAGCGGTTAGAACACCACTATCTATGTCGTGTGGTCATGGGTTCGAGTCACCATTTGAGCAGTAAAAAAAATCGAAATGTTTCAATTCCTTTTGTGCTTCAAAATAGATAGATATTTACTTTTTTTAGATTAAAACAGATTGTGGCCATGTATATATAGATGATGACAAAAAAAACTTCGTATATAGGAGGCGGGGTATTTCCACCCTTCATAAAAGTGTTAAAGTGACAATCTTAAATTATCTCTGTCTACCATGAGATAAAATCAAATGCAAGTGTGTCTCATAAATAAAATATAAGAGACACATTCGTGACCTGAACATAATTTTAGCATGATGTTTTAATATTTTAAAAAAATGAGCGTTGATTTGTCTTTATTTTGTCTTCGTCCCATGAATTTTTATTAGTGATTATAATGTTAAAACATATCTATACAAATAGCTTTGGCTAGGGATAAATGAATGATATAATGTTATAATGATTGATTTTTAATATTAATGCCTTCATATATGAGTAGTAATTTGTATCATTTTTTTCTCTTGTACATTTTATAATCACATCATACCGAGTGTAAAAATTATTACATAATTATGGTATCCTTCATGAACCAAAGCCTCTTCATTTGTTCAGAATACATTAATTATTACAAAAAATCTATAGAGTATTTTAATAATCAATTAAAATTGAATAGACGTGTGCGCGTAAATAGTTGATATATGATTAACCTAATTACCAAAAATATGAAATACTTTACTATAAATTTACCGAATTAATTGTAATGCAACATTCATAATGATTAAAAAAAACAAATACTTGCAGTAAACTGAAATCTATAACAAAAAAATCTATTGACCAACAATTTTTTTCATGAAAAAACTAAAACCCTATCACAAGATGTGAAAACATCAGGGTTTAGATTAATTTTACATTATTACAAATGAATATAAAATTAACATTAATTAATCATGGGTTAAACCCCTGATGATCATCACCCCATTGATACGAAGGACCCGCCTGGTCGTTGCCTCCGCCGGAAGAGCCGCTGGAGTTCAAAAAGCTTTGGCCCCAAGGATTAAACCCCGTCGGTGACATCAAACTTGGTAGTTGCGGAGGAAATAAACGGGCCGGAGGCTGCTCTAGCTGATGGCCCGGCCCATGCATAAGCCCACCTTGGCCGGCCGATAAAGGCTGCACCAAGGAAGGCAAAAACGAGCCCCCGCCGTAAAATGGATTACCCATCTGCGGCGGGGGAGGGACCACGGCCGCGGCATTCGGGTGCCGGAGGGCGAGGGGCAAACCCTGAGTCCGTGCAGCCAAATTTGGCGGCGGAACCCTAATCATCCCCCGTTTGTTTTTGCGGCAGCCACCGCCAACGGGGACATTCCTCAGGGTTCCGCCGTGGGTCCAGTACCTTTTGCACGCCTTGCAATAGTAGCGAGGCTGCGAAAGACTGTAATTGTTGTAGTAACAGAATTTGGTGTTATGTGAGTTACATCTGGGGCATCTTTGGTGCGGCGGAGGCGGGTGGTTGTTATCTTTTCCGCCGCCACCCCCCGGCCGCCGCCCCTGATGCAGCATTTGATTCTCGACTCCGATAATATTGTTCATATTTTTTTTCTTTTCTTTTTCTTTTCTTTATGAGAAATGTTTTTGTTCTTTTTTTTATTAGGGCTAGGTGGTATATATAGTGGTAGGGAAAGGTGGTGGTTGTGAGGGATTAGTGTGTAGAAGCTTTAAGGGATGGAAGGGATTACTTTTGAAAAAATTCAACGGTGGGGATTATACATGTAATCCGTAGGTGTATGGAGGGATTATGAGAATAAAAAATTCATGGGGCGGTGGTTTTGAACGTATACACCTACTTAGTACATAATATTGTATGGTGGTTTTTTATTTTTAATTCGGGTAATCGATAATAATACTTTGTTGAAATAATTCGGAATAAAAACCCACAAAATCTATGCAGATTTGAACACGGATTTTGTGTTCTAAATGTGAGTTATGGGAATAGAGAGAGGATGTGAAAAAGGTGTCTCTTTTCCGTATTCTATACTTGACGAGAAAGAGTGTAAATAAGTCAGTGTTATCTCAATTGATCTTGAAAAGACGTTCAAGGCGCATGTTTGAGTATTTTTCAAAAGAATACACAATTATTAGATTAATTATAACAAATTATGACTTGTGTGAGACTGTATCACGGAATGCATTCTTGAGATGGAGCTCTATTATTAAGAAAATAAATGAGTTAGATTATGTTGGTAAAATATAAACATATCCCACTGAATAACATTTAAATTATGAATCTCTCTCCACACGCTCAAGAATGAGATCTCTTGTTACAAAATGATATAATATCTTTTGTTACACTAACTTAGACGGACGACACATATGGAGTACAATTTATCACATTAATCATCTTATTGTTCCACTTAATTGCACTACATATGTATCATTCATCCAGGTAGTGTAACAGAAGATGTCACACCATTGTGTTACATGAAATCTCATGTGCTCAAGAAGCTTTAATGTATTGCAAAATTGTATACACTAGATGCACCGTGCATCAATGTGTATTTTAAAAAGGTATTAGTTATTTAACTAACACATATTAGTTGTTTTAATTAAAAAATATCAGTTGATTTACCAAAAATTAGTGTTTTCGTAATTGAACCACCGATCAAATCGGATTGGGTACCGGTTGGACCGGTCGGACCGGCGGTCCAACCTTTGAAATAGTCTTTATTAATATTTTAAAAATATTCACTATATTACATTAAAAATAAAATAAATGTGCACTTATAAATTTTAAAATTATATATTTGTAAGTTTCATTTTGAAATAAATACAATAGAATCATAGACAATACAGTACAATTTAAAATTAGGATTAATTTAAAAATTAATTAAAAAAATTAAAAAAGTATAACAAAAAACTGGTTCAAGCGGTTTTATAGTTTTCCCAGTTTAACCGATTTTTTTGGTTCAACCGCAAAAATAATTTTTTTGGGGTAGTCGAACCGGTTCCACTGCGGTTCTCTGTTCAACCCGATTTTGAAAAACAAAACAAAAAATGATAATTATGTACAATTTTTTATTTTTTTTCGACAGATAATTATGTACAATTACAATGTGCAACTGGTGTGTATGAGTGTTTATCTTAATTAATGTTCATTATCTCTCTTCGCCGACTTATAATTTAATCGAGAAAGTTAATTAATATTAATTTCCATAATACAATTTGATTCCGCTAATGGTTAGCAATTATTGGTGTCATCGTTTTGCTTTATAAATGAAATAATTTCATCTTATTTAAAAGTTCGAATTTATAGTAAGGTGTGGAATCAATTCATTTGATATGTGAGTTGTTCTCATATAAGACCACATCTAAATCATGGACCCATCCCCACGCGGTCAAGAGACAGGTGAAATCTCTTTTTATACAATAATATAATATCTTTTGTTACAAATGAATGACAAAAAAGTTATACAAATGCAATAAATATGTATTTTAAAAGGTATTAGTTGGTTGATAAAAAAATATTAATTTTTTAATTAAATAATTTTAGTCGTTTTACCAAAAAATGATAATCGTGTACAATTACAATGTACAACTAGATATACAGGAATGTTACTCTTAATTAATGAACGTTATCTCTTTTTGTCGACTTATAATTTTCATAATAAAATTTGATTCTGCTAATAGTTAATTAGCAATTTATTGTTCTCATATCTTTGATTTATAAACGAAAGAATTTTGTCTCATCTAAAAGTTCAAATTTGAGGAGGGGTGTGAAATCAATTCACGTGTATTAATTCCTTAACACCTCACCACTCATGGGCTGAATTCTCGACTTTATCATCTGGGGAAAAAACCAATCGAGTGGATAATTTAAAAATGTTTGGAGTTGCTTTCTGCATAATTTGGACCAAAATGTGGGGGTGAACCAAAGACTCCATTACGATTAAAGAATTTCATCTCATCTAAAAACTCGAGCTTGTGGTTATGAGTGAAATAAATTCATTTGTATTAATTTCATAATAATAATATGACATGATAGTATAATAAAACAATTAAACAAAATTTTGGGTAAATTGCATTTTTGTCCCATGAGATATTTTCAAAGCACTTTTGGTCCCATTGTTTTAAAGTGGTCCTTTTTTGTGCACTTTTAGTCCCAAACTTTTAATTGCACATCACAAAAACCCCCCCAACATGTTCATCTATCAACTTCACCACACAAAAGTCACCTATATATATTTAAAAAAAATTGTGCACTTTTGATTTTGGAAGATTTGGGTAAGATTTTTATAAAGTTTGCTGGATATTAGAGGTGCAGTGATTCTTAAGGTTGAAGTTGGGGATGATGATTTTTTTTGTTTTTTTTAGAATGTTAGTAATCCCGCTATTTTGGTGAGAACACACGCACTTACATCTGTTAAAAACTAAGGGAATATTAATTTAGGACTAAAAGTGTTTGAATTGAAACCATTTTAATATGAGAATATTCTCATGGGATCAAAATTGCAATTATCCCCAAAATTTTATATGAGCTTCTTTAATGGGTATCATGAGAACGGGTCCTATGAGTTAAGTATCTTTGTGAAACTTGTTCACTTGAAAGTAAAGTTTTTTTTTTCTGAGACATACACTTTAGTAATATAAGTCACACCCTTTAGTAATATAAGTCACACCTTGAGGTTATCATTCTCGACACTCTTTGCTATAATATAAGTCACACCCTTCACTTTTATGAGTAATACTCTTTATAGTAAAAAGTCACACACTTTCTGGTAAAAAAGTCTCACACTTTAGTAATATAAGTCACACTCATCCTAAACGGTTTCAAGTAAAAACTTGTTCTGTTATACTTTGTAAGGGTCCTATTTATACATAACAGATTCATTAATATTTGTAATTTGTCCATAATTGGTATTAGTAAAAATTCTCGTCAATTCCACCCACCAATTAGAAATGAAAAAATCATAATAATTTTAGTGAGAAACTGAAAAATGGAAAAATGATATTGATTTTAGTCAGAAACTGAAAAATAATACTATTTCCGTCCCAATTCTATCTTTACAATTATTGTTTTTTTGTGTTTTAACGAGCGAGTTTTTTATTAGTATTTTAAATAATAAAGTAATTTTTAAAGAGACATATAATAGAGGAGAAATAGATGTATCATAACTCTTCTTAAAAGTCATTTTATCATTTCAAATACTAAAAACAACTCGCTCGTTAAAATACGAGAAAAAAGGTAGTGTGAAGATAGAGTTGGAACGGAAGGAGTAATGTTTAAATGATAAGGTTAAGTCTTATATCCTTTGTTGATGTTTATGCGGATGTTGTTCGGATGTTGGACAACATTACACTTTAACATCTTAAATTTGTCATTTCTCTGGCTATTTGACTCCGTTTTATTAGATGTGTTTTCTATGTTTTCTACATTGCGGGGTTGAAGACAATTTCGGATATTGTCAAGTGGTTGCACTGATGGAGTAAGAATAGAAAGATCATGGGTGGTTACACCAATATCATGGAGATAGTGGAGGAGATCTTCAAGGTTGTCCACACCAAGTGGATAGGACAATCTGAGTTGGTCAGAATGTATATAAATATTTGCATTGGTCGACGTTCAAGTTTGAGTTAAAGTGAAATCCCATTTGCTCTACTCCAAACTTAAGAGTAACATCAAGAGACACAAGTTGTGAGTGGAGTGTGAGGTCGATGCTATGTCTATTTGTCTTTGGTAGAGTGTATACCAACATTTCCCATCGATATTGTGTTTGTTTGAGTAGATCAAGTTTTGGGTTGAATAAGATCACTAGTTCTTGTTAGGATAGATTGAGTTTTGGTGTGTGGTTTTTCCTTTACACCTTTTAGGATCTTGTAAGAGATTAGTGTGTATCTCACTTACTTGTTATAGTGATGTTTTTTTAACCATGAGTTTAGTATAGTCTTATTATAGACTATACACAATTTTGGAAAATCCTTTGCCTTTGCGTTTTTTATACTTCATTTGTCATATATTTGTTTTATATGTTTCACAATATTTTTCAACAACACTCTGAAAAAATACTTTTGCACACTTTCAATCACTATCTGATTTTTGACTTTGCGGTTGTTAAAAATGACCTTGGCGGTGGTTTTATAAGGGTTGTCAATGTGATTTGTTTAAGCTTAGGCAATTTGTTAGGCAGATTTTGAACTGCAGTGCAAGACCACCCCTTGGACAGTGGTTTTCAACCGATGTTCAAACTACTCCTTGGACAGCGGTTTTCAACTGCAGTCTAATATTTTTTTTAATAATTTTTTTATTATATTGGATAGGCGGCGGTTTTATAACATTTGTCGATAATAATTTTTTTTATAATTATTTTATATTTTAAAAATCCTGTTTATACAAAACCAAAACCAAAAATCAAAACTTATACCACTATAATATATATACGTCCAATACCAAAATATCAAATAAATAAACATACATATCATGAAATAAATAAACATACACATCATAAACATACGTCCAATACACCAAAAACATGAAATATATATCATCACAAATATATAAGTTAATTACATGCTATCAAAAGTTATACCACTTGATAATTATACAAGAATCGATTGTAAAGGTACCCCGTCCAATCTCCTTTTCATTTCTCCATTCTTTTGTTGGAGTAAGACTTGAGCGGACGTTCATAGACAAACTGCAAACAACGATCAATCAATATAGTTAGATATATAGTATGAATTTTTATTCAATAAATAATAATTTAAATAAATCGATAAATTGACTTACATTGTGAGGAATGGTCGTTAGAGAATTGCAGATTATATCTTCAATGTAGCAACACACAAAATGTCCACAATGGTCACCATCTCGTTGCCTCGGAACCTATTGATTAGCAATTATAATCACGTATTACAATTATGATTATTTTCTATTAATTTGATAATTTACTAAATTAAATTTACCTTAATGTTTGTCCAGCTAACTCTATTGAAATTAGATCTTGAGCCTTGATTCGGAAGGCGAATCTGATACATCGTCATCACACTATTATTATTATAATTAAAAAATAAAAATAAATTAAATAGAGTGAAAAACCATTTATTTCAGATAATAAGGAAATTGAATATACATCCACAAAACCTCACTAAAAAGTTTGCTTTCTGACATACACCAACAATCTCCCACTTATACTAAAATTTAAACTTTTAGTATACAAATGAAGTCATAATATTCTCCCTTATACTAAAGCTCTAAAATTTGTTGGTCGGTGCAAGCGAGTCTTTGCGTGTATGGGGGAATACTGCGTGTTCGATGTTTTTAAAACTTTTTTCTTCTTGAGTCGGACTCGAGTCGAGATAATCACGAAGATTAACTATAAAGGCAGTGACCCTGCTTTTGAAACCTTAATCTCGGAGATCTGAGTTGCTTGGAAGATAAGAACGTTCGGTTTATTGTTACAGCTACTTTCGGTTGTCTTGAATGGTTGGCCCTTAGTTTATACTTTCGTTTTAAGTTTTCTTTGAAAAACCTTCCCTTTATGAAAGGATTCACTTATGCAACTTGTTGATTGATTGCCCGAATATCGATTGAAAAGTATGCTTTCAAAATCAAGACTGATCTAAGCCGAGATAAGGAAAGTAATAAAAACCCGACAATTATAGTGGTTGAGACTCGATCTCTCGTCCACTTCGACTCTTGCCTATCGAGTACTAATGTGGTTTACTTACTCAACTTTCGGCCCTTAGTTTTCTTACTACTCCGTAGTTTACTTACTCAACCGAGGCCTTGAGCTTTACATTACCTGTAGTTTACTTACTCAATCACAAGCACGGACTACCCATGGCTTACTAACTTCTCCTCTAGAGTTTTTCGACTACTCCGGCGTGGTTTACTAACTCTTTACAACTCTTCTCACCAACAAACACACTCAACTACCTTCTCGAGGGTTTGGGGTTTCTTGGTTAGTTTCAACTAGGATGAGATATCCTTTACAATAAAGCGCATAATGCAAAGGGTTAGGATATCTCGACTAAGCTTTGGATAATTCTTATCAAGCTAGGCTTAGTATAGTGAGCTCTCTTCAATATCGAAGCACTTGGGAAATTCTAAGTTTTTAGATTGCTTTTAACTTTTTAAAAAGAATAAGTTTGAGCTCTTAAGTTGCATATAAATTTCCGTAACCTTACAATGTGAGGGTCACCCGGTATTTATAAGCGTACACCAAGGTCATTTCTTGAAAACTATCCGTTGGAGAGGCAACCGTGAGTTCCCTCTTGTGGTGTGTGAAGCGGCTATATTTAAGGGTTTAAACTCCCCAACACTTTCTAGGCAATAGCCTTTCATGTAGCCAGTCTTGGCTTTTTGCGATGCGGAACTTTTGTACATTTGACATCCTCCGGAGACACATCCTTTATAAAGTGCTGATGTTGTCTTCCTCTTTTTGACTTTTGTCTCGGTTAAAAGTAGACAGCGGCTCTTTTTGGTTACAAACTACGAGTTTGATATAACCTTAACAACCCCGACTTCTTTTATGCGCATTTGAATGTCTTGGCAAATATCTATTTTCTAGGAATCGCGATCTTCCGATTATTGCATCCTTGGATAGATATATTAAGTGCCTCGGAACATTCGGGTTCATCATGAGCATTTATATTCTTGAGTCTTGATAATTATGCCTCGATATTCTTGATCTTCAATTTCTCGGTCTTAAGTCTTTGTGTCTTCAAAGTCTTGAGTCTTACGAGTCTTGAGGGTCTTTGAATCTTTGTAGTTTATCTTGGTGATGTCTTTGAGTCTTCTCATTGAGTCTTGATTACCGGTATCCTCTTGGTCTTGATAACTATCTGAACTATATCTGGCGACTATACCAGATAACATCTGACAATTGCGAATCGAGACTAAAATCATTACGAACATGTCATACCGGGGTTTTGGGATCTAATCAAAATCATAAACCTTTATTAAAATTATGTAATATAAAAAGACCCTCTACTTGTTTCTCAAAGACTTTTATTGCGAGTCTTTGTGAAAGGATTCGGAGTTGTCCAACGATGCAATCTTAGCCTAGCAGCGTCTCCTCGATTTATGATGCCTCGTATAATGTGGTATACGCCTATGTGTTTACTTGTTTTGTGGGCTCTAGGTTCTTTCGAGTTTGCTATTGCACCAGCGTTATCACAATAAATGGTGATACATCGAATACTTTTAGAAACCCTAAGTCCGATGAAACTACGTGGCAACAGCTTCGTTAGCAACCGGCGATCACCGTGCTCGGCTTCCATAATGGATACCAAATGCATTTACGTTTACACTTCTCCAAAAACATAAACATAACTTGGGGTAGACTTTTCGTTCATCTCGATCGGCTTGGAAAGTACCCCAAAAGGAAGGTTTAGATTTAATCTTAAGTCCTTTTCAAATACCCTTGACAAGATATCTTGAGGGGTTGTTGATTATTTACCATGCCAATTGCGTAGAAAAGATCTTCATAAATATAGGCGATGCATAAGGAACCTTAGCCATCTCCTCTATCTTCTTCTGTGTCTCAGGACACATATCATCTGATACCATTTGATGAATCACGCCGGTGAAGGCGGTCCATCACCCAGAATCGTTATTGGATACCAAATGTACACGTATTAAAATTAAAACATAAACACGTGTCTAAAGTAAGGTTTAGATTTGTTACCCTTGAAGATAGAGGTGTTGATTCCTCTGAGATCTTCTAGTGCATTTTCGAAACAGTGGATAACAATCTTCGAGCGTGGAAGGGTGCCTCTCCATTTCATTTCGTAAAACCACAATGCACAGCTCTTGCGTTTTTCAAACTTCATGTGCTTAGGGTTTTAAACTAAATCAGGCTCCTTTATTTATACTCCTCAAGTTTCATGGGCCAGGCTAAGGATCCATTAGATAGTATAGGGTTTGGGCTTCTCACAGACCCAAATACTCTTATGTTCAGCCCAGAACATTATTTGGCCCGAGAACATTAATTCATCCCACTAGAAAATTAATGTTGAACTCAAAATCTATCAAGAATCGAATCATGGCTTCTATTAGACTTTTATAATTCCCTATGTTAAAGATATCGCACGTCCATTAATTATTAAAGCTTCTGACTGCTTTAATTAATTAATATTTATTATTCCTTGAGTAGTACCACTCAACCTTGTTGTCGTCGGATTAAATCCACTGCGGGGTTTAATCGATAATCCTTTATGAGTTTCCTCAAGGGGCGTCATCATCGCGGATGTCGGGACACGATGCCCCAATGACAATAAATAGATATCATGTGAGCGATGTCACTACCCAAAATACGAAGTATGAGAGATCTACCAAGATTCTCACCTATAGTAAATCAAAGTAGTGAACAAACACCCCACATATCTAAATACCACACTTAGGGTTGAGAATTATAAAAGTCACCAAGACCTCTAGTTCTTCATAACAGTCAGAATAGAAGAACATGTCTTATCTGTGATTCATTCAATACGACATAGCGCACTAGTATAAACTAATGGCCAAGACAAGCCACCAACAAGTTTATACTACAACTTAAACCAATAGTTATGGCTGTTGGGATTATACTGGAAAGTATGCTTTTACTTTGTATAATCAAAACTGAATTTCGGACTTATTTACTGAAATAAATTATTTATCACTGATGCTTTAAATATCATTGAATGTTACATATATTTCTTTGCATAATTGTTCAATAAATAATCGTGTTACATTGTAGTTAATTTAGTGATACCGGATCACGGAAGATTAAATTAACGGTCCTTGTAACTAAAAAGTACAACATTCACGACCTAGATGAAATGAACAATCCATCGTGAAAGGTTGAAGTGTAAAGGCTCAGATTGGTTTGTCTTGACCAAGAGATTACACTAGTGCATAACTGATGCACTGAATAGGACCTACAGAAGGACAAATTCTTCAGCACTGAACTAGGAAGAATTAGACCTCAGTGGTTCGTTATTTCTTAATCTTAAATCCTTAAATAGGATCGTGTGTGGTTAGTAATTATTGCTTTGACTTATTACGGGTAGAGAATCAGCGAGATTCAATACTTTATATCTTGGGCAATATTATTGGTCACGTCACGATTGCTAAGATTTATCACGGAAAATCATGTGCAAATCTGCTTGTTCGATTTGCCCCCTTGGGAGGTTCATAAGATTTATCATACCAAATCTTGCAAGTGGAACTAGTTTTAGGTATGGATAATAATGTTGAACCGTTCTTAACAAGGACAAAAGATATTAATTAATGGAAAGCTATTTGGTGGCTTGAATTAATTAATGGGCTGAATAATTTTAAACACGGGGAAATAATAGCAGGGATCCATATTATTTGTAATATGGGTTAAGATGGATAGTGCAATATTAATTATGTAGTGGGATTATTTAATATTTATGGGCTTGAATAATATTGTGGCTCAATATTGATAATTCAAGATCCATTGGAGAATCAAATCGTAATTCTTCTAAAGGCCCCCAAGTAGCCCAACATAAAGTCAATAAGCTGAAAAAAGGTGTTTAAAAATAAAATAAATTTGTTGCTTTTTTTTCCTCATATTTTTCGAAAATTATGGATAAAATGGGAGAAAAGATTTTATTTGAATTTTGTTATGGAATGAAGATATGTATTCTTGGAATACAAGATTATCTCATTAAATTCAAGAAATCTTCCACTTGGTTATTCATATAGTAAATTTGAAATTTTTGAATAATTAAAGGAAAAAAAAGATTTTCTTGATTTTCTTGAAAAGATATTATGGAAGATATGTATTTCTTGAAATACAAGTATATCTTATAAATTCAAGAAGATCCAAATCTTGGATTCTTTCCTCTTAATTTTGAAAATACTCCATAACAAGATGAGGTGGGATTTTTGTGGAATATTTTAATGATGGAGAAAAAAGAATATATGAGATATATTCAAGATTTCTTGGAGATCAAGAAAAGATTTTTCCACATTGGTTTTTTCCTCAAAATTTGACCACCACCCCATCTATAAATAGGGGATGATTCTTTCATTCTCAAGTACAATTCCATGTCTTTGGAAAAATTAGTAAAAAAGGTGGTTCAACAAAGTTTATTTTTTCTTTTTGTTAATTGTTCATAAGCATCCTTTCCATCGGATTGTCGAGCAAGGACTAGGGAATACTTGGGAAGGTCTTTTGGTGTGTTTTCATCGTGAGACCATTGCCATTTCAAGAGGTAAGTTCACGTAAACTTCGTAGTAATTCGCATCGTAGGATTTCGTGTTGTTTATATCATGATTTGTTGTTGAATTATTATTTGAATTAATATAGGATTAATTCATGCTAGTAATAATTGTTATAATTAAATTTTAATTTAAATATTCATCGAATAGATCGTGCAAATAATTCCCCAACAAATGGGCGGCCTTTTTGCAAGAGATCCTCAGGAAGGCTCTTAGAAGCGGGGACGTCGCCCAAAGGCGGCGTCTGCCACCAGGCGTTTTAGCCCTTGTACGCCAGGCGCCACTCAACACGGCGGGGGAGTGCTAAGGCGGGCACTCCGACCCATGGTGATCGATGACATGGCTTGACAAGGCATTTTTTAAGATGGTCAAGTGGGAGCTTTTTCGAGGGCGAGCGATGAAGGCTATGAAGGCGATTTCTCAAGATCAAGACATGACAAAAATTAACCATGATAATTGGATAAATGTTCCCAATATGTTTAATTTTTTTTTTTGATGTTTATGCATTATTTTATGCTTATTTAAATTGTGTTTGAATTTGTGATGCATGAGAAAATATTTTGAAAATTCTCACTTTCGAAAATTACTAAGTATGCTTAAACAATTAATTGACAATTTTATTAGGATAATAAAATTGAATTAATTTTTGACCTCCATGATTTATTTATTTGTGAATTCTTTTGGAGAAATTCCCCATGGGGCCGGTCAAAAGATAGTTTTCACATGAATAAATTCAAATGGATGATTGTGGATTATTACTAGTGGCGACGATGATCCTCCCCACGAGGCTCGTTCAAAGCAAAATAATAATTCTGTATTTAATCATGGTTATTACTTAGGTATAAAATTGATATGCATATACTTTCCGAAGTCCTGTCAATTTTATATTGGTCAGTGGGAGAACCAACTATTAATCTGGATATTAAAGGTTTATAGCGTTCTTGTTTGTAACTTGCTTGAATGTGTTTAAATAATGACCCACGTGGCTTATTTAAAGTTGTTTTGAATGTTGGTGATGCATGTTCATATTTTTTGATTTTAATATGAAACATGTGATCGAATTTTGTGATATATTTGTGCTTATGCATATTATTATTTATTCGAGTTCATCATGTCGCAACCTTTTAATCCTTTATTCAATATACTTAAAAGACAATTTACTTCTTGGTGAAAACCGTTGATTGGAGTCGTAAACTTACTATTGTCCTCTTTGCACAAAAGCCATAGCGGGTTCTCACTACACCTAAACCGGAAAAGCCAAAAGATGAGTCAACTAAAAGCGGTTAAGAAAAAGTATCTTTGTTGGGGGCGTTCAAACAAAATGGCAAAGTGTACCATCTTGGCCTATGTCGGATGTGTTTGCAACACCAACACCGAGCGTTGAGACCACTGCGGACATCATGACTAGTCTTAAAGCGATGTTTCAACATCGAGCGTGTGTGGTTCGTCGGATCACCATGAGGACTTGCTCTCTATGAAAATGGTGGAGAGGCGTCGTAAAGGAACACGTTCTCCGGATGATGGCTCACCTTAACAAACTTGAGGTACTTGTATTTGATCGACATCGAGACTCAAATCAATTTTGTGCTCCACTCTCTGCCGAAAAGTTTTGAACAGTTCAGGCTGAACTACCAGATGAATAATCAGAAGTACTCGATGTCTGATCTATTGCAAGCTTTGGTTTCGGCAGAGGCGATATTGGGGCAAAAGAGTCAAGCCTTGGTGGCAAATGGACCTTCTTCTTCTTCTAGGCCAAGGGGTGGTAAGAACAAGAAAAAGGACAAGAGTCACAAGCAAGTGAACTCAAGTGTTGCCAATGGCAAAGAAAAGGTGAAGGGAAGTGGAAGAGTGAGCAAGCCAGCTAAGGGGAAGTGCTTCAACTGCGGTGAAAAAGGACATTGGAGGTCAGCCTGTTCCAAACCCAAAAGGAATGGAAAGAAAGGTAATTCTCACGCACTAGTTGTTGAAACTTACTTAGCGGCGTATGCCTCCCATTTATGGGTGGTGGATCTGGGATCCTTGATCATGTTTGTTTTCACTTTTCTGGGGGTTCAAGCGGACCCGGCAACTTAGTGAGAGTGAGATCCTCATCACACAGGCAATCTTCTACGAGAGTGGCGGTGAGCGATGGGAGAAGTGCACTGTCTTTTGAAAGCGGGGTTTTAATTTTAAGAGATGTTCTTTACATTCGAATTTTAGAAAGAATTTAATTTTAGTTTCTAAACTTTACCTTGATGGATATTCGGTTACTTTTAATAAGTTGTTACCATTTCTCTTTATGATAAATTTATCTGTCATGGAACGTTATCGAATAATCTCTATATAATTAATTGTGCACACCACTCACGAAATGCATCCTATAACACATTAACTATTTCCGAGAAAAGCGTTCATCGGGGCGTGAATGAGACACTTCTATGGCATCTAAGATTGGGACATATTAATCAAAGTGGATCCAAAGGTTGGTGAAAAGGCGGTTCATTGGAGTTTCTTCAAGTTGAACCAATTTCAACTGTGAATCATGTTTGGAGGTAAAAATGACCAAGAGGGCATTGAACCCAAGGGAATAGAGCCAAAAGAAGTGTTAGAAATCATTCACCTGAGGCGTATGTGGTCAATGTCAACCAAAAGCAAGAGGAGGTTATGAGTATTTCGTCACTTTTATTGATGACTACTCAAAGAATGCGGTTATATTTTTTTCTTATGAAGCATAAATCGAGACCTTTGAAATTCAAAAAATTTAAGGCTCAGCGAGAGAATCATAGGAAAAAAAGCGTATCAAGTCTCTACGATCCGTCGTGGAGGCGAGTACCTCGGCGATAAATTTTTGAACTACTTGTTTGATAAAGGGATTGCATCGACTTCTTTGCACCGGAACCCCTCAACAAAAGCGGGGTTGCGGAGGGAAAAAGCAGAACTATTTTGGAAATGGTTAGATCTATGATGAGTTATCGGATCTTCCCAAGTCGATTACGGGGTCATGCCTTGGAAACAACGGCTTACATTACGAACTTGGTGCCATCCAAATCGGTTCCCAAAACTCCCAAAGAATTGTGGACGGGGAGCAAGCCAGATTTGAGACACATGAAAATTTGGTGGTGTCGGCCTCGTGTTGGACAAGGAAGCGGAAAATTGGATCCTCGTCGGAATTAAAGTTATTTGTAGGATACCCAGGGAACAAAAGGGTGTATGTTCTATGGTCGAAGATCAAAAGGTGGTAATAAGCACCCACTTTAGATTTTTGAAAGAAGACTATATGAACAAAAGAAGACCTAGAAGTGAGATTACCTTAAATGAGCTAAGGGGTTATCCTCGGTTCAATTTGTACAAGATGACATACCAAAATGACACACTTTCTGGCAGGAACCTCAAATCGTAGTGGGAGGTTGTAAGATAACCCGAGAGATTCATGGGGATAGGAGAGTCCTCGGACTTGATTCGGACAAGGCGAATCGAGACCCATGGACATATGCGCGAGCCAATCGAAGACAAGGATGCGGTTTCTTGGCAAACATCAATGAAAGCCAAAATGGGTTCTATGGATCATAACGAGTGTGGGATTAGTCGAACCACTTAATGGGGTCAAACCCATTGGTTGCAAGTGGGTGTACAAGAGAAAAAAAAAGGGGAGGGACGGGAAGGTTGAAACCTTCAAGGCAAGGCTTGTGGCGAAAAGGTTATACTTTCGAGAAAGAAGGGATCGACTATGAGGAAACTTTTTTTACTTTGTAGCAATGCTCAAGTCCATCTGAATTCTCTTGTCGATTCTTTGCATCTCGACTTTGAAATCGGCAAATGGATGTCAAGGCGGCTTTCCTTAACGGAAGTCTTGATGAAGAAATCTATATGCAACAACCCCAAGGCTTTATTGAAAAAGGCCATGAACACCTAGTTTGTAAGCTCAAGAAGTCCATTTCGGACTCAAACAAACATCGGGCTTGGAACCAATGTTTTGATCATGTTATAAAGTCTTATGGGTTTGATCAAAATGAGTTCGAAAGTTATGTGTGTACAAAAAAGCGTGTCGGAGCGCATTGGTATTCTTAGTACTATCGTAGATGACATTACGCTCATCGGTAATGA
The DNA here is from genome assembly GCA_037126765.1 of Stenogyne calaminthoides. Classification (NCBI taxonomy): domain Eukaryota; kingdom Viridiplantae; phylum Streptophyta; class Magnoliopsida; order Lamiales; family Lamiaceae; genus Stenogyne; species Stenogyne calaminthoides. The sequence goes on from JBBCBC010000070.1 coordinate 76,656, forward strand.
TGTAAAGGTGTTATCGGGCGTAAGGGCATGGCTTTCAAAATAGTTTGATATGAAGGACTTAGGGAAGCGGGGCACTTCCTTGGGATCAAGATCACTTTCGAGATCGCGAAGAAAAGGATGATAGGCTTATAAAGCTTCATACATAGACCTTTGTCTTGAAGCGATTGACATGCGAGGATTCGAAAGGCATCGTACCTTTCGGACATGGAATCCATCTATCGAGGAAATGTGCCCTAAGACACAAAAGGAGATAGATGACATGAAAGGCATTTCTTATGCTTGGTGTCGGAAGCCTTATGTATGCAATGTTGTGCGAGACAGGATATCTACTTTGTCGTTGGCATGGTGGCAAGATATCAAAGTAACGGGAAAAAAGAACATTGAATGGCGATTAAAAACATTATGAAGTATCTGAAAACGAACTCGAGATAGAATGTTGGTTTATTAGTCGGATAGTCTAATCCCCATCGGCTACCGCGGACTTGGATTTCCAATCGGACTTAGATTCGAAAATCTACCTCGGTAGTGTGTTTTGCATGGGGAGAGCCATGACATGGGAAGCGTTAGCGAAATGCATCATGATTCTACCATGGGCCGAATATGTAGGTAACTTGTGAGGCACAAAAAAAAGTTGTTTGGCTCAAGAACTTCCTAGTGGACTTGGGCGTAGTTTAAATTTACCGGCACAATCTTTGTTTATTGTGATAATCTTAGGAAAGCGATTGCAAATTCAAAGGGAACCAAGAGCCCACAAGGGCCAACAAACACATTGAAAGGAAATATCATCTTATCGAGAAATCGTTAAGAGAAGAGATATAAGGTGGCAAAAGATGTTGGGGAATGAGTTGCACAGATCTATTGGGGTGAATATTTAAATACAAATTTAATTCATTAATTATTACTAGCATGAATTAATCTATATTAATTCAAATAATAATTGCAACAACATATCATGCATATAAAAAGCCACGTAAAACCCACGGCATGCGGAATCTACGAGTTTACTTGAGCGTACCTCTCGGGATGGCGTTGGCTTTGGTCGGACGGACTAACCAAAAGGACTTCCCAAGTATTCCCTTATCCCTTGCTTTCGACAATCCGGTGGAAGGATACTTCATGAACAATTAACAAAAGGAAAAAATAAACTTTGTTGCACCACTTATGTGGATTTGCTAATATTTTCGGCACACAGAATTGTACTTGGGAATGAACTAATCATCCCTATTTATAAGAGGAGGGTGGTCGAAATTTTAGTGATATTTCAATGTGGGAAAAAGACTTTTCTTGATCACCAAGAAATCTTGAATATATCATATATATTTTTTTCCATAATTAAAATATTCCACAAAATTCCACCTCCTCTATTTTATGGCATTATTTTTTGAAAAATATAGTATGCAAGAATCCAAGATTTGGATCTTCTTGAATTTATGAGATATTCTTGTATTTCAAGAAATACATATCTTCCATAATATCTTTTCAAGAAAATAAAATCTTTCTTGCCCTCTATTTTCAAAAATTTGAAATATCCTTTATGAATAACCAAGTGGGAGATTTCTTGAATTTAATGAGATAATCTTGTATTCAAGAATACATATCTTCATTCCATAACAAAATTCAAAGAAAATCTTTCTCCTCTTTTTATCCATAATTTTAGAAAATTTAGAGGAAATATAAGCAACAATATTTATTTTATTTTAATCATCTTTTTAGGTTATTGGACTATATGTTGGGCTACTCGGGGGGGCCTTTAGGAGAATTAAGATTGGACCTTCTAATGGATCTTGAATATCTAATATTGAGCCACAATATAATTCAAGCCCCATAAATATTAATTAATCCCACTACATAATTAATATTGCACCATCCATCTTAACCCATATTACGGTCAATATGGCTCCGGTCATTATTTCCGTGTTTAAGATTATCTAGCCCATTAATTAATTCAAGCCCTTTGAAATAGCTTTCCGTTAATTAATATCTTTTGTCCTTAATTAGAGAGCGGTTCAACATTATTATCCATACAGGAAACTAATTCCACTTGCAAGATTTGGTATGATAAAACTTATGAACCTCCCGAGGGGCAAATCAAGCAAGCGTGCTTGCACACAATTCTTTGTATTAAATCTTAGCAATCACGTGTGACCAATAATATTGCCCAAGATAAAAAGTATTGAATCTCTCTTTGATTAAGCTACCCATGATAAGTCAAAGCAATAGTTACCAATCACGTGATCCTATTTAAGGGGCGAAGGTTAAGAAACAACGAACCCCGAGGTCTAATTCTTCCTTGTTCGATTCGAAGAATTTATCCTCCTGTGGGTCCTATTCATTTGCATCGGTCATACCACTAGTGTAATCTCTTGGTCAAGACAAACCAATCGAGCCTTACACCTCAACCTTTCGCGATGGTTGTTCATTTCCATCTAGATCGTGAATGGCGTACTTTTTTAGTTACAAGGGATACATTAATTTAATCTTTTGTGATGCGGTATCACTAAATTAACTTCTGATGTAACACGTCTGAATTATTGAGCAGTTATGCGATAAATATATATAACATTCTATCATATTTAAAGCATCGATTGATAAACAATTTATTTCGATAAATAAGTGCGAAAATTGGTTTTCGATTATACAAAAAAAAGCATAGTTTTAAATTATAATCCCAACAATCTCCCACTTATAATCAAAGTGCGCTTTTAAGTATACTACAACCGTCTAGAGTAGTCGTGACATCTAATGTCACCTACACGAACCTAATAATTTCTCCCACTTATACTCAAAGCAGTTAGCAGCGGTCTTGACACCCATTCCACTCACATGTCTCTCAAATGTATTGAGGAGGTAAGACTTTGTGAATGGATCGCTGAAAAACGTCCTCGGACGCTATCTTTGCCACATCTATATCTCCTCTCTTAACGATTTTCGTATAAGATGTCTTTCCTTTAATGTGTTTGTTTGACTCGTGGACTCTTGGTTCTCTTGAATTTGCAAGCGCCCCTAGCTAGAGATATTGCTAGACAAATTGAGAACACCATCCAAGTCCACTAAGAAGATCTAGAGCCCAATCGATTCTTTCTTTGCTTCACATGACTACTTACCCGAGTCCCATGGTTGAGTCGGTGATGCATTTACGCTTCACACTCGTCCATTTGATGGGCTGCACTTCCCAAATGGAAACACACTTGGTCGAGGCGAGATAATCTACGGAATCTAAATCGATTGGAAATCCGAGTCAGGTGTGGCCCGATGGGGATTGGAGTATCGGTGATAAATCAACATTCTATCGAGTTCTTTTCGGACACTTCAAAATGTTTTTAAGCTGTCTTCAATGCGCTTTCCTAGGTTACTTTGATATCTTGCTACCATGCCTACGTCAAAAGCGGATATCGGGTCTCGTACACGGCCAATGCATACATAAGGTTTCCGACGGTAGAAGCCACAAGGAATACCTTTCATGTCATCTATCTCCTTTTCGTCTTAGAGAACATTTTCTTGGATAGATGGATTTCAAATCGAAAGGTACTAATCCTTTCTTGGAATCTTGCATCTTTGAATCGTTTCAAAAAAAAAGTGTCTATGTATTAAACTTGCGATAACCGATCATTCTTTTACTGGCGATCTCGAGTTATCTTGATCCCAAGGATATGTCGGGCTTTCCTAAGTCTTTCATATCAAAGCTGTTTTGAAACCATGCCCTTACGATCCGATCACACCTTCACATCGTTCCAGATGATCACAATGTCATCTATTATAGTACTAAGAATACCAATGCGATTAAAATGCTTTTTATACACACAACTTTTCAAACTTGTTTTTGATCAAACCCATAAGACTTTATTACATGATCAAAACTTTGGTTCCAAGCTCTGGATGCTGTTTGAGTCCGTAAATGGACCTCTTGAGCTTTACAAACTAGGTGTTCTTGGTACATTTCAATGAAAACATGGGGTTGTTGCATATAGATCTCTTTATCAAGACTTAGTTAAGGAAAGGCATCTTGACATCTATTTGCCGGACTTCAAAGTCTAAAATGCAACAATCGATAAGAGAATACGGATGGACTTAAGCATGGCTCTGGTGAAAAAAGTTTCCTCAGAATCGATCCCTTTCTTTTACGAGTATAACCTTTCGCCATTAGTCTTGCTTTAAAGGTTTCAACCTTCACGTCGATCCTCTTTCCTCTTATATACCCACTTGCATCTAATGGGTCGACCCCATTAAGTGGTTCGACTAGCTCCCACACTCTATTATGAAACATAGAACCCATTTTGGTTTTCATTCTTTGTTTTGCAAGAATCTGCATCCTTATCTTAGAGTGCCTCGTCATATGTCCATGGGTGCGATTAGGGAATCAAGTCAGGGACTCTCTATTCCATGAATCTCTTGAGTTTGTCTAACAACAACCCCCACTATGACTAGGCTCTCGGGTTGAAAGCGTATCGTTTGGTATATCATCTAATACGATCGGCCTTTGAGGTTTGCCCTCTAAGCTCATTTAAGGTAATCTCATACGGGTTTTCTTTGGTTCTATAGTTTTCTTCCAAAATCTAAAGTGGGTGCGAATGTCCACCTTTTGATCTTGAACTATAGAACATTCACCCTTTTTGTTCCTCGGGGTATCCTACAAAAAATGACCTTAATTACGATCGAGGATCAATTCTGGGGTTTCCTTGTCCAAGGCGTAGGCGGACACCCCCAAAGTTCTCATGTGTCTCATACTAGACTTGCGCCTGGGTCCATAATTCTTTGGGGTTACGGAGGCCGATTTGGATAGCACCAAGTTGAGAATGTAAGTCGTTGTTTTCAAGAGCATGACCCCGAAGCGACTCGGAAAGATCCGTATAACTCATCATTGATCTAACCATTTCCAAAAAGAATTTTGTTGCTTCGCTCTGCAAACTCCATTTTGTTGAGGGGTTAAAGTCTTGGTGGTTGGGATACAATCCCTTCATCGGATAAGTAGTTCAAAAATTCATCATTTGAGGTATTCGCCTCCACGATCGATCGTAGAGACTTGATACGTTTTCCATATGATTCTCTGCTTGAGCCTTAAATTCTTTAGAATTTCTCAAAGGTCTCAGATTCATGCTTCATAAGGAAAGTGTACCTTGAGTAATCATCAATAAAATTACTCATAACCTCATCTTGCTTTGGTTGACATTGAACTACGCACATCTGTGTAAACGATCTCTAACACTTCTTTGGCCCTATTCCCCTTGGCTCCAAATGCCCTCTCGGTCATATTACTCTCCAAACATGATTCGCAGGTTGGAATCGGTTCAACTTGGAGAAGACCCTAGTGAACCGTCTCTCACCAACCTTTGGATCCTCTTTGGATTTATATGACCCTAATCTTAGATGTCAAAGAAGTGTCTCGTTTACGTCTGATGAACGTTTTTTTTTCTTGAAAGCAGATTGATGTGTTATAGGATACATTTAAGTGAGTGGTGTGCACAATTAATTGTATAGAGATCATTCAACAACGTTCCATGACAAATAAATTTATCAAAAAAAAATGGTAATAACTTTTATTAAAAAAAGTAACCAAAATATCCATCATAAAAGTTTAGAAACTGAAAATGAATTCTTTCTAAAATTAAAGCGTAAAGAATATTTCAAAAATTAAAAGCCTTTGTCTTCAAAAAAGGCAGTGCACTTCTCCCATTGCTTCAAATTTGCCACTCTCGTAGCATCGCCCGGTGTGATGAGGACCTCCTCCCACTAAGTTGCCGGGTAAAAGCTTGAACCCCTGTAATGTGAAACAAACATGATTAGTGGATCCCGTATCCACCACCCACAAAATGGAAGGCATACGCCCGCTAAACAAGTTTCAACAACTAGTCGTGAGAATTACCTTTCTTTCCATCCCTCTTAGGTGCGGAGCAGTGACCTCCAATGTCCTTTCTCACCGTGGTTGAAGCACTTCCCCTTAGCGGCTTGTTCCTCCACCACCTTTCTTCACCTTATCTTTGCCATTGGCAACACTTGAGTTCACTTGCTTGTGGCCTTTGTTCATTTTCTTTTTCTTGTTCTTACCACCCGGGTCTAGAAGAAGAAGAAGGTCCGATTTGCCACCAAGGCTTGGCTTTTACGCTTTAATATCGCCTCTTAGAGAGACTAAAGCTTACCTTGGATCGAGGCATCGAGAACTTCTAATTATTCATCACGGTAGTTCAAACTGAATTGTTCAAAGCACCGGCGGCAGAGAATGGAGCCTAAATCGATTTGGGTCTCGATATCGTATTGACTCAAGTACCTCAAGTTTATTAAGGTGAGCCATCATCCGGAGAACGCGTGCTCCTTATGGGCGTTCCCTCCACCATTTTCATAGAGAGCAAGTCCTCATGGTGATCCGACGAGCCCCTGGCGGTTCTAATGTTGAAACATTGATTTAAGACTAGTCATGATTTTCGCGGCCGGTCTCAGCGTTACGGTGTTGGTGTTGCAACACATCGACATAAAGCCAAGATGGTACACTTAGCCATTTCGTTAGACCGCTCCCGGTCGGCATACTCTTTCTTAACCGTTTTAGTGGACTCATCGATGGTTTATCCGGTTTAGTTGTGGTCGAGAACCCGATTATGGCTTTGTGCGATGAGGACAATAGTGAGTTTTCGATTCAATCAACAAAAATTTTCTCGGTGAGCAAATTGCCTTTTCGGTATATTGAGCGAGTGGATTAAAAGGTTACGACATGATGGTGAAATAAATAATAATATGTATAAGCACAAATATATCACAAGGTTTGATCACATGCATCATATTAAAATCTCAAAAAAATATGAACATGCATCGCCCAACATCTCAAAAGCAGTTTAAATAAGCCACGTTGGGTGGGTCATTATTTAAACACATTCAAAAAGAGTTACAAACAAAAACAATTACAAACCTTTAATATCAGATTAATAGTTTGGCTCCCCTTGACCATTATAAAATTGCGGGGACTCGGAGAAGTATATGCATATCAATTTTATACCTAAGTAATAACCATGATTAAATCTGAGGATTATTATTTCGCTTTGATCGAGCCTCGTTGGGAGGTCATCGCCGCCACTAGTAATAATCCACAATCATCCGTTTGGAATTCATTCATGTGAAACCTATCTTTTGACCGAAGTCCCGTTTTGGGAATTTCTCCAAAAGAATTCACAAATAAATAAATCATGGAGGTCAAAATTAATTCAATTTTATTATCCGGAATAAAATTGTCAATTAATTATTTAAACATACTTAGTAATTTTGAAGTTGAGATTTTTCAATTTGGCAACCCTCATGCAAACACATTTAAACAAATTAAATAAAGCATAAGATAGCACAAATAAAATCAAGCAAAACAGAAAAATAAACATATTGGGCACAAATTATCCAATTGTCATGGTTTGATTTTTCTTGGCTTGATCTTGAAGAAACACGTCTTGAATTTCTCCCACTCGTTCGTCTCGAAAAATACCCGTCTTGAACCTCCACCAGCGGCTCGGCCAGGGATCTGCGCCCAAGATCCGCCGGCCGCTTGACCTAGACGACCTCGGCACCGTCCGTGGGCGTGCCCTTGATGCCTCAAACGCCTCGGCAGTGTCGGCGAGGCGCCAGAGATCTCGGCCGGCGGCATCCGTCACAGATCTTCGCCTCTCTGCCTCGCCCGCGTCCTCGGCGGCGCCAGCGTCTCCGGCGCCCGTCGTCGCCCGCCGACATCCGCCCCATCCGCTTCGGCTGGAAGCGCGCACGCCCGTCTTGTATGACCTTCATCTCGTCTTTCGCTCGGCCCGGCCTCGCCCTGCGCCCAGCGTGCCGGTATGCTAGCCGCCCGCCTCGCTGGATTACGGATTTCGTCCTTTAATTCTTCATCTCTTCGTTTCGATCCGGTTATAATTTATTTACAAAAATAAATAAACCTAGATCTGACTAATCTATTACATTGATCAAATCAAACAAATTCTAGTCTACTCGTGGATTTTCTCACGAGGTAAAAACAAATCGAGCGAATCGAATTAAAAAACCACGGTTTATATGCATGCAAAATAAAACATTAAAATCCATGACAATTGGATACCGCAAAAGCAGATCTACTTGATTCTACTATCGATTTCAAAATTTAATGTCCATGAATTAAATTACAATTTAAAAATTGAGCAAAGCAGTGGCTCGATGCGATTGTTGGGGAATGAGTTGCCTGAGATCTATTTGGGGTGAATATTTAAATACAAATTTAATTCATTAATTATTACTAGCATGAATTAATCTATATTAATTCAAATAATAATTGCAACAACATATCATGCATATAAAAACCCACGTAAAACCTACGCATGCGGAATCTACGGGTTTTCGTGAGCGTACCTCTCGGGATGGCAGTGGCTTTGGTCGGACGGACTAACCAAAAGGACTTCCCAAGTATTCCCTTAGCCCTTGCTTTCGACAATCCGATTGGAAGGATACTCATGAACAATTAACAAAAAGGAAAAAATAAACTTTGTTGCACCACTTATGTGGATTTCTTTAATATTTCGATTACACGGAATTGTACTTGGGAATGAACTAATCATCCCTATTTATAAGAGGGAGGGTGGTCGAAATTTTAGTGATATTTCAATGTGGGAAAAAGACTTTTCTTGATCACCAAGAAATCTTGAATATATCTCATATATTTTTTTCCCATAATTAAAATATTCACAAAATTCCACCTCCTCTATATTTTATGGCATTATTTTTGAAAAATATAGTATGCAAGAATCAAGATTTGGATCTTCTTGAATTTATGAGATATTCTTGTATTTCAAGAAATACATATCTTCCATAATATCTTTTTCAAGAAAATCTTTCTTGCCCTCTATTTTCAAAAATTTGAAATATCACTATGAATAACCAAGTGGGAGATTTCTTGAATTTAATGAGATAATCTTGTATTCAAGAATACATATCTTCATTCCATAACAAAATTCAAAGAAAATTTTTCTCCCTCTTTTATCCATAATTTTCAAAAAAATTAGAGGAAATATAAAAACAATATTTATTTTATTTTAATCACCTTTTTTAGGTTATTGGACTATATGTTTGGGCTCTTTCGGGGGCCTTTAGGAGAATTAAGATTGGACCTTCTAATGGATCTTGAATATCTAATATTGAGCCACAATATAATTCAAGCCCATAAATATTAATTAATCCTTTACATAATTAATATTGCACCATCCATCTTAACCCGTATTACAATCAATATGGCTCGGTCATTATTTCCGTGTTTAAGATTATCTAGCCCATTAATTAATTCAAGCCCTTTGAAATAGCTTTAGTTAATTAATATCTTTTGTCCTTAATTAGAGAGCGGTTCAACATTATTATCCATCACAGGAAACTAATTCCCTTGCAAGATTTGGTATGATAAAACTTATGAACCTCGAGAACCAAATCAAACAAGCGTACTTGAATAAGCACGATTCTTTGTATTAAATCTTAGCAATCACATGTGACCAATAATATTGCCCAAGATAAAAAGTATTGAATCTCTCTACGATTAGCTACCCATGATAAGTCAAAGCAATAGTTACCAATCACGTGATCTATTTAAGGGGCGAAAGGTTAAGAAACAACGATTTACTTTGAGGTCTAATTCTTCCTTCCAGATGGATTATGAAGAATTTATCCTCTGTGGAAGTCTAAATTTATCGATCATGCACTAGTGTAATCTCTTGGTCAAAAGACAAACCAATCGAGGCCTTACACCTCAACCTTTTCGCGATGATTGTTCATTTCCATCTAGATCGTGAATGGCGTACTTTTTTAGTTACAATATTTATTAATTTAATCTTACGTGATGCGGTATCACTAAATTAACTTCTGATGTAACTTATTACAATTATTGAGCAGTTATGCGATAAATATATATAACATTCAATCATATTTAAAGCATCGGTGATAAACAATTTATTTGATAAATAAATCGAAAATTAGGTTTTAGATTATACAAAGTAAAAGCATACTTTTAAGATATAATCCCAACAAAATAATTGTCGAGTGGAACTAACCTGGAGATCCATTCACAATGTTACGCCTGAAGAATAATTCGAGAGACATGTGGAAAAAGATATTAATTAACGGAAAAATTTATTTCAATCTGCTTTAAGTATAAGTGGGAGATATTATTAGGTTAGTGTAAACAGGTGAATTAGATGTCACGTATTAGCCGAGACATCTTTGTAGTATGGGTTAAGATGGACTTTGCAATATTAATTATGGGAGATTAATTGGGATGGGCTTGAATAATATTGTGGCTCAATATTGATAATTCAAAATCCATTAGAAGGTCCAATCTTAATTCTCCTAAAGGCCCCCAAGTAAATTTCAACATAAAGTTCAATAACCTAAAAAGGTGTTTAAAAATAAAATAAATTTGTTACTTATTTTTTCCTCATATTTTTCAAAAAATTACGGATAAAAGGGAGAAATATTTTTTTGAATTTTGTTATGGAATGAAGATATGTATTCTTGGAATACAAGATTATCTCATTAAATTCAAGAAATCTCCCACTTGGTTATTCATATAGTAAATTTCAAATTTTTGAATAATTAAAGGAAAGAAAGATTTTCTTTTTTTTGAAAAGATATTATGGAAGTTTATGTATATCTTGAAATTCAAGTATATCTCATAAATTCAAGAAGATCCAAATCTTTGATTCTTTCCTCTTAATTTTTGGAAAAATATTTCCATAACAAGATGAGGTGGGATTTTTGAATGAATATTTTAATGATGGGAAAAAAGAATATATGAGATATATTCAAGATTTTGGAGAGATCAAGAAAAGATTTTCCCACATTGGTTTTTCCTAAAATTTTGACCACCACCCCATCAATAAACAGGGGATGATTCTTTCATTCCCAAGTACAATTTCATGTGAAAAAAAAAATTAGTAAATCCACAAAGGTAGTGCAACAAAGTTTATTTTTCCTTTTGTTAATTGTTTTGAGCATTCTTTCCAACGGATTGTCGAAAGCAAGGACTAGGAATACTTGGGAAGGTCTTTTTTGTGTGTTTTCATCGGCGAGACCATTGTCATTCCAAGAGGTAAGTTCACGTAAACTCGTAGTAATTCCGTCGATGCGTAGGATTTCGTGAATTGTTTATATGCATGATTTGTTGTTGAATTATTATTTGAATTAATATAGGATTAATTCATGCTAGTAATAATTGTTAGAATTAAATTTGTATTTAAATATTCATCCCGAATAGATCCGTGCAAATAATTCCCCAACAATGGCCAGAACTATCTCAGTTGTGAACTGTTTATATCTTATAAGGAACTTGACGATGTGATCTTCTGTGTGATTACAAACCCACCACATTGTCTACAATATAAGATAAGCAGACACATAAGCAATTTATAAGAATGCAATAATGTGAAAAACAATTTATTTCAGATAATAAGGAAATTGAATATACATCCACAAAAACTCACTAAAAGTTTGCTTTACAGCATACACCAACATAGAGTACCGCTCTGTTTGACTCGCGATAGTGCTTCCTCATAATCCGTGTAATCGGATGGTCCAAAACGACCCATTAACTCCTTCTTGAAATCTTTCCAGTGTAGGGTTTTCTCCTTCTTCCTGTAAATACGACTAATCCATTGCCACCATATGTTAGCTTCACCCTCCATATAGTAAACAACATAACGTATCTTTTCACCCCGTTTGATGTCGTGCAAATCGAAATATTGATTTCCCCTGCTCAGCCACGATATCGGATCGTCATCCTTGAACGTTGGACACGAGAGCTTAGGCCGATTGGTTCGTCGGTCCCCCTTGCGTCCAGCCTCCCCAGATCGATCATTCTTCGTCGAACTAGCATCATCCGAATCTGCTTCGGTCGATTCAGTTTCGTCAGATGACGAACTGCTCCCGCGCCTCCCTTTCCGATGACGTGAAGACTTCCCGAATCGTCGCCCTTGTTCCGCAAGCGTCGCACGTATAGCGTCAAGTTTGACGTGGATGTTCTTTACTTCGGTCCTGATGTCTGCTACATCGGATTCCAAAGCTTCAATACACTCCTTGTAAGTTCTCGCCATTGCTCGTATTTTTTCGCGATTCTCGTTTACTCTCAATGAAAGCACCAATTTAATGAGAACCGCGATATCAAAACACAAATAATACGTAAAGAACGATAACAATTGTTGCCCCAACGCAGGTTGGCAAGAAACAATTAGATTTTTGACAAAATTGCCAAAGAAAAGAATTATTTTATTGTTGCATACCCTGAAAAAAAACGTACAGAAGCCTATTTATATAAAAAAAAAGAGACTATTTATTAAAAAAAAGGGACTGAAACTATTCTGAAAAAGACCGACTCAAACTCCTATCTAATCAAATATATCAAATAAAATAAAGGATTATATCTAATGAAATAAAGACCAAATAATAAAGTAGACTCAAACTGACGGAAACTTATTCATATAAATCCAATATAATCTTTTCAAATCTCGGACATTATATTTCTTGTCAATTCTTGAAGATCTTCTTGTCAAATCTTGGACACTATCTTTCTTGTCAAATCTTGTCTTGACTCCCACTTTCCTTGTTCGCATCACATTATTGCAAAACTCTCAAAATAGAAATAACACACAATATTAACACTCTCACAATATCACTTTATTTTCAGAATTGTCACTCAAATCTCTTCTTTATTTCAACTCAAACCCACTAAAAGTCAACATCTTCACTTTGAATTACCCATAATCTAGGTTACACGGATACGGGTAAGGCAATACGGGTACGATACGGTGCGGGTACTGGGACACATATTTTTAAAAATAATTGGGTAAGATACGGCTTGGGTACGATTATAATTTTTTAAATTATTTTATATTTTTATTATATATATAAATATTTTCATAATATTTTTTTGAAAATATGTGTCTTTGTAACTTATGCAATTTTTTAACACCTAAATAAATATAAAATCAAAACGATATGAACATTGTAATAAAATATGTGAACGACTAACAGTTTGACAGTGGTGTGACCGTGTGAGCAATAGCGAGAGTCAATATTTTTTTACTGATTGTTGGCTAATTTGAGTTAATTTAATATAAAATAAATTTATTTCAAGGCAAAAAATAAAATAAATTTTACAAATTTGAACCCACGTGTACCCTATTCGTGTCCGACACGCTGATCAGCCGTGTCCGACACGGTACCCAAAATTATTATTAATATTTTTAATTGAGACACGCCACGTGGCGTATCGGGTGCATTATCACACCCGTATCCGCGTATCCAAGTACCCACGAAGTATCCGACAATGCATTATTCAAAAATTCCAAGTACCCATGCATCCTAGCCCATAATACTCTTCTTTATTACACTTAAATCCACTTTTCAGTTTTCCCCATAATTTGTGTGCCGTTTTTAGTGTTGCAGTCTTCTTGGGATGGAGAGAGTATTATGGGATCGCAATCATAGCATTCGTCAAAGTAGGCTTGGCCTTCATCAATGAAGATACTGTGGCATTTAATAATTAACGAAATGTGATTTTTTGGGAGTCCAAATAAAGTGGGCCTTTGTACATAATACTTGGGCTTTAAAGGGCCATTATGAGCCAATTCAAGTTTCATTTATGAGCCCATTAGGCCCAACTAAAAACAAAAATTAGAATGAAATCCAATTCATCTCCATCGTCTTCTCTCTCATCATCATAATCAGTCTTATCCCCTCTTTGTAACTCCACTCCAACCTCTGCAACTGCTCCAACAACCATACATGGCGGCCACCTCCCTCTCCGCCGCCTTCACCGTCCTTTCCCTCAATCCCGGCTGCCGGAAAAGCTCAATCCTCTCATCGCGGCGCCTGCATTTCGCCAATTCGAAATCCACCCTCTCTCTCCTCTCCAAAACCCCAAACGAATTCGCGCCTCCTAAAGTCAATCCAGGCGATTCCGAGACCTCATACCTCGAAACCGACGAGCCTGAAGGAGTGTACACATTTAGCCCACCGGAAACCCCCGAAGGCTTCATTCCGCCGCCCAATTTCGACGACGGGACGGTGGAATCGGAGGAGGAAATCGCGAGGGCGTATGAGGAAGTGTACGGGCCGGCTTATAGTGGGGAGAGTTATCTCGGGAATGATGAGTGAAGAAGGCGACGGGGTTTGGGTCGAAAACGAAGAAGGAGAAAGTGAGGGATGGATTTGATGAGAGGGTTATTCAAGTTAGGAGAGTTACCAAGGTTGTGAAGGGGGGGAAACAGCTGCATTTTAGGGCTGTTGTTGTGGTGGGAGATAAGCAGGGGAATGTTGGCGTTGGTGTGGGTAAAGCCAAGGAAGTTGTTTCTGCTGTGCAGAAATCGGCTGTTAATGCCAGAAGGAACATTGTGGCTGTGCCTATGACCAAATACAAGACTTTCCCTCACAGGTCAGTCTCTCTCTCTGTTGGTAATGTTGTAAATGTTAATTTCTGTTGGCTTTCTGGATTAGGTTTTGAGTGTCATTGTGGGATTTGATGCAATTTTACTGTGTTGATGGTTGTGAATGGGGGTTTTCTGTGATGCATTTGAGTAGATAGTTTAATATGTTGTGTTTTGATTATATAATGAGCACACTTGGTTGAGACGGGACGTAATTTGAGCATTGACGCTTTAACACTTTGGGAGGGTGGGTGTTGATTTGTGCTAAGTTGGAGATGAATGCATTAGACCGTCTCATATGTGTTTTTGTCTTATAGTATAATTTATCTAATGTATGCAAATGGTTGGAGTGATGAATGATGTTGATTAGTGCGTATGGATGTGAAGGACCTTCGAAATATTACTGCAACTGAATCTTGAACTTAGCAGACATTAGGATTTTGGTTGATTTGGTTTCGGAAGAATTCTACTGGAAAAGACAGTAGATTGTGAGTTAGTCATTCATATATAATGCTCACTTTTGCAGAAACCATTTCTTTGTTTAATTTAGTTTCCCTTTTCATATATAGTCTGTAGGTAGAAGAAGAAATTTGCTATGGTAATATTTTTAGTGTAACTATGCCAAATATATTCATTGTGAGGTCACTATAAGTATTATGTAGAAAGATTTTGATGAAGCTGAAACGGGATGCTTTATTAGTTCACCTGTTAATGTGATTAGACAAAATTGCTTCTACAGCTACGAGTATTCCATGTATAGTTTGGAATTGTGATGATTTGTTTCTGTTGGTTTCGGGATTATATATGGACTGGCATAGTGGGTGTCTGATGAGATTTTACTGTTGGTTATGAATGGGGGTTTTCTATGATACATCTGAGCATATAGTTGAATATGATATAATTCGATCTTATAACTTAATTTAATGTTTACAAATGGCCCTTGCCTTTAAAATGTTACTGCAGCTGAATCTTGAACTTAGCAAAAATTGCGATTTTGGGTGATTTGGTTTCAAAAGAATTCTAGTGGAAAAGTCTCTAGATTGTTGATATCCAGTTATTTCTTCTAGGTTCATATATAAAGCTCATTCAGAAATCGTTTTTCCTTTTAATTTGATTTCCCTTTATATAGTCTGCATTAACATCCAATTGTTTTGGTGAATTGGAACGACAGGTCTGAAGCAAACAATGGGGCAGCGAAGGTGATGCTTAGGCCAGCATCCCCTGGTACGGGTGTTATTGCAGGAGGGGCCGTGCGGATCGTACTGGAACTAGCTGGGGTCGAGAATGCTCTTGGCAAGCAGCTCGGCAGCAACAACGCTCTGAACAATGCCAGGGCTACAGTCGAGGCTGTGATGCAGATGAGGCAATTCAGTGAAGTCGCTGAACAGCGTGGCATCCCAATGGAAGAATTGTGGAAGTGATTGCCTTATTAGTCTTGTCTTTTTTGTAAAGAAATGAGGAACCTGGTACATTTTCACGTTCAAGTATGCATATTACTCACACTTTCTGCTAATGCAATGTTATGTGTTAATATTTGTGAAATTTACACTGATTCATATTAGTGCAATTCCATTTCTTGTACACATGTTGCATGTGGGATGTTTTGATGAAAAATTAATTAAGGATGACAATGAAACTGAACGAATCCAAGTAGAATAAATATTTTTATGCACCAGTTGTACTGTACTGTGCAATTTGATTGCAGTTTCTGTGTAATATACATTGATATGGAGTCTCTGTACTGTGCAATTTGATTGCAGTTTCTGTGTAATATACATTGATATGGAGTCTCTCAAAAACGATAGAGAAATTTTTAAAAAAAAAAAAAAAAAAATGCCGAAGATACAATTGGTGGTGGCCCAAAAAGTGCACATGAAATTTGAAGTTTGAAGCCCACAAAATAATAATAACAGCATGAAGAGAAGAAAACGAGAAAGGCCCACAAAAATGTCACGTATTTTCTTGCTTTCTTTTCTAACTATCTAGTCTTGAAATATTAATTTTCTGTTTCTTTCATTGGTTGCTAGTTTCATCATCTTCCACAAATCTCACTTCTTTCGCTTTCCTTCTTCTATCCCTTCATTACATTTCTTCCTCACTCCGATTCAACTCAAAATAATAATAATAATAAGAAGAAGAAGAAGATTAAGTTATCTTTAGACAGTATCATGGTTTGCTTGATATTTGAGTCATGCTACTCTTTAAAACATGATGAGTCATATAATATAATAATTGTGATTCATCTACATCTAGTATTAAGGGGGTGTTTGCAAAAAATTATAAGTGATTATAATCACTTAAAATTATTTGGCTTATTTGAAAAGCTAACTTGGATTAAAAGCATTAGATTGGAAAGAGTTATTGTAGAGATGGACACAAAATTGATGGTGGATGCGATTAATACTTCAATCATCCACAATTCGGTCTTCGGGGAAATTGTTGCGTGTTGCAAGAGAGAAATTTGTGCTTACCCTCATTGTAAGGTGAGTTGGGTATATCATTAAGCCAATACAATGGTTCACCGTTTAGCGAGGTCTGCTAGAAATTATTTCAGTCCTCATTGCGTTGGGTCGAATCTTCATTTTTTGCGGATGACCTTCCGAACATGTCCTGTTCATGCTAGTTTTTTGTAGCATGTTTTTGTTAAAAAAAAAAAAAAAAACTTTTTTTGCAAATACTATTAATTTTTCTTTCAATATTTTTTACAAATACTATCAACTTCGACTACTAATCATTTTTCTCATAATCATAAATTTTAATCAATTCTTCAGACCTATAAGTTTTTGCAAACATCCCCCAATAATGAATGGAAGTTTTTATATAGATGACATGTTCACATTCATATGCTAGCTCAAATATTTGAACGAGGCCACTGCACCATTCTCAGATTTGAATCATGAAAGATATCTATCTTCCCTATTTTAGTGTGTGGTACAGCAACACACTAAAACACGTGATATAACACTTTAATACAGTGTTGTGCATTGTCGAACAACATGTAATAAACCATCGATTGCAAGTAAACATAGTCTGAAATTTAATGAAACGAAGGTCTTCGAATGGACAAGTGATAATACGTTTCAAATTCAAATTCCAAGTCTTAATCATAGTGCATTAATAATAGAACAAGAATTTATGCTAAGAATCTATAAAAAAAAGTCAATGCACCTATGTTTGTTCCCCACTACTTAATTCCAATGAATTTACCATGGCCTAAATCAATAATCGATGCTACGTGCACCTAATAATTAAGTCAATAAAAGAGTGGTGTGTGTATTTACACACAAATGTACAAAATAAATTGTATGTTAGACAATAGAAATAGAATATTACACGTAGTGATAATAAGTATTGATGTGATAGTGTGAAATGAAGAATAGATACTGTCGAGTGTCGTCTCAACCAACTTAAAAGAAAAGTCAATCAAGTTTTTGTGATCTTTTTCATAAAAGCTGGAGCATGGCAGTTGGGGCTTTTAACATAAATTGAGGGACTTTTGGTACAGTATTTGTAGGTGCAGCGTGCAGGTATTAAGATTTTTCCCGTTGGAATTATTGACAATTTTCAAAATTTATTGCAGATTATTTAGGGGGAGGGGAGGGACCATTTGGCATGCAATAATCTCATTAAATAACATGTTAATTTACAGAGAAATACTACTTAACAAAAAAATTATAGCACATGAGTTGTATATTTCTTATTATATTTTAGTTTCGTGCTTTATTTTTTCCGTATAAAGTATAAGATATTGATAAATATGTAAGGTATGGGGTACGCTGCAATGAAAAATTGTAAAAGAAATACAGAAATCGAGTCAAGAAAAATTATTTTTTTCGCAAGACAAATACGTCCTGATTAGCTCACAGGATAAACGTAATGTCTTCAAAGGTAAAATGAGCTGAACGAACTCTAAATTGTATGCAGGAAAAAAGTTTCGAAAATTTGTATACAGAGGTTTTCAGCGTATGCCATATTTTCAAAAGGAGTGAATGACCTATTTATAGACGAATTCACACTTTGGAGTCGCGGAGAAAAAAGTGGAGGAAGCATGAAGTTTGTGGGTGATTTTGTTGTATGCTAAAATATTTGGACGAGGGATTAAGATGTGGCTTAACGATCTTAGCAATACAAACAATAAATGAGATGGATGGATTATATTGATGATTTATGATTATCTTGAGAGAATAAGTGTTGAGCATTAAATTGACAAGAGTTTTGGTGTGGTATTAAATTCTCTAACCTTCTTGGTCATAAATGACCCATATATATAGAGTTTTAGGAGAGTGGAACTCACTCTCCTATATTACAAGTACACTCAGCCGAAAAGTACCCCTGCTACGCATTAAATGTTACAAGATTGACATGACTTGTTCGGGAGGTCACTTGGGATCATCGGGTCTCGCCACACCTCGCTGGGACGTCGCCCGAGGTAATTCCGGATAATCCGGGATTTAGTCGTTTAAGTATCCCTAGGCACTCATCATTACTGTCCTATACTGACATTCTACTGATTACGGCCATACTTAGGTAAACCCCTTTGTGTTGTTCGCCTGTTAAGGTCTAATCATAGTTAATGCTCCGTACTTGTCGTCAGTCCGCGACCCACGAGGTGCACCCATCAGTCCTTTCAGGGTCCGTCCAGTGGGAGTTTGATCTGTATCCGCGAGGTACCATACTAAATAAAAACTGGCCTGGCATCTTGGTCATGTCGCACATCGGGTGGGGCCGCCGATACTCCTCCCAAGGCCAAGAATGCTGCCCTGGGCGAGGTCAGAGGAGGGGGGTAATGAGGAGCGGGCCTCTAGGGGAAGTTCTCTGAAACGGATTCGGACTTCGGTGGATATGGATGCGCTCCGGAATTTTCCGAGCGGAAAGCTGGTGGTGTCGGGGACCGCGGGGAATCCAAACACCGTCGTCGAGATCACCCAGCGCCGGAACTACGAGGATGGCGATCGCACCTTCCTGGGCTGGAACCCGGATTTCCGTGGAAGGTGGGCATCTTTACTTTGTAACTCTTGTCAATTGTTTTCTATGGGACTTTTTCTAATTCAGGTGATCCTTTCGCAGGTTCAAGCTGGATGACGGGGTATTTCGAAGAGAGGCGACCCGCAACTACTTGTGGTCTCGCGACCCCGCTGCCAATGATCCGCAACCTTCTTACCTTCGGCAGATAGCCATTGATGTTCCAAAATCCTGGACCTTAGACCTGCATGAAGAGGCCCACACCCAGCACTTCTCCGAGAACTTGACCTCGGGGATCGCTCACATGTGCCGTTCTTTAGCCTTTCTCGAGAGGAGTAAGGAAGCAGTATGGTAGGGCAAAGATCCATGCTCAGAAAGCCGAGGCTGCCTGCTCGTCGATGAGGGCGGACCTGTCTAGGTCGACGAAAGAGCGAGAGGCGGCCATTTCTGCTAAGCTTGAGGCCGAAGAGAAGCTAAAGGAAGTGGTTCAGGAGCTGGGACGGTCTGGAGGATAAGATCACGTGGTTGAAGAAGGATTTCCACCTCCGAGGTGAGAAGATGAAAGGGTGCATGGACAGGATAACCGAGTTAGAGGATCGGTGTCACCGGCTGGAAGCTGAGGTCCATGACCACCCTGTCACGGTTAAATTAGAGCGTCACCATGCCTCGAACTTGGCATACATCCATTCCTTTGCTAACGTTGTTCGAGCTTGTCACCGAGCTGCCGACCTTGAAGGGGCCCGCGACGCTATGAAAGAGCTGCTCGTCGCTTATATGCATAATAATCCGGTCGGGGAGAAAGAAGATCTCCCCATTAAGGACCTCGCTACTTTTGGGTTGTCGACTTCAGCTTCCTCCCCCCTGGTGCTAATCTTTACGATCCTGAAGAACTTCTTCTGATGTTCAACGAAGAGATGGGCGGAGGTCAAGGTGGGGGCGCAGGTGAGGTCGCTGGTGGCGAAGGGCGGCATTGATGGAGGTGGCGCTGGGGATCAAGTAGGCGTTGAGATTCCCGAGGTTGGACAAGCCGAAACTATCAACCCTAATGAGGGAACCTCGGATGCTCCGCCTAACTGATCTCCTTAGTTGGTTTATCTGTGGCAGAATGCCATTGCCTTCGGGTGTTGTAATTTTGTTGCCTTCGGGTGTTTATTAATGAACTCCTTTCATAAATCGATATTGTCTTTTTATTCCTCGCTGTTTCTTTTGATGGCTTGCTTGTTTTTGTTAATGCTTTGACCTCGCCAAGCTTATGTATCTTATTTTTCTAAGAACTTGGGTAATAACCATGACAAGAATCTATTATCTGATAATGATTGCGACCTGGTTGCCTTTGAAATTTTTGGCTATGTCGACTTAGGCTGGGTATGTGACGTGGTAGTCGACTAAGACTGGGCATGCGACCGAGGTCGTCTTATAGATGATATGCGACCTTTTGCCCTTGAAATTTTTGGCTCTGTCGACTTAGGCTGGGTATGCGACGTGGTAGTCGACTTAGACTGGGCATGCGACCGAGGTCGTCTTATAGATGATATGCGACATTTCTGCCCTTGAAATTTTTGGCTCTGTCGACTTAGGCTGGGTATGCGACGTGGTAGTCGACTTAGACTGGGTATGCGACCGAGGTCATCTTATAGATGATATGCGAAATGATTTTATGAAGATTCTCATTATTTCTTTTATTTACGAATCTTTTCATTGATCGAGCTCGTGAGAGGTCGGGGACCAGTCCCCCAAGTTCGTGAATGAAAGAGTTTTTATGAGAAGCTTTCTTAAAGAAAGAGTTCGCGTGGTTATCCTGTTTTTCATTTGCGAATCTTTTGTTGATCGCACTTGTGAGAGGTCGGGGACCAGTCCCCCAAGTTCGTAAATGAAAAAAGATTTGATAAATAAAATTTAGGCATGGGAAAGAACGTGATCCTTAAAATAGTTGACATAAAAACGCGATGCATGACTGAATTGAAAATAACTACTGGTAGAACTTTTTCAAGTAGGTCGCATTCTATGGGTACATTGCAGGTGTGCCTTCCACGCTTTCAATCTCGTATGCCCCGTTTGGTAGGCATTTTAAGATTTTCATCGGGCCTTCCCAAGTCGGGCCAAAAACTCCTTTCTGGACTCCGAGGATTTTTTTTAGGACGAGATCATCAACTTTGAATCACCGAACTTTTGCTTTCGAATTGAAGTATTTTTCCGATCTTTGTTTGTAGTCTGCGTTTTTCAAGTTGGCTTCTAATATTTTCTCTTTGAGTAGGCCGAGGTTGAGGGAGATGGCTTGATCATTGTTTTCTGTAATAGTCTTCGATGTTCGGTGATTCCTGACAATGATCTCGGCCGGTATGACTGCTTCGGTCCCGAACGCCAACGCAAAAGGCGTCTCGCCTGTTGAGTTTCGAAACGTGGTCCTGTATGACCATAGGATGCTCAGGAGTTTGAAAGCCTACAGCCCCATTGACTCGATCAGCTGAGCCTGCAGAGTATGTTTGATTATCTTGTTTACCGCTTCGATCTGTCCGTTAGACTGAGGATGGTATGGGGTCGAGAAGAGCTTTGCGATTTTCCATTTTGCGAAGAAAGCGTCAATCTCAAACCCGTCGAACTGTTTGCCGTTGTCTGTGACAATTGCTTGTGGGAGGCCGAAACGGCATATGATGTTTTTCCAGATGAACCTGATGATCTTTTCCTGAGTGATTGTTGCCAACAGCTCTGCTTCAGCCCACTTAGTAAAATAGTCGACTGCGACTACGGTGAACTTCGAGCTTCCGGGGGCCTTTGGGAAAGGACCTATTAGGTCGATTCCCCATTTCGTGAATGGCCATGGACTGTATATCGAGGTGAGCTCTTCGGGAGCTCGCTTGATTGTTGGAGCAAAGAATTGGCATTGCTTGCATCTTTTCGCGTATGCGATCGCATCTTTCCTTAGGGTTAACCAGTAATAGCCCTGCCTGAACGTCTTGTAGACCAGAGATTGGCCTGCGGTGTGGTTTCCACAATCTCCTTCATGTATCTCCTTCAAAACTATTTGGCCTTCTTCCGGCGTGATGCACTTCAGTAACGGCAATGAAAAACTTCGCTTGTAGAGTTGCTCATCGACCACGGTGTACCTTGCTGCTCCCAGTTGTAAGCGCCGAGCTGCGACCTTGTCTTCTAGCAGTACCCCTTTCTCGATGTAGTTTTTGATCTCGGTCATCCAACTTTCCTCGGGGGTTGTGATCTGGAAGACTTTCATTCGATAATTTGATGGGCTTGTTTGATTTGCCCAAGTGATTTCCTTCACGTCGATGGTAGCGCGACCTGCGGAGGGAACATTGAGTCTGGTGATGGCGATGTTGTCCATGTCGGTGGTTCCTTCCGAGTAGGCTAAACGAGCCAAAGCATCCGCCTGCGTGTTGTCTGCCCGTGGTACGAGCTCTATCTGCACTTCTTCGAACTTCTCTGCAAGACTCCTTGCAATTTGTTGGTATTTCATCATTTGTTTGCCTTGTGTTTTGTATTCTCCCGACATTTGGCAGACAACCAGTTGAGAATCACTGTAAACCTTCAATTTTTGTACTCCAATGGCCATGGCCATTTCCAGACCGTTTATCAGTGCTTCGTATTCTGCCTCGTTGTTGGTGACATGGAAATCGAAACTTATAGCCGTCGTGAATGATTGTCGCTCGGGACTGATTAGGATCACCCTAGCCCCTGCTCGGGTGCTCGTTGAGGAACCGTCGACGTGCAGCATCCAGGGGATGTCGATAGTTTTGGATGCCTTCTCCAAAAAAGTGAGTTCGGTAAGGAAATCGGCGAGTACCTGAGCTTTGATCACGGTCCGAGGTGCGAATGTGATTCCGAACTGCCCTAATTTGATGGACTATTTCAATAATTGTCTTGCTGTGTCGGGCCGATGCAAAACCTGTCTTAAAGGCATGGTGGTTAAGACTTCGACTTGATGGTCGAAAAAGTATTGTCTTAGCTTTCAGACACTCATGATCAAGGCATATGCGAGCTTCTCGAGGGGTGGGTACTTGAGCTCGGCATCATTGAGGGTTTGGCTGACGAAATAAATGGGCAAGTGATGTTGGCCATCTGCTCGGACTAGGACTGCGCTGAGAGCGGAGTCCGAGCCTGCTAGATATAAAAACAATTTTTCGCCAGGGATGGGTTTTGCCAAGATTTGGGGATCGGATAGGTATACCTTGAGCTTCAAAAAGGCGGCTTGACATTGCGGGGTCCATGAGAATTTTCCTTTTTTCATGGCTTCAAAAAAGGGTTTGCACTTATCTCCCATCCTGGACACGAATCTGTTTAGGGCCTCAAGACAACCAGTCAACCTCTGGACTTCTTTAATGTTGCGAGGTGGTTTCATATCCATGATGACTTTGATCTTCAAAGGATTTACCTCGATACCTCGCTGGCTGATGATATGGCCTAAAAATTTTCCCGATCCCACTCCGAAGCTACACTTCTTGGGGTTCAAACGCATGTTGTATCTTCTCAGGATATCAAACATTGTCTCGAGGTGCCCTGGATGATCTTCTTTCTTCTCACTTTTAACCATGATGTCGTCGATATATACTTCCATTGTTTTCCCTATCTCGTCGGTGAACATTCGGTTTACGAGGCGTTGATAGATTGCCCCCACGTTCTTCAATCCAAAAGGCATCCTTTTTCAACAGTAGACGTTCTTCTCTGTTAGGAAAGATGTGTGTTGCTGGTCGTCTTTGCTCATGGCTATCTGATGGTATCCTGAGAATGCATCCATGAAAGTCATCATTTCGTGCCCGGCCGTGCTGTCGACGAGGTGATCGATGTGCGGCATCGAAAAATAATCTTTTGGGCAAGCTTCGTTGAGGTCGGTGAAATCGATACACAGCCGCCAAGAGTTGTTCGCCTTTTTTACTAACATCGTGTTGGCTACCCACTGTGGTTGGTCGGCCTGCTCGATCAACTTGTTATTCAATAATTTCTCTACTTCCTCAGCCAAGGCCACGTATTTCTTGGGGCTAAACTTCCTTCTTTTCTGGGATATCGGTCACTTTGTTGGGTCGATGTTTAGTTTGTGGCAAGCGACCTCGGGGTCGATGCCGACCATATCTTCATGTGACCAAGCGAACACATCCAAATTTTATCTGAGGAATACTAGTTGAGCTCGCAGATCGTTGGGTATTTGTGTCCCGATAGTTACGCTTAGCTCTGGCCGGTCGAGGTCGACCGGGATTTTCTCAAGTTCTTCGATGGGAGTTGCACGTTGGTCACTTCTTTCAATTCTTGGATCAAGACTTGATTTTCGCTGTTTGGCATCGATTTCCATTGGTTCGAAACCGAGGCGGGGTTCTAAATCGGGCAGCCCTTTCGTGGGCTTCTCCTTGGTCTCGATGTCGATTTCCATGGGTGTTTCGCTGGTTTCCATCACATTATCTATTTCCATTTCATCGGTTTTCTTTTCTTTTTGAGGTGGAGTTCGGCTTGTACTACTTAGCCCCATTTCGGGTTTTCTACCATAATAGAAAGTAGAATTTAAATTGACACAAGAGTAAGTTAAACATATTTTCTTGCTGCAATTTGGTCACCCTTAATGGTGCCGATCTTTCCGTCAGATCCGTGGAATTTGATACAATAGTAGTAAGATGAGGTGGCAGCTCCGAACTCATGTTCGAAAGGCCTGCCGAAGAAAGCATTGAAGTTGGAGGGAATGTCGATGATCACGAAGTCCATCTGCCTTGTTGCTTTTACCTCGGGATCCAGGGTTGAAGTGATCTCCACTGATAAGTGAATCATTCCGTAGGCTTCAACCGGCTGACTACCGAATCCCCAAATTCCGACCTCGCATGGCTCTACGTAGGAGTGGAAATTGCCGAGTTGATCCAGAGTCTTTTTGAAGAGGATGTTGCAGAATGCCCCGTTATCGATCATGACGCGATGAACCAGAGCCCCCATTATTCGGGCTGAGATTACGAGTGGGTCCCAGTTTGGGAAAACCACTCCATCCTTGTCTTCTTCGGTGAAGGTGATTTGCGTTTGGCTCGGGGCAATAGTGTTGACCGGGAGGCAGCATAAGACGGAATTATCCAGTGCTTGCATTTCGGCCTTCTGACGTCGATTGGACAGGGAGGTCGGCGGGAGAAAACCCCCAAGGGTTCCCCCCCGTTGGGTAAATCATGTGGATTACTCAGTTTCCTGCTCCTTCTGGGATCTGTGGACCTCGTCTCCCCTGGTCGGGCTGGTTCCCCAGCGGAGGTGCCCGTTGTTGGTTCTGCTGCTGCCTCGGTTTGACGAACCTCTCCAGCTTCCCTTCCTCGTATAGCTTCCAAAGTTCTCTTTGCAGGTCACGGCAATGCTCGGTGGTGTGCCCAATGGAATTGTGATAGTCACAAAACTTCCTCGGATTGAGTTTGGAGGGGTCTTGAAACATTTCTCTTGGTGGAGGTATAGGCTGTCTATCCTTGATCGCCTGGAAAATCTGTGCTGCGTTCTGGGTCAGGTTTTCGAGGAGCTTTACTTCCAGGGAGTTGTCGATTGGCTTGAAAGTCCCGGGAGCTCAGAAATTGGCAGGACCAGGTCATCGAAAGGGTTTCTCGAACTTCGGCTCCAGTTTCTTGACCTCGGTTTTCTCATTGTTCGGTCGCTGCTCGCCAAGTCTTGAGGCAAGTATTTTGGCGTTGGTGATCATGACGCCCGCTCGGTACCTGAAATCGGCGTAGCTTGTGGGATATTCCTTGTTCATCATTTTCCAGAGCTTAGTTCCCTTCTTCAAACCGTGCATTATCCCTAGCACTTTAGCTTTGTCTCCAAGTGGTTTGCCCTCCATGATGAGTTGGTCGATGCGATCAATATATGCCCGGTCTGACTCTTCCTCGAGTTGGTCGACGTTTGCGAGGCGTTGCTTGGTTCCCTTGTGCGGTGTTAGGGATGCGAAATGGGTGGGGAACAGTTGCGCCATCTGATGGAAGGATTCTATGGACGTCGGTGGCAAGGTGTTGAACCATCGGTAGGCTTGGTCGTCTAGAGTGAGTGGGAAGAGTCGACATTGGGTGGCATCGGTCGCCCCCATCTAGTTCATGTAGGAAGTATATTTGCTAATGTGGTTGATCGGGTCGGTTTTGCCATCGTATTGCATGATGGAACTTGTGTTGATTTTGATCTGCACGGGAGCAAGCATGATTGTGGGTGACAAAGGGGAGATGGGAATCTTGGCGGTGAGGGGCACTCCCCCTTTGTTCCCAACTTGCTCTTGCAGGTCTTTGATATTCTGAAGGATGGCGGCCATTTGAGGGCTTTTATTCTGGCCATCAGCTTCTTCTCGGCGCTGGCGAGGTGGTGAGTTCCTGTTCTGTTGGCGAGGGGATGGGGTTCATCGGCGTCTGTAGGGTGATGGAGTTCTCTCAGTTCTTCGGGGTGAAGGACTTCTCCCGAGCCGATCCTGCGCCGACACTCGCTACCTGGGAACATGCTGGGCCACCGACCCTGAATAAGATTCTTCCGATTCGGCATGGTCGCGATAGGTAGCTTGAGGTCGATCCCTCTGGGGTCCGCGAGCTTGGTGCGGGCCGCAGCTGAAACCTTCGGAAAATAGGCGTCAGTGGATTGGGTTCGGCCCCTTGTTCGGGTTCTGGCGATAGCCTGGGGTGCATTGTGCCCCATGGGAATTGACTTCTTGACTTTCCTTGCGGTGGGGCCCCTCATAGTGAGGTCCTTCGTGGTGGTGTTCCTTACAGTGAGATTGCTCTCTGCGAGGTCCCTCGGGGGGAGGTTCCTCACGCATTGGGCCCTTGCCCTTGCTTTCGGCCTTCCGGTTCAGGTTGTGACGCAGGCCGTCAGCAGGGATCCCCATCTCGGCCTGTCTCTTGCGCAGCTCGGCAATGGCCTCATCGATGTCTTTCGGGGTGCGGATTTGTTCTAGCTTTTGGGTGACTCCGGTGGTGGGTCCTCCATCTTTGCGATTGCTAATGGCTGGGCCACTAGCCCCCGCTCCGCTGGAGTGACATGAGACTGATGCTCTTCTTTTGGAGATAAAAGTTGCTTGAGACATGGTCCGCACTTTTTGAGTGGTGATCGTGGTGGGTTTATATGGAAGATTCGTGAGGAATACTCCAATGAGAAAATGCTAAGAACTTAGCTTTTATATTTCTTAAAGAGTACCCTCCTTTTAGCGCCAATTGTTGTATGCTAAAATATTTGGACGAGGGATTAAGATGTGGCTTAACGATCTTAGCAATACAAACAATAAATGAGATGGATGGATTATATTGATGATTTATGATTATCTTGAGAGAATAAGTGTTGAACATTAAATTGACAAGAGTTTTGGTGTGGTATTGAATTCTCTAGCCTTCTTGGTCATAAATGACCCATATATATAGAGTTTTAGGAGAGTGGAACTCACTCTCCTATATTACAAGTACACTCAGCCGAAAAGTACCCCTGCTACGCATTAAATGTTACAAGACTGACATGACTTGTTCGGGAGGTCGCTTGGGATCATCGGGTCTCGCCACACCTCGCTGGGACGTCGCCCGAGGTAATTCCGGATAATCCGGGATTTAGCCGTTTAATTATCCCTAGGCACTCATCATTACTGTCCTATACTGACATTCTACTGATTACGGCCGTACTTAGGTAAACCCCTTTGTGTTGTTCGTCTGATACGGGTCTAATCATAGTTAATGTTCCGTACTTGTCGTCAGTCCGCGACCCGCGAGGTGCACCCATCAGTCCTTTTGGGGTCCGTCAAGTGGGAGTTCGATCTGTATCCGCGAGGTACCATACTAAATAAAAACTGGCTTGGCATTTTGGTCATGTCGCACATCGGGCCGAACTCCGCATTCCAGACACATACAACAGGTTTTAAATGCACGATCTCAACACGAAGTCACACTCTGGAGTTGTGGAGAAAGAAGTGGAGGAAGCACGAAGTTTGTGGGTTGTTTTGACCGCACGATCTCAACTTGGGGGTGTTACAAAACGTCCAAGTTCAAAGAACCTTGGGGATGAGCTCTCTAATCAGTTCAAATTCAAATCCCGAAAAAGTATTGGTTTTTTTTCTCCGCACGTTGGATAAGTTCAATTCAAATTTTGTGTCGGACCATATCAGAATGGGCTAATCCATCCGATCCAATTCAAAATTTTGGCCGGTAGAGTTTTTGAGTCTCCAAAAAATTAGATAGGTCTCAATACTCAATTGATAAGACCAAGACCATGGCTAGGGCGACCAAGACCATGGCTAGGGCGCGCGTGTGATCTATAGGTTAGACTCCACATGCACCTATTTGAATAACATAAATTTACTCTCAAATATATGCAATATACTTTTCTTCCACACTTTCTATGTGGGACAAGTGGGGAAAATTATACTTGATTTTTCTTCAACCCAATAATATTCCTCTCATTAGAATTTATGACGTCTCATCTTCTCATATTAATTTCTCACTCACCAAAATTTAATTTTTAGATTTTAAATATACCGCGATTATCTACTCTGCGAGTAGAACGAACCTATCACGATTAATTTTCCAAAAATTAAAGTTTAATCCTCCGACATTTTGATCAAATATGAGTGTTTAAAACATCTCATTAACCAAATTTTCAACAATTTATACTCCACACTTTAAGAAAGTGTTACTAATATAATTCAAGATAATAGCTAATCTTCCCCTATATATGTGCATACTTTGAAAAGATTGGAATTTCGAACCTTTTCCTCAACTGTACTTTGTAATTTGCGAAAGAGATGGATTTTTTTAATGAAAGAAAAAAAGAAAGAAAGATAGATGAAAATCAAAATATTCCTTGGCCCATATTTTGCTCTTTTATTCACAGCTAACCCCACTAACATTATCCTTAATCTCCACCATTTAATCATCTGCTTTCAATTCATATATGGCCATGAAAAGAATTTCATATTAACATAGGAATATTAATAGTATTATTTTAATTACAAAATAGTACAAACAAAAGAGGAAATGCGAAATTTTAAATTCATTACGTCATGTAACTTTCTATGCCCAAGCCCCAAGAGAATCCAATGGAGAAGGACATTTTCAACTTTACACTCACTCATTTACCATTCTACAAACTTGCCCAAAAAAGGTAACAAAATTAAGCACAATCATTAGTGATTAATTCGAAAATAAAAAATATTAAAATACTAATTAACCATCGATGGAGTCCCTAATTCGGAAAAAGTAATCTAATAGTATCATAAATTCCTACAAAATCCCTTTTCTTTTCCAAATTGCCAATTACATCACAACGTTACAATTTC
Organism: Stenogyne calaminthoides; assembly: GCA_037126765.1. NCBI lineage: Eukaryota > Viridiplantae > Streptophyta > Magnoliopsida > Lamiales > Lamiaceae > Stenogyne > Stenogyne calaminthoides. Next base: position 106,257 of record JBBCBC010000070.1, read on the forward strand.
CTCAAATTATCAAATTAAAAAAAAAAAAACAAACTCACTCATTAATTAATCAGACGCATTTGACGAACCGGTCATTCTAGGTGAGGTTACCGGAAAGAGCGGTAAAAGTCGGGTCGGAGTTGACCCGGGTGAAGGATGCAAATAAAATCCCTTTTCTTTAATCGCAATATCTTCCGCCTCCGTATTATTGTTCCGGTTAAACGGGTCGGGTATCAGGGGCGTGACCGGGCTGAGCATCAAAGACGGAAAATCGAGAATACTCGGTGACAGAATTTCGGGCCAGGGCGAGCCCGAATAGAGACCGTTGACCAGCGGGCTGATCTTGAAGCTCCTGAAGCTGTTCCTCCGCTCGTACAGCTTCGATGCGGACTTGTCTTTCTTCGGCCCGGTTTTGACGGGCGGGATCGGGTTTCGGGCCGGGCCGGTCCGAGGGGTTTCGTTGGATCCGGTTAGCATTTGGACGACTTGTTTGAAGGAGGAGGTGTCGGCTTGGACGAAGGTGGTCGGGTACGGGCTGTTGGGTTCGGATCTGGTTACGGGTTGCGGCGTCGGCGGCGGCGATGGGTGGCGGTGGAGGCCGTTGATGGCGGTGGTGGAACCGGCGGAGTGGTCCATTTGGCTATGTTAATTTGCAATTTAGGTTTGAAGAAAAGGGCATTCGAATTTCAATTTGAAGGAAAAAATCAGAGAGTTGAAATAGAGAGAGAAATAGGGGGTTATGAATTTATGAGATTATGTGTTGATGCATTTGCTTTGTAATTTAATTATATATTTTTTTGGAGAAATAATTTAATTATATTTGGTATGGTAAGAAAATAGTTGAGGAGTAAAGATGATAATAGAGCGTGGTTTTAAGTTGCGGGGAAATTGTTTGATAGTGTGGTACACGCGCGTTCCAGGAGAGTGGTTGTGAGGTAGGGAGAAAGTGATTGGAATTTTGGAGTAGAAATTGTCAAATCCAAGTTTCAATATTTGATAGTAATTGATTTCCATTAGTCAAGCATGAGTGAATACAATATTTTATTGTTATTACTATATACTCCTAACCTTAATTATATTTATATGTATATATTATATTGATACTTATTTTGAATCATAATTCACAAAAAATTATTGTCTCCTTCTTATTTTAGATTTTTCAAAATTACAAAAATGAATGTCTTTTTAAAATTCTCATTCCCTAAATGAAAAAAAAAAAAATCCTTTTAAATTAACACTTTGTAAACATTTTTAAATTACATTTTGTTTCATCAATAATTACATATACAAATGTTTATATTTTTGTCTCATTATATAAAAAGGATCATATCACTCTCAACACAAAACAACTTTATAAAGTATTCAAGAGAAACACTCCAGACCAAATCATTTCTCAAGTGTTTATTAACAATTATGCACGAAAAATTGTATAACACTAAGCTCACAAATTCATATCCAAAGCTTATAACAATAATATCACATCCTTCCTTCTTCTTGTGGTTAATTTGTAAATGATATTCTACATAATCAGAGAAACCTGCATTTACCATAAACCTCAATAGAACTGAGTGTTATGTTTGTTGGGTGTTTCTTACGTCAGTCAGGGTGTCGTACTGACTGACAATAGTCAGTTAATCTGAGTCATTAAATTTTAAATCCAAAGGCTTATATTTAATAACTTGCTACTTGTTGTACAGAACATCGTACTAATCATCATACTACATCGTACTATCTGTCGAACTATATCGTACTGTCGTACTATTATAATAAATTAATAATTTAAAAAATATAATTATAAATTTATGAATTTACCCTTATATAATTTTTTTAAGAATATTTAACTTAAATTTGAGATTATTTTAATTATATAGGGTTCATCGTCTTCCATCGTCTTTCAAAAAAAAAAAAAAGCAGATTCCATCATCTTCCTCTTCCTACCACCGCCTCGCGTCGCCATCACCATCTCGACAAAAAACACAGGAGCAGAAAACACATGACTAATACAATCATTGTTAGCCAATACATCAGCAAGAATCCTAACAAATTAACCATTAGCAAAATAAACCTAAATTTCTCCAGCACTAACATTACAAATTTGGTTAGAAATTTTCCCCTCAATTTTAAAATGCTACTTTCTCCATAAATCCTAATTCACGGTACAACCGCATCAGCACTAAGTACTACTCGACTAAGCTTAAACAGATCCACAGGAACGATCCATTAACAACACCGCCACTTGTTCTTCCTCTCTCAACTTGCTCATCAGTTTTCCCGATCTCTACAAAACGACATCGCTTTCAACAGTAATAAATCGCATTTTCAAGATCTCAAATCTTATCCTCGGCTTCTTTACTTTTTTTTCCACGATGATTCTTTGGTTCAATTTTCGATGACATTGGATATTGTCTATTTTCAATTTGAAGTTCAAAATAGGGCTCTATTCAATTTTTGTTTCTCGAGTATCATCTATTTTCATTTTACATTCACGGTTAATTTGGGTGAATTGATACTCATATTGAGAGATTTTTTATATTTTGGATTCAAAGGTGTAGGAATTAAGTTTAGCATTAGGCTTCGCTATTTTAATTTCCCAGCAATCGTTCGCCGGATTCAGATGATATATATATACGAGTTCTATGTTTAACTTTTGTCTTAGCTTGGTGAGTGGTGACAATAGCGGCTTTGAGTCGATAGAGGAGAATTTTCCCATTTTATGTCAAGATAGCCTGTTGGTGCCAAATTGACAATGGTGGCTTTGAGTTGAGGGAGAGTGTCTTGGTGGCGATAAGAACAAATATATCACTATTGATGTGAATAATTAATTTATGAATCAATTAAAAGTACATTTAACTTTAATTTTAATTATGTTTAAGTATATAGGGTAAGATAGTAAATTGTAAAATACAATATAGAAAATACTTTGAAAATAATATTTTAGTACAAAAAAGAATAAAGTCAAGACAATGAGTTTGATGACACGTGGCACAATTCTAAACTCCGACTATTGACAGTCAGTACAACACGCTGACTGCTATAAGAAACACTCATGTTTGTTGGAGAGTTTACTAGGGTAAAAGTTGAAATTGTTTCAATCGGAAAGCATTGAGTAAGTTGTGAGGACTACTCGTGTAAATTTTAGGGATCAAATCCATGAGTAAAGGAGGAGAGCATCAACCCTTGACTATATAAATAAAAAAATATCAAATTAACAAATTATGTACCCCTGTTAACAGGAAAGAGTGGACGTAGAAGTATTGAAACTTTTAACACTATAAATTTTATGCGTTGTCTACTTAATTGTCATCATTGCATAATTTTTTGGGAAATCCTTCAAATTTGGTTTAGTCAACGGAGTGAGCTTATAACATTCAAAATACACACACCTTCAAAGAATGTTTTCATTGATTAACTGTTACAGTATTTTCAGTGAATTAAAACAATAATGTTTGATTATAATTTAGTGTCACCTAACTTTATCAGCTTTGTTGGTCAGTTGTACCATGAATTTCGAATGAAATTCTTTAGACGTGTATTCCTCCCAAACACGTGAGTTTGACTAATTTGTGCCAACACGTGTATATAAATTATTTGACTAATAAAAATTTGCAAAACCATTTAATATATGGAGATTTCCATATATTTTGAATTTTGAATCAATAAATTCGGTCGGGAAATATTTGATAATTATTTACACTATAAGATCCTTTATTTTTTTTTTCGGATTTTTGTAATTTGGCCGATAATTAGCTCTCTTTCTTAATTTGCTTTCTTTTGTTTAATTCTTTTCGTTCTTTTCCCTTTTAATTTCGCAGTTCAAACTTATGAGTTAGAGTGCTGTTTTTGCTTATTAAAGTGAATAAAATATAAGATAATTATTGGCTATCTCAATATTTGTGAATACTCCAAAGACTTTTTGAAGAAAGGAATACCAATTCAACGCTATAATCCACACACATTAATCCAATATATGCAGTGTTTGCTTGAGGTTATACTAATAATTCCAAACCTTCAAAAGGCATGTAATGTGGTTGAAGTTTTCTCATAATAGAAACTAGTCAAAATATTTTACACACAATTGCAAACAACTTGTTCAACTGCTTTATTTTATTTGGTATTTGATTTATTATATATCCTACTTAAAATTTGACTGAGGTTTATAAAGCGTGAACATTCGTTTCATATTAACTAGGGGCTTGCCACGTGCTTCGCACGTTGCGCGTAATATATCTATATAATAATTAAAGAGTATGTCGTTAAATTTTTACGTGTATATATATATGTGTGTAGATTATTTATATTATTTTATTATTGTTGTATATTCTGAAATGTTACATGATTTTTAACGAATTAAGTATTCATGTAAAATATTATGTTATTAACATTTTTTTAGTGCATTGCTTTCCTAAATAATTCGAAGATAGAATTTGGTTCTACAAGAACCTCAAAACCCCCCAATGCCATGGAAGTAATAAAGGATCTGCAGTAAATCTTACTTAAAAAAAAACAAATAAACATAAAATATAACAATGTCATAATGCTTACCTAGCTCAAAGGTTTACTAAAATCTAAATTTGATTCTTAAATTATTGAACAAAATAACATGAATAGCAAAACTTTAAGCAAACTCATAGAATACGCTTTCAGGTTTTAATTGTTTACTCGGAAATACATTGCTATCCAATCATCAATGTTAAAATAAATGTAAATAGAACACGATGTTCTAATTTGACAAAACACTAAAATTGTTTGCTACCTCTTCACACATCTCAATTGCCTTTTTTTTGATACATAATAAAGAAAGATAAATCACTAATAAAAGTATTCATTCATATAAGGTAGATGCTTCCTGGTATAATGATAATTAAAGCCACATCCTGCTCCCTTGTCTAATTTTATCTCATTAAAAAAAAAAGTTCAGAATGGGCAGAAAATTTTTGAAACACTTCAACATTCAATACAAACCTTTAAATTACCTTCTTACATTGTAAAATCATGATTATCAAAAACCTTTTCTGAAAGATCTTAACTGCACATCCTATAAAGTAGAATCAAATACTCAATCTAACAATCAAAACATGAAACTAATAAATTTTTTCTGGATCACTAGCACCCATTAGAATGAATATATAAATGAGTCTTCACAATTTGTTTCGTATAGTCATTATAATATATAAATGAATTTATTTGTCATCATTAATCCAACATTTATTGTTATTTCATAAATAGAAGTAAGAAATAATGATGCTAAAATAGAAATACTAATCAATAACATAGTTATATAAATCAAGATGTAAAAAGATGAGCAAAACTTAAACCTTCTATTTTGGTCGGTTAATGAAAAATAAAACAAATTCCAAGACGAAAAAGATGAAAAAACAAAATTAAGAACAAAGGTAGAAATTACTAATGAAATAAAACAAAATTTAAGACGAAAATAAAAAAATGAAATTAAATCAAGATGATAAAAAAACCTTCTTGACCTAATCATTAGGTAAATAATAAGAGGAAATAATGATTGTTGAATAACTTCTATTCTCTTATTTTGATTATTTCAAATTTCAATCAATTTCAAGCCATTTCAACAAAATGAAAACTCAAACTCCAAACCCCAGCACAAACAATCACAAAAACAAATAACAAATAACCAAAACTTTAGTCCTTCAAAAAAAAGTCTTCAAAATGAAAAAAAACATAAAATAAATATGTAGCTTAAAGAGGCAAACAATTTAAATAAAAGGTAAAAAGAGATGTGAATCAAAGTCAACAATTGCTTAAATAGCAAACCTTTAGTTACAATAATGAGTGTAAACATAAATAAATTTAAAGTAAAAAAGCAGAAAGCCCATCACAAATATACCACCTGCAGAAAGACCTCATTACATACATATATACTGCCATCCATGTGTCCACCTCATGAAGTATTATTTAAAGAGCAATTAGCATTCCATTATCCATAACATCATTTGATCACATAATACAAGTCATATATAAATTTGAAACTATACACCCACATATAAAGAATCAATTAGAAACAACAATATGAAATATACATAGTAAGATTCTTAAAGCTAATAACTTAAAAATATTTGGACCACCTACTCTCAATAATAACACTATGATAAAATATGGAGAAATTATTTCTAAAATTTTAAACATTAAACCAAACCACATGACAACAAAGAAGAAGAATATCATTACGAAGCAAACATGTAAACAATTTGAATATTAATGCTGACTAACTAAAACTTAAAGGCTAACGTTAATAGAAATCAGACAAGTTAATAACAAATAGTCTCTTCTGTCTCTCTTTTTTTTTTTTTTTTTTTTTTGGTTTTCCACCATTCTACTTCGTTAGTTCTACTTCCCCATTAATAGTATTCTTAAACCAATGTTAATTATATAGCAAGAGAGATAGCATAGAAAACTGCATCCTTGTGTTCTGAATTATTTCCCAAAGAGGAGAAGAAGTTCCAAATATTCACAAGCCCCCACCCTCTATTTATACGTGATTTTGATTCCAATTATTCCTTCTTTTAAAATTGTTAATGGCTTATTCATTTATGGATTTTCCCAGGCTAAAATATGATTTCACAATCTAATCATTAAATCCTATTCCACAAATGCATATACATGTAGATATTCTACTGCTCTCACGTATTAAATAAACTATTGGATAAGACCAAAGAGAATATTTCGAGACTTTTCTATCCCATTATACATTCAACAAAAACTCACATCTCAATTGCAATACCAAGTATATAATTGCATTATGAAAACACACGACCCACACACAAAACATCATTGGATGCATAAAATCCAAATTCTTATAGCTCATCCAGTCTATTCGGAACTACTAAAAATTTCTCACTATCTAAAATAATATAAAATATCAAAGCTTTAACCATCAATCAATTGACCTTATTATAATTTAACATGTGTAATTCTTAAGCATAAAATGTGTGTTATATCCAAACAACATTACAGTTTAAATTTATGAATAAATACCTTGCCTTATTGTCTTTTGAACTTGTTGTATCTCTTCATCTTGTTGCATCCCTGAAAAAATTTAGAATAATTAGAAATAGAAATTCAGATTACAATAAAAACGAGTATTAAGCAACCTGTTGGATTGTAAACTCATTGTGGGCATTCAAGTCGACGCCCGACATGTCAATCCGAAAGCTTTCTTGGGTTAAGGCTTTTGCTAAATATTATGCAGCCAGTGAACAACTACTAACATGGCTACAAGCATATCAAGTTTTCTATTTGCTTATATTATATATTTGGTCACTCATGCTCGCAGAGTTGTTAGCAAATAAATCGATCCAGCGAACATCAATTTGCTAGCTATAGAAATTCCTGATGGCAAATCTAAATATATATTGTGAATGAGCATTTAAAAATCATAAAACCTTTGAAAAGCATGACCAACAACCTACATTAACACACAAACCTTGAGAACATTTTAAATGGAGCATCAAAATCAATTCCACTTCCTCTGCATTTGGAACTGGACAGAATCCCATCTGATCCCAAATTATCCCGATCACTGGAACTACAGAAATAATTATCTTCATACGATTAGGGCTGTTTTTTTTAAAACGAAGATCATTTTATCACACTTAATACTGGACAAAAATTTGAAAAAAAGAAGATGTAAATACAAAAAAGAGCAAAACACACTTACCGTTGACCTGAAACTTCCTCTTCCCCATCGCGGCCCTTCTCGGTCGGTTCCCCTGCCCCTCCTCGCAACTCTCACTATCACGGCGACATTGCCTCCACCGGTTATTACCCTCAATCTTGATAGGTAGACAATTTTTAAGGGGAGGGAGAGAGTTGTTTAAAGAATGTGAGAAGACATATGTGTAGAGATAGGTTTTAATTGTAATTAAAATATTAAGTAAAATAAATTAAAATTAAATAATAATAGTGGATGCAGGGTTAAAACGGTACAACCCTTAAAATAAAGAGGGGTAGATTTGGAAAAAAATATTTCTAAAATGCAAGCCACTTTTAATATAATAATAATAATAATAATAATAGATAATAGATAATAGATAATAGATATGCACAATTGTGCGTAAAATTAAATGGTTTCCGCATCTGCCCATAGTACAATTACAACTCTAAAAAGAATTTAAGAAAATAATAATAAATTTGGAAAAGTTATAATGCATTTTTAAAAAAAATTATAGATTTGACAATAATTTTATTTGAGATATACACATTGGATTATAAATTTATTTGAAATATATTATAATATTAAAGACAAAAACTCGTATGAGACAGTCTCATACATGAGACGGTTTATACTTGACCCAATTCAACTTACTTGACCTATATTCTATTAAGACCCATTTCCTATATGACCTTACTAATTAAAATACCTAATAAGCCTCATTGAACTTACTCTTCCGCTCCACCCACGAAACCCTCATCAATTCTCTCTACTTTTCTTGCAAAATTCCTCCTACCGTCCACATGGTCGCACACGTTGTCCTGTGCGCCACTCACCATCGGCGCCGCATGTGGTCTCCATTGATGCACCGTGATTTTCTCCCAACTATGTATTTCTCGTTCAACGCTGCCTTCTTTTGCGGTTGACGATCGTTTTTTAGGTACTCACACTTGTTATTGTTTGTTGCTCTAATTTTAAGTTGTTCATAGTCGATCTATTTTTGGCCATTCTGAGGTGTTTAAGGCTGCAATTGTGTCGTCTATGGCTGCAAAATAATTTTTAGTTTATAGCACTTTGTGATTAGTTATGATACATTAATTTAAGTTTCAATTTGCACATAAGTCCCCTGCATATTTGATTGTCTATTTTTTTCCTTTGTTTGTATAGTCATGCTAGAAGTTGGTTAAACACTGTAGACTAATTGTTGGGTATCCTTTTAGCTTCTCATCCTAACCTCTGCTAGATGTCCAGACGAAACTAAATTCAGTTCTTGTGATGAATTTTATTTAAAAAATGGATGATATTGGATATTTTACAATTTGAAAGTCTTTTGACGACATGACAAAGTTTATTATTTGGAAGGGGATTATAGCGGCATGTACTCCTTATTCACTAGTTTTGTTCATAGCATAAAGTTCTGGTTGGATTAGAGGAATTAGAACAAGATTTTAAGTTAACCATTTACTTGGTTGGATTTGTTTTTTTGACCAATACTATGATTGTGTGGATCTTATTTTGTTCATTCTCTCCTTACAAACATCTTCCCGAGCTACTTGATAATTGCTCACCAGCTGTTTGAAAAAATAACGCTTTAGATTTAGATAAAAACCTCGTCAGCTACTAGCTGGTTTCTTAATATATTGGTCTATCCGACCTGAAATAAAAACTACAAATTTGATTTTGGAAATGAGAAACTGCAATTGTTAAATTAATTAGTTTTTAGATTCTGCGAAGGCACACCCGAATAAATGAACTTTTGTTCCTATTTGTGTTAAATTAATTGCATTAGTCTTACTTGTGTTTTACGCTCTTTGGATGTAAATGTATTAAGCCATTGTTCTTTTTAATGAATGTATGCATGCCCTCCAAATTGTGTACCGAGGATTTATCTGTGTTACTATAAATATTGGTTCGTCCTTATGTTTCTACCTGAAATAAGAACTCCAAATTTGGTATTAGAATTGAGAAGCCGCAATGTCTCATAGTTTTTTTATTTACCGTCTCAAACCTGGCTATTGATAACCTAGAACCACGCCCCCTTGTTCAGATAGTGCTTTCCATAAAGGGCTTGAATAATAACATTATTGGTAGATGTTGTTTCTACTATCTAAATTATCAACTATTAATTTGTATCATCATATTGGGTATTTATCTTTGACAGTTGTAATTTACAGGTCATTTAAAAGCACAAGGCACAAGAAATAAAAAAAAATATATCGTTTACAAGAAGAAAGCACAAGATCCATAGAAAATGAGTGATACTAGAGCACAAAAAGAAGAAAGATGAAGAAGAACAAGAAGAAGAATGAACATTGGACTTTTTAGAGCTTCATGAATTTTTCTTAATGTAATATAAAAATAGTCTTGTGAGCCGATTATTACGCATTGGAAAATTATTATTGTGCAATTCATGTTTATATGCACTTTTTTGAAAGAAGAGACGTAAGAGTAGTTTGATTTATTTTAAGTATCACTTCTCACTGTCTTTTAAAAAACGAGGGATATTCTTGAACTAGAAAATAATACTTTTGAATCAACATGTGATACTCTCAATATTTTGTATCTACATATCTACACTGTATGTTTAAATTAGCATGTATTCTAATATTTAGGCATGTGAGTTGTATTTAGACCAATTTCAAGTATCACTTGTTCTTTGTTATTCAGACATAACTTTAAAAGTAATGATACTTCTGAAATCAAAAGTGATACTCTCTAATTGTATTTGATACTCTAAGATTTTTGGAAATATAGAGTGATAATTTTCCAATATATGTTTTAATCAATTTCAAGTATTCTTTGTATTCAGACGTCACTTCTTATTTTTCTTTTAGAAAGTAGTTGTTTTTCTAAATTCATAAGTGATACTCCTGAGCCAAGATGTGATACTGTTAAATCATAAACTTATACTCCTGGAATTTTCTAAGTAAAGAATGACACTACTCCAAGATATGTATTTATATAACATGTATTCCACGTTTGAATTGTGCCTTGATCAATTTTATGTATTTTTTGTTTTTTAGAAAATGATGTATGTTTGAGTTGTGCCTTGATTAGTTTTAAGTATTGTTTGTTTTCTAGAAAACATTGTACTTCTGAAGTAAAAATGAAGAGTGGGTCTCCTGTGCACCAAGTGCACCGTGCACTCGGGTATAGGAGTGACCCATTAAGAAAATGAGATCTTGACATTAGTGAAAAAGAGGATCCATAATAAAAAAATTAGCACGGTCAAAGTGAGTGCACGGATCTAAAGTTTGTGCACCAAGTGCATATGAGACCTTGCCAAAAATGATACTCCCAAAAGAAATGATATTCTAGAATCATAACTTTATTAGAGCTTTATGAATTTTTAATGTAATATAGAAATAGTCTTGATAGCTGATTATTATTCATTCAGAACTTATAATTGTGCACTTTTTTTAAAGTAGAGATATGAGTGTAGTTTAATTAGTACCATACTACTTCTTATTTGTCTTTTAGAAAAGAGTGATACTCTTGAACCACAAAATGACACTCTTGAATCAATAGATGATACTATCGATAATTTGCAAATGCAGAGTGATATTGTGTTTTAAAATAACATGTACTCTAATAAGTAGGCATTTGGGTCGTATTCAGACCAATATAAAGTATCACTACTCTTTAATATTCAGACATCAATTCCATAAAATAGTGACACTTCTGAATTCAAGAGTAGTACTCCCGTACCATAAAATAATACTCAAATATATTTGGAACTACATAGTGAAATTAATTATATATATATATATATATGTGTGTTTTAATCAAGTTTAAGTATCTTCGAATTCAAACATCGCTTTTAATTTGTCCTTCCAAAAGTAGTTGTACTTGTAATTCATAAGTGATACTCTTGAATCAAGATGCGATACTCTTAGAACCATAAACTGATACTCCAAATATTTTGAAACTAAAAAAAAAAATGATTCCAATATTTATTTTTAAGTGGGCATTTATTCCACGCTCGTTGACTTGTTCTAACTTTAAATATTCTTACCTTCAAGAAATAGTGATATTTTGAATTAAAAAATGATACTCTAAATTTATAAACTGATACTTCTAGTAGTTTGAAACTTCAGAGTGATAATATTCAATATTTGTTTTAAACCACATGTACTACACATTTGAGTTATTTCTTAGGCTAATTTTAAGTATTTTTTGTCTCACAAAAAGAAGTGATACTCCTTATGTAAAAAGTGATACTACCGAATCAAAAAGAGAAACTCTTGATATAACCTGATGTTCCCTATATTTTGTAACTAAAGAATGATGCCTTTGAAAAACAATATTAATACTCTTCATAGTAATCTAGTTTGAGCCATCTTAGAGTTCACCGCCACCTGCAACAACTATTTCTTATTCAACTTCCCAAAATCTCTACTGCCACCACTCGATGCACTATCGTAATTGGTGGTGGCCCTCTCATGAGGCATCGGCTGCAACGCGCAAATTTGTGTTTGGAGGAACTTGATGTACTTGTGCCCTTCCTCAAACACAATCGCCATGTCCATTTCCTACCCAATTCTCCAAACATTGAGTCTTATCATTCAGCTTACTCACGTCGTCTTCGCTAGGTACTTCTTTCCACGCGATGGCGTTCCAGGTCTAAGATTTAGGATTACTGAATTGACAGCAGGTACAGTGTTCTGAGGTGGCTTGCAGGATAGTAGATTAGAAAGTTGGTGGTGAGATGAAGACATCGCTACAAAGAAGAAGTTGTACAACAGAGTTTCCAAGTTCCAACTCATGATTAAGGATGGTTTCTTTGACAGTTTAAGCCTCTTTGACAGTTTGTAACACCCAAGAAAAATTTACTCGAATAGTTATGGAGAAATTCATGAAAAGATATGTTTCCAACCAAATACTCCAATTAATAATTAAAAAATCCCTAGAATTTCTCTACACTGCCCCCCACCCCAAATAATTCCCGGAGACAATAGATAAAGTATAATGCAATAAAAGGAATAAAAAAATAACTAATGATTTTTTTTTTTAATTTGAGTGAATCTCTATAGAAAAGGAAACGTAGCAAATTTAGTAAAGATTTTATTAAAATATATTGGACGTTAATTATAAGATTTAAGTAGTATATTTAGGATAAGAGTTGATATACTGTGAAATTTGTTCACCGTGAAACTGTTTTTTTTTATGGACATACTATTGAGTAATATAAGTCACACCCTTCAGTTATCATTACTACACTCTTTGCTATTATATAAGTCACACTCTTCACTTTTGTAACACCCAAGAAAAATTTACTCGAATAGTTAATAAATTCAAAAGGGTCCCAGAGCCTTAATTATTATTATTTGTTAAAAATAATTAATGTATATGTCTATAACTATATATTTGGGTATTTTTTTAATAAAGATTACCTCAAACTTTATCCCACGAATGTCTCAAAATCTGTTTTGAGTTCAAATTGACTTTAGATAACTCTTAATCCCACAAATTTCTCAACTGAAATCGGCAACATTAAGCCTCGGTCATTCTCACCAAAGTAAAATCACAGATATACATCTCTCTCACTCTCATAGTGTCATATATTTGTTATTTTATCAATTCTGTTGAAGTAAGAGTTATGTTCAGTATATAGAAGTTTGGTTGCTAAATATTTCAGTACGTGGTCTTAATTAAATGTTTCCAAGACGCCTAAAATCGCTACTGAACCCAATTCACTGCGTTAGTTGTAGAGTCATATCACCGCTAATATATAATTTGGTTTCGAAGAGCAAATTATTTTTATTAGTGTGCTGATTCAATAACTCTATAACCTACGACTTATGATTATATATAGCCTAATTAGAATAACACCTAACACGTGAGTTTAGGTGTGTTTCTAATCCTCCAGTTTAATTATTTATGTAATACTCTTAATTAGTGGTAACCCAGGACGCATACTAAGCATCTATCAATTAATTATATAAAAATTTTATATATTTTTAAAATTATTTGGACTAAACATCTTTTATATTATTCGAATACATTTATATGTATATTGAAAATGTGAATTATACATATTCTTTCTCTATTTTGTTACCCCTTTCTCACCTAAAAATCAACATTTTATTTATTATGTTGATTTTACAAGATTAGTAATAGTGGTGTACAATGAACATGATGCACATAATACTTTTGTTTAAAGAGATCATTCGATGAAGTTTTATACATTTATCATTTATAATCTATCCATCTCATTCTAGAAATATTATTTATCAATACACAAGGTGGGGTTTTATTTTAATTTAATTATATATAAGAAACATTGCTTGGCAATAACTTAATGCATGATTAAATTATTAATATCAAATATTTTATATAAATTGTTTAGAATCTATTTATTCATTAAGTGAATTAATTTGCTTTAATTCCTACATTGCTTGGCAATAACTTAATGCATGATTATTGTGTATCAAATATTTTACATAAATTGTTTAGTTTATTCGTTAAGTGAATTAATTGCTCCTATATGATATTCGATTGGCAAAGTTTCTAATGGCAAGGGACTAGTTCACGGGTCCGGGACAATGCAAGTTGTCCTCGAGAATGACCAGGGTCATTAATAATATGGTCTTGGGAAGGCTCGCAGTGCTACGGCAAAGTTTCTAATAGTCAGGGGCCTGATAAGGTTAGGGATCGACGGGTCTTCGGGTTCAACCCGCCGTACACAATGGCAAAGTATATGTGACAAGCTTTTATTTATAAATTATATGTGGCAAGGTTTTTTTTACAAAACTACGTGTGACATGTTTCTATTGACAAGATATATGTGGCAAAGTTCTACTGGCAAAGTATACTTGATAAAGTTTTTATTGGCAAAGTATACATGATAAAATTTCTATTGACAAAGTATAAGTGTCAATGTTTCTAGTTGTAAAATAGCTATGACATAATTTTGCAGGTATCCATGGAAAAGTTTCGACGGTAAGGTATCTATATGTGACAAAGTAATATTAGCACTAATAGCATGAATATTTATTGGTAGTATTTAATTTAAATTAACCTGGCCCCACTGAGTGTACTTGCATACTCACCCCCTTCATTTAACATTTTTCAGATTAAGGAGCTGGCGGTGGGGAGAGGCGATGGATGACAATATTTGGTGTTATTTATTATTCATTAACCTTGAACCAGTTTAGTTTACTTATCGAGTTGCAAGACGCTAAGTTTTTCATGAGTTAGTATGTGTTGGTAAAGTTGATGTTTTGAATTTAATTTCTTTGAGATGTTATTCGATGTTTTGAGTCTTCCGTTGTTTTCTTTCAAGTAAATTATCGTCAAATAAATCCCTAAGTTCTTTTTTTTATGTTAAAATTATAGTTCATGCCTTTTAAATTTAATCATTCAAGTGTTTAAGCCAGAAGTTTATTATAGTGAAAATTTGGGGCGTGACAACTTTTATAAGCAATACTCTTTATAGTAAAAAGTCACACTCCTTAACCAGTTTCACTGTGAAACTTGTTTACACTATACTTTGTCTTCAATATAGAATATATGGATATGATCTCGTAATTTAATAAAAAAATGATGCTTTAATTGAAGATATTTATGAATTATATTGTCTAATAAGATGTACTCTTGTTAGAAAAGAAATATTTACTAACTATTTAAGATTTTGATTTTGAATTCAAGAAAATTATTTAAAAAAATTCTCAATTAAATATATGAATTTATTCCAAAGATTCTTTCTCAGTTCATTATTATTTATTAATATTTTCTTCAAAGATTCGTCTTTCAATTTGACAATATTTTTTTGTCGAAAAATTCAATAATTTTTAAATTTGGAGTAGGTTATGCTATTATATATGAACATACATATTTATCGCAAAAACTTGTATGCAATATTGCATACAAGGGATATGTGCAATTAGCCTAAAATAGGGCTTTTTTATTTCTCGCAGGTCAAGTCCATCTCATTCGGATCCGCGTTACCTGTTTCTTCTTCCTCGCGATCTAGGTTATCCTTCTTTCGCGATCTACCGGATTTTTTCCGACGAGGTAATCAGGCTTACCAGCACTCTCTTGATTGTCTCCGATATGAAGAAATAGATATGTGTTTCTAATTAGTTTGTAAGATTTGAATAAATTAGTATTGCTTCTGATATTTTTGTTGTTGTTGTTATATGGAATTTGATTGAATAAACCTTCTCTTCTCATACTGCTCTTTGATTTGTAATTTGGGACTGGTGAATTTTTTTTTGCGCTTGTATTGATTTTTTTTCATGTAGTAACACTCTTTTGTTCATAGGGTAATACTCTTTTGTTCATGTAGTAACACATTAAGTTGTTCTTTAAATATGTAATTTTGGATTAGGGATTTCTTTTCGCGTTTGTACTGGTTTTGTTCATGTGGTAACACATTATTCTTCATAGGTTAACACTTTTTGTTCATATAGTAACACTGTTTTTTTAGTAATATGTAACATTGTATACACGTCACAATACTATGTGAATACTCATGTGTTACCATATGAACAACAATGTGTTACTTTATAAACATTTATGTGTTACATTATGTTTTAATACGTAATACGTAAGATATGAAATTTATGAAGTTATTTCAATATAACAATGTATTAACACTTAAACATAGATGTAGTAACAATCAAACACCTTAACAACAGACCTGAACCACTAGGCTACAACACATATTTGATAAATATATTCTTCGATAAATATATATTCATCCGCCAGACCCGCGCCCCGACCCGCGCCCGACCAACGCACGGCCAACCCGCGATTTTTTTAATCTTTTTTTTCTATTTGTGTGGTATTACACATAACACTATGATGCAATATTTCACAAGTCATTCTCTTATATTTATTATTCAATAATTAAAATTATGATGTAAAAAATGAAGAGTCATTCAAATCTAGATTATTTGATACTATTTCAATTAGTATGAGTTATAAGGAAATAAATATCCCAATATATTCAATATTCGTGGTTATCAATATCAATATTGAGGAGGATGATATTCCTTTAGTGGCAGGGTGGACAAGTTTCACAGTAAAATTGATTAGCGGTGTGATTTATATTATTAAAGGGTATTAATTAAATAACTGAAGAGTGTAATTTTTTTACTATAAAGAGTACTATTCATAAAAATAAAGGATAAAATTTATATTACAGCAGATAGTATAATCGTGATAACTGAAGAGTGTGACTTATATTATTAAAGGGTGTAAAATTTATATTACAACAAATAGTATAATCGTGATAATTGAAGAGTGTGACTTATATTATTAAAAAGTGTAATCGTGATGATTGAAGTGTAAAAATCATTTTAAATAAATTTTACAGCATATCAACTCTTCTTTAATATCTAGAAAAATAAAATAAAAAACATTGATATGCAACCTATTAACTAATGATGAAAATATGAACGAAGCTTGAAAAAAGTTGAAATAATTCGCATCAATTTAGAACATCGAAATATCGAAGATATAATATACGGGAGCCCTTAAGAAACAGCAACAGAGCATAGAGGTCATCTATCAATCAATAAATGTACAAAAAGAGTAGCTTTTTGTAAAACTAATGTACCAAAATCCCAGATTAAATTATCCTTGTGTCTCAGAAACAACATTAGCATACCAAAAAAACAATAGAGAAGAAAGATGATTAGTCCAACAAATGGCCTAACAGGCCACACGAAAAACAAATTTAAGATGGCCATACGAAAATAAATAAAGACAGCTGAATCCATAGACACTAAATCACCACTTGAATATCTTTGATTCCAGAAACTTCAATCTATGACTAGTGTGTACACTTCAAAACCCTCAAACCTCCCTTTGTTGACGACACCTTCCTTTCGTGACACCGGTACCTAACAAAGGTTGCACAAATTTTTAAAAATAATAGAAAGAAAAGAGAGACTATAAAATTTATGGCAGCAAACAACGGATCATATTGTAGCAAAACTTAAGACAACTACAAACTAATACTAGGAACTAAAAGATCTTAAAGGGAGGTAAGATAGAGGGGCAATAACATGTACGGTAACAAACAACAAATCATATTGCACACATTCTCAACCCTTGCGTTTCTACACTTTGTGGCAACCATAGTATGCAAAAGTTATGTCCTTAACGTCCAAAGTAGTTAAAAGCGCTCGCCTGAGAGCTTAAGCGCACAGAGCGAGGCGTGAAACCATCTTACCGCTTTTCACTCTTTCAGGCGAGGCGACTTCAGTGAAGTGCGCCGCTTTTCTCGCTTAATTCTTGAAACTAGAAGCGGTCAAAATTGCGCCTGGGTAAAATTTAGCACGGCCGCTAATTTTATTTAAATCCTAGGGTTTAATATACCTAAAGCCCATTATAATTAAAATAATAAAAAAGCCCATGTTCTGTTCTTTGAAACTGTTACGTGATAAACTAATATGGAACGAGTCTAGGTTGTTTCTATTTTCTAGCACCAATAGCAGCATGACTTTGTTTCTTAATTTTCTCTATTTTAACGTTCAGAGTCGTTAGAACTATATAACTGCTGATATTATATCCGATTTTTTCCCTTACACTCTAATAACTTCTTTCTTTGCCTCTCATCTCAAATATGTTCATATAAAAGGCATGCAAAAGTCCTTATATTTACTATAACTAGGGCATATTGTCTCATTTGTGCTTAAGATATTATCTTTTTTAATATAAATAATGTTTTTGGCATGGTGTGCTTTACTTCAGTGAAGCGCGCTTTTTTTTTTTGCGCTTTGCGCTTAAAGCGTTGGGGAACCCTATCGCTTGGGTGCGCTTTTCGCCTTTGACTACCTTGATGACGTCTTGATTCTTCCAACATATTCAGACATACAATAATTACGACACTTTTCCAAACACATTCTCTAATAGTGATATAAATGATAAAAAGATTAAATGTAATTTAAACCAAGAAACTGTAAAAGAAAGCAAATTTACTTTCTGTGATACTGATAAATATTACAGTATTAGATTGCAGAATTATGGAAGCTTCTTAAACATGAGGGTATAACTGGAAAGTCTCTTTGTACCGTATCCCTGGCTTTTATCAGGTAACATTAAGCCTATATCTGTATACTGTTTCCAATTTCACGGACTATGATGATATTAGCCAAGGCGCTCATCTTAGACAGCTTCCACTAGCATGAACATTATTGTACAAATTACTTTTGAAAACTGAAATTTGATGTAAGGTGTATAATCCAGAATGATCGAAGCAGTGAACTACAGGTTTTTGCGGAAATCCTCCAACTTCTACATGTCTATCCTTACTCTTTTAGGATGGTATGGTACTAATGCCAACAAGGATAGAGGTACAGCTAAAACAAATCCCAAGAACTACATAAGCAGGCAATCCAACTCCAATAACTTTACAAGCAAACCATATAGCAGAATAAAATACACAATGAAAAGCAGAAACCAAAAGATTAAAACAGAAATGGTTACCCTATGTAGCTGCTTCTTTGCTTGCATCCTTATCCACGGCATCATCAACAACAGCAGTTGCATCCGCACCATCAGCATCCTCAGCTGGAGGCTGAACCTGCTCATCCTCTGGCAATGGCTCCTCGACGTAATCATTGTCGAAAGCATCCTGCGGCACATCATAAATCCTCACTTGTGGCTTAGATGGATCCTTAACAAGCACATACTTTCCTTCCTTCAACTTCATACACAAATCCACTATACTCTTAACAATACCCCACATGTTCGAAGTATTCAGATTAATCTGAGTAGCGAAATCCTTGGGCTTGTACCCAACAACTGCCAATATCACATGATTGAAATGATCCCTGGGGTGAACCCTAGAAACATAACCCAATTTCATCATATCAGCACCAGCCAACAGAGCTTGTGTAGTCCATTTAGCTAACTTGTTAGCATTGTTCTTCAACTCAGTTGCCAACACAGCACCCCTCTGAGTCTCCAGCTTCTGTCGCCAATCGACACCAGAGTATTTAGGATCAAACTCATTCAAAGCATTCAGAGTCAAGAACTGTCTCTGATTGTTCATATCAGCAACACTCTGGACTTCACATCTCGAAACCAAATACATATCATCATCCAACTTCCATCTTCTATACCTATAAGCAACAGAAGCCACTTCCTCCCCCTCATTCGCAAACGGGTTAGGCTCCTCGAAAGCCACCTTATTTCCATCCCTAATCAAAGCCTGCTGCGAAAAGTTTTGATTGATGTAAGCAGCTTCAACGCTCAACGAATGGATGGAATTAATGTCATCCTTCAGATCAGGCAAGGGCTCCTGCGACGTCTCGTGTACGGAGAGCAAGTCCAACTGCGAGCCATCTCTCTTATCAAGGAAAAGCTTATTCCCGACGCGCTGAATCACAATATCCCACGAGTAAACGGACCTCGGAGCACACATCAATGTCGACAAGATAGAATCAGTAGCAAAAACTGTAGCTTTATCCTCATTGGCCAACCGCCTGATAACAGGGTCATCGGTGGTTGTAACTTTGAAGAAGTTTCGGCTCTTGAAACGCTCCAAAGGCCTACAATTCTTCGGAGTAATCCGGTCGTAAGTCCTATCGTAGAATTCGAGCCCACCGCAAATCAACAGATCCTCTGGCTCAGCAACGGAGAACGATAGCTTCGAAAAGGTGGAGAACGGGATTTGATCAAGCATATTCCACTCCGGCTGGATATCCACCGACGACTTGAAGACGGAGGAC
Organism: Stenogyne calaminthoides; assembly: GCA_037126765.1. Classification (NCBI taxonomy): domain Eukaryota; kingdom Viridiplantae; phylum Streptophyta; class Magnoliopsida; order Lamiales; family Lamiaceae; genus Stenogyne; species Stenogyne calaminthoides. The sequence goes on from JBBCBC010000070.1 coordinate 126,603, forward strand.
TCACGGCGCTGCGGCTGGGAGCGATTAGCGTTATACAACCTATCGCGACGCGCGCGATCTTTCTCGGCCTCGCGCTTTTTCGCCTCCACCTCTTCATCGCGGCGCTGGGGGAGCTGAGAGCGGTTGTGGTGGGGGTTGAATCGCCACCTAGGGTTGAATTTAGGCCGATTAGGGATTGTGGTGGTGCGATTTGGCGGAGGTGTCGACGAGGCGGAAGGATGAGTCTTCATCCGCGGCGAGCGTGGCGAAGGAATCGTCGCCGGAGAAATCGAAGGCGGTGTCGGCGTGGTAGCCCTGTTTGGAGCCGGGGCGGCCCTGATTCGACATGTTTCGGGTCCAATCTGCGATACGCCCTAATTTCTCGGATCGGGAAAAGGGGGCAAAGGGCACATTGGTGGGGTGGTTGGGGACGATGAGGCCGGAGGCGGCGGAATCCGGTGGGCCCCAACCGTCGGGGTTGAACGGCACTGCGCCTACTTCGAATCCCACCATGGTTGCTTGCTCTGAGTGTTGGATAACGGAAGAGAGAAGGCTGTGAGAGTGGGGGTAGGGGTTTAGGGTTTCGAATGGATTTTTGTTGAAGGAATATTTGAGAATTATGAAGTAAATTGGGGGTGGGCTATTAGGCTTTTACATTGACTAATAGGAGGTGGGCTATTGGGCTTTTTACAACATCTACTTTTTTAATGGGCTGTTATAAGGCGCAGGTTATTAGCACCCCCAACATTAGGAAGTACACCACTCATTTGATTTTTAAATTTTAAGGTTCAAGTAAAATATCATAAAAAAATATTCTCTCACTTGTAATTACATGCATCCCCTTGTCCCAATAGAATTTGAATAAATTCTCCAGTTGAAAATTCGGAAAAAAAAATCGAAATATTTAGTGTTTTTTAGAAAATTTATTCCACAGACTCTCAAGATTATTTTTTTCAAAAACTAAATTCAATGTTTTTCTCGATTTTTTTTGAGAATTTCAGAATATTTTTTTGAGAAAGCATAAAATTTTCGAATTTTTTCTACGAAAATCAATCATAAAATTGGCAAATCAATACAAAGTTCTTAAAATGCAAAAAATTCATATAGTCGATGGTTTTGTGAAGTAGATTTATTCGTTTTAATGAAGAATCCAAAATGAATGAAGGGATTTGTGTGTTTTGATTTTTTCGAATTGCAAATGAATGAAGAGATTTGAGAGAGAAAATTAATGTAAAAAACTAATTAATAGTGTACTAATCTGGTGAGAACTAATTTAAGTGGTGTATTTTTTTTTAAATGGGTTTGCTAATAACCCTGGGCCCTATTATAAATGTAGGCCATTAAAATCCAAAAGGTCAAATCAAAAGCCCAAACATTCAAAGATTTGTAAAGTATTGGATTTTTTAAATTGTAAAATTTATTTATTTTTAGAATAAAATTGTAAAATTTATTTATTTTTAGAATAAAATTGTAAAATTAAAATATGATAAACTAAGGACCCTTTTGGTTGGGGTAATGGAAGCGAGTAATAAGAATTATTCCTATTAATGTTGTTTTGATAGTTTTAAGATGTCCGTAATAGAAATAGAATTAAGTAATTAATTACCTTAATCATTTCACTCAACCATTTTCACATGATATTTATGAGAGAAAAACACCAAACCGCAGGAAAGTTTAAAAGACAATGGGTTGATCATGTGCGGTCATTGGATCAAATAGAAAATACACCCCCGAAAAAAGGAGTTTGATTGGCTCGAAGGTGCATTGGTGGGACTTGCAAAGGACCCAAGTGGTTTCAGATAATGCAATGCAAGATTTGCATGATCGGGCACATAAACATCAATATTTGCCCACCACCGACGATTTCGCGTGGCTTATTTCGGCGTGGATATGTTGAAAAAACCGTTCTTCACGGTGGAGGAATGTAATCGGGCTTATCGATCACCTACTCAATTCGCATCCATGGGAAGCTCATGACGGTTTAGCGGGAGATCGGTATGGGTACAAGACACGTGGGAATACCGATTTGTCCTCGAATGCGGCATTCTTTCAATGAATTTTGGCCGATGTTGGAATTGTCATGGAAGTGGATCAAGATACTAGTCAAAGGTCGTGTCTTAAGGCTTCACGGTCAAAAACCGTGCGAAATCATTCGTCCCAATAATCAAATCTGTGAGTTGTCGATTTGGGTCACGAAATTTCACGATGTCGAGTTATGGAGATGGCCATGGATATGCAATGGTCCAATATCGAGGGTGAAGGAACTCAAGGCCAATAGGCAGGGGAGTTCAAAAATCCGCCGGATAAGCGAGATGGTGGTGATGGTCGGATTCCGACGACCCAAAGGCGGCGAAGTCACTTCGGCCGCCTTAAAATTGAAGAGACAATCGGGAAGGAAAATGCAATTGATGACGCAGCTTAATGATATGGAAAATAGGAAATCACGTCTCCAAATGATGATGGCGGGAACCCGGGAATGGCGACACGACTCCAAGATTTGAGGAGAATACTGCAATCAAGATCATGGGGAATGAGAATGTGATGCTGTCAGAGGAGAATGGCAACGGTTCCAGAAATAGAGATGAATGCGGCCCAATCAATAAGATACTCTCCACTAAGGATTACCATTGAATCCCCACGAGATATGCATCGAACCGAGGGTACCCAGAGACAAAATTGGCTGACCCCTGTGATTACGACAACAGAGGTGCCGTCAATCATCCGGAACCTCTTGGTCGACCTGGGCGAGCAACCGCAGGAATCCATGGTGGTGGCAAATCCAATGGTGGTAGCAAATGATAATAAAAAAATAGCAGAGGACCAAGGTATCCAGAGAACAGTTGTATTGGGCGAATGTAATGATATTATATACAACGGTGGTTTGGAATGCCCACAACAAGGGCAACATCTGGATTTGACGGAAGTGTTAGATAACCATGGGCCGGCCTGCACCAACCCCAGAGGCGAGGCTGGAAGATTCAAAAAGGCCAGGCAAAAAAGAATGAAAAAACTACATAAAAAATGGATGGTAAAAAAGAAAGAAAAAGATTGGGCTATATTCACTGAGGGACTCCGGGATTCAGCAGTTAAAATGAAACATTTGTTGGGTGGAAGCAATCACAGAAAATGTCCAGATTGTGGTGAGGCCGACGCAAATGGGGAGAATCCAAATATTACCGGAATGAAGCCAGAAGAGATCTGCACTCTTGGGAAGAAGTTGGGTGTCATTAACACTGAAAATGAAGGCCTGGTGCTCAGAAGAATCCGAGAAATTGAGGTAATGGCAAGTGGGGGGAAGAATGCTGGAGAATCAATTGTTTCCTGATGAAGATTTTGTCTTACAATATTAGGGGAGTAGGTGGGAAAGTGAAGAAGCAGGTTGATATCCAGGTTTTGTGTCACTATCCAGGTTGATATCGAAGAAGGTGTCAGATGCAGATAATGCTTCACTTATAGAGCCATTCCTGGAAGAAGAGGTGCGGGCAGTGTTGGGATTATACTGGAAAGTATGCTTTTACTTTGTATAATCAAAACTGAATTTCGGACTTATTTACTGAAATAAATTGTTTATCACTGATGCTTTAAATATTATCGAATGTTACATATATTTACTGCATAACTATTCAATAAATCGTACGTGTTACATTGTAGTTAATTTAGTGATACCAGATCACAAAAGATTAAATTAACAGTCTCTTATAACTAAAAGTACGCCATTCACGACCTAGATGGAAATGAACAATCCATCGTGAAAGGTTGAAGTGTAAGGCTCAGATTGGCTTGTCTTGACCAAGAGATTACACTAGTGCATGACTGATGCACTGAATAGGACCTACAGGAGGATAAATTCTTCAGAACTGAACAAGGAAGAATTAGACCTCAGTGGTTCGTTATTTCTTAATCTTCGTTCCTTAAATAGTGTGATTAGTAATTGTTGCTTTGACTTATCATGGGTAGAGAATCAACGAGATTCAATACTTTTTATTTTGGGCAATATTATTGGTCACATGTGATTGCTAAGATTTAATACGGAGAATCGTGCAAGTACTCTCTTGTTCGACGGCCCCCTTGGGAGGTTCATAATGTTTTATCATACCAAATCTTGCAAGTGGAATTAGTTTCCTAGATGGATAATAATGTTGAATCGTTCCTTGACCAAGGACAAAAGATATTAATTAATGGAAAGCTATTTCGGTGGCTTGAATTAATTAATGGGCTAGATAATCTTAAACACGGAAATAATAACAGGGAGCCATATTGATCGTAATATGGGTTAAGATGGATAGTGCAATATTAATTATGTAGTGGGATTAATTAATATTTATGGGCTTGAATAATATTGTGGCTCAATATTGATAATTCAAGATCCATTGGAAGGTCCAATCTTAATTCTCCTAAAGGCCCCCTGAGTAGCCCAACATATAGTTCAATAACCTAAAAAGGTGTTTAAAATAAAATAAATATTGTTGCTTATTTTTCCTCATTTATTTCAAAATTTATGGATAAAATGGGAGAAAGATTTTCTTTGAATTTTGTTATGGAATGAAGATATGTATTCTTGGAATACAAGATTATCTCATTAAATTCAAGAAATCTCCCACTTGGTTATCTATAAGAGAATTTGAAAAATTTTGATAAATTAAGGTCAAGAAAGATTTTCTTGATTTTCTTGAAAAAGATATTATGGAAGATATGTATTTTTGAAATACAAGAATATCTCATAAATTCAAGAAGATCCAAATCTTGGAATGTTGACTCATAATTTTCAAATTATCCATAAAAAAAGTAGGTGGGATTTTGTGGAATATTATAATTATGAAAAAAATAATATAGGAGATATATTCAAGATTTCTTGGAGATCAAGAAAAGATTTTTCCCACATTATTTTTTGCAAAAAATTTCGACCACTTGTGCTCTATAAATAGGGGATGATTCTTTTCATTCCCAAGTACAATTCCATGTCTTTGGAAAAATTAGTAAATCCACAAAGGTGGTGCAACATAATTTATTTTCCTTTTGTTAATTGTTCACAAGTGTCCTACCACAAGATAGTCGAACAAGGATTAAGGGAATACTTGGGAAGTTCTTTTGGTTAGTCTAATCAGCCAGACCATTGCATCCCAAGAGGTAAACTCGTAGAATTCCGCATGCGTAGGATTTACGTGAATTAATTATATGCATGATATGTTGTTGGATTATTATTTGAATTAATATAGAATTAATTCATGCTAGTAATAATTATAAGAATTAAATTTGTATTTAAATATTCACCCCGAATAGATCTGTACAACTTATTCCCCAACAAGCAGCAGTTTGGAATCTTGGGGGTAACAAAAGTCCGGGACCAGATGGGTTTACATTCAAATTCATTAAGAATATGTGGTAAATCCTGAAAACTGATATAATGTCGGTCATGGCTGATTTTCACAAGAATGGGAGGATTGTCAAGGGGGGTAATTCATCTTTTGTTACTCTTATCCCAAAGAAAGTGGACGCTAGTGCCCTATCTGATTATCGACCGATATCGCTAATTGGGTGTATGTACAAAATTGTGGCAAAGGTTTTAGTGAACAGAATGGCCAAGATGGTGAATTCAGTAATTTCAGAATTTCAGTCAGCCTTCGTGGGGAATAAACAGATCTTGGACAACATCCTAGTTCTTAATGAAGCCATTGACTACGTGAAAAAGGAGAAGAAGAAGAGCTTCGTGTTCAAAGTGGACTTTGAAAAGGCATATGACTCGATATTGTGGGACTTTCTTGACGACATGATGCGGGGAATGAAATTTCATTGGAAATGGAGGAAGTGGATTCGGGGTTGTGTTTCGTCTGCATCTATGTCGGTTCTAGTTAATGGGAGTACCACAGGTGAATTCCAATTGCATAAAGGTATAAGGCAGGGGGATCCATTGTCTCTGCTTTTGTTTCTGGTTGCGGCTGAAGGACTAAGTTGTTTGATGAGGAAAGTTGTTGAGTTGAATGAGTTCGATGGGATTGAAGTTGGGAAGAACAAGGAACTACTAAGCCATTTACGGATGGATGACACGATTCTGATTGGCAAAGCGTCATTAAAGAATGTCAGGTGTTTGAAAGGCATCCTTCGGATTTTCGAGTTGGCATCCAGGGGTTGAGGGTTAATTTCCACAAGAGCTCTATTCATGGAGTCAGCTTGGGATCTCAAGAAGTGGCGGAGTTTGCAGAGATGTTGAGTTGTAAGATTAGTAAACTTCCCTTTTCTTATCTTGGCCTCCCTATTGGTGTCAATTTTAAGAAGAAGGAGGTTTGACAAATAGTTAGTGGACGAGTTAAAGTAAGTTATCGGGTTGGGAAAGAGCGGTATCTATCATTTGGAGGTCGACTTGTGCTATTAAACTCGGTCTTATCCGCTTCTACTGCACGTACTTACCTCTCCTTCTTTAAAACCCCTGAGTGTGTTATTAAAACCCTAATTAAACTTCAACGGGATCTTCTGTGGGGAGGGAAAGGGTCAAGTCGTAAGACTGCCTGGGTCAAGTGGGAATCAGTGTGTCGGGGTAGATGTAGAGGTGATCTAGGTGTTAGGGATATAAAGTCGTTCAATGAGGCACTTCTGTTTAAATGGTTATGGCGTTGGGTAGCTGGTGAGAAGTCATTATGGGTCAGTGTCCTTGAGTCTAAGTACGGGTCGTTTCAGTGGGTATCTAATGTGAGTCTAGTCGAGAAGAAGTGGTCACTATGGTGGAAAGATTTATACGAGTTGTGGTGGAGTCGGATGGGAAATCTTTCCAGGGATAGATTAAGCTTATCTGATGGTCCCGGTGGAAAACTCATTTTGCGCGTGCGGAAGCAAAATATTTTTAAAAGCGATGCATATAAAAACAGGGGTGAAGGAATGGTGATTACAGATTTTTGCGTTTTAAGCTCATGTGTTGTGTTTTGCTTATAATCGAATGCATATGACAATATAAGAACATAAAGCAGTAAACAACACAACAATGTATAGTGGTTAGGAGACTCAAGCTCCTACATCCACTCTCCCTTGTTCTAGGAAATTCCTTCCAATTGGACTTATCACCCTCTCGGGTTCGCCTCTAGATATTTAACGAGCTCTCACTCCAAGCGGGACTTATCACCCTCACTCGGGATTGCCTACCCTCCCTCGGGGATTGCTAGATGTTCTGGAGTTCACACTCCAACGGGACTTATCACCGTCACTCGGGATTGCCTACCCTCCCTTTCGGGATTGCTAGATGTTCCGAAGTTCACACTCACCTACAAACTTAACCGATCGATTTGGGTAAGATTTGTTTGGTTTCAACTAGGTTGAGATTTTCCCTTACATTTGTTTAGCCTCAATGCTAAGGTTGGGAAAATCTCTCTAAGCTAGGATACATCGTGGGTTCTTAGATTGGGTTCTAGAACACTCTTGAACATATTTGTATATCTCTGAGACTTGTGTTCTAGGGTGGGAATGCTTTGGGTATAACTCTCTTTGGCTCAGAAGCATCTCGTGCTATAATCTCCACGATCCACACCGATAATGAGGGAAGATCTTGTATTTATAGTGTGGATTTGAGCGTTACGTTGGAAGAGTCACATTCAAATCCATATTATTATGTAGCTTTTGCGACTTTTCGGTGGTTGTCTTCCTCTCATTGGTCCACGTCAAATTTGAATCTAACGGCTATATTCTTCAGATCTTCGATCCTCGGCTTCTTCAAACTCGAGCTTTTGGACTCGAGGATTCTTGATTCAACGGACCTTATCGATCAGCATCTTGGGAAAGCTAACTGAGTTAACTTTTCGTCTTCGACAATCGACCCTCGGTCACTAAAGCTTTCGAGCTTGCCGAGTTTGATTCTCGGTGAATATTACTTCAGATGACTTCTCTTGATGACTTCTTTCCCGATCTAGTAAACGGTTTTCGATATTCGATTTCTTCGCTTTGATATGATCAACTCACATGATCGGGATCGGTATATCAGTCATCATATCGGTTTATCTGCATCGATTAGTACATCAGTCGATACATTAGGTTTTAGTATATCGTTTTAGCAACTCGGATCTCAATCACGTCGATCTTGATCATGCTTTCATCTTCATATCTCGATCTCGATCACGTCGATCTTGATCATCTGGATCTCGATCACGTCGATCTCGTCGATCTCATCTCCCTCCTTGCAACCTTCTCTTACGATCTTTGGTGGTTTCTTTTCTGTTCGGCTTAATTCACCATAGTGTTCTTCGATCATCGGTCAGATTTCATCATATCCGATCTTGATCGGTGGCTTAGCTTTTTCTTCTCTTCGATTTTTGCATACTCATGATTAACTCGGAACTCATCTATCTTTCATCGATCTCGATCGGCCTCGTCTCTGACCTCGTCGATCTCGATCATCTTCTTCTGATTTCGTGAGTTCCCCCTCAATTTGTTCTCTCGTTCCCCCTCAACTTGCTATCCGTAGATTAGCTTAAAAAAAACACAAGTTGATAATGTTTTGGCATAATTCATCAAAACTAAAATATCCCAACAATTTCCCCCTTTTTGATAATGACGTCAAAACATTAAAATATATGCATTTATAAAAGCGGGTTTTTCTTTTAAAAGATCAGTTCAGGTGTTCACTTTGAAATTAGTGAACTTTAGAACTCATGCTCTGATACCAACTGTTGGTATCTGATCAGAGACAGGTGTTAAAAAAATAGATCTGCTCAGGAGATCACATTGAAAAAAAAAATCTTTTGAGCACCTGCTCTGATACCAATTGATGGTCGATTGGAAAACCCATGGCGTCTGAAGAAGCAAAATATTTTTAAAAGCGATGCATAAAAAAAAGCGAGGGTGAAGGAATGGTGATTCTGATTTTTTTTGCGTTTTAAGCTCATGTGTTGTGTTTTGCTTATAATCGAATGCATATGACAATATAAGAACATAAAGCAGTAAACAACACAACAATGTATAGTGGTTCGGAGACTCAAGCTCCTACATCCACTCTCCCTGTTCCTAGGAAAATTCCTTCCAACTGGACTTATCACCCTCTCGGGTTCGCCTCTAGATATTTAACGAGCTCTCACTCCAACGGGACTTATCACCCTCACTCGGGATTGCCTACCCTCCCTTTCGGGATTCTTTAGATGTTCTTGAGTTCACACTCCAACGGGACTTATCACCCTCACTCGGGATTGCCTACCCCCCCCTTTCGGGATTCTTTAGATGTTCTGGAGTTCACACTCACCTACAAACTTAACCGATCGATTTGGGGTAAGGTTTGTTTGGTTTCCAACTAGGTTGAGATTTTCCCTTACATTTGTTTAGCCTCAATGCTAAGGTTGGGAAAATCTCTCTAAGCTTAGGATACATCGTGGGTTGCTTAGATTGAGTTCTAGAACACTCTTGAACATATTTGTATATCTACAGACTTGTGTTCTAGGGTGGGAATGCTTTGGGTATAACTCTCTTTGGCTCTATAGCATCTCGTCTTTATAATCTCCACGCATCCACACACGATAATGAGGGAAGATCTTGTATTTATAGTGTGGATTTGAATATTCTGGATTGGAAGAGTCACATTCAAATCCATACTATGGACTTTTCGGTGGTTGTCTTCCTCTCATTGGTCCACGTCCAAATTTGAATCTTGGCTATATTCTTGAGATCTTGATCCTCGAACTTCTTCAAACTCGGGCTTCCTTGGACTCGGGATTCTTGATTCACGGACTTTCTCTTGGCCGGAAATCATCTTGACACTCGAGCTAACGAGTTAAACCTTCGTTAAACAATCGACCCTCCGGGCTTTATGCTAAGCGATCATCGCCAGCGTTTTGAATATTGATGACTTCTCTTGAATGAATGATCGGTATCAGTTTACGGTTTTCGATATCGATTTCTTCTACTTTGATCGATCGATCGATAAACAGTCATCATATTTTTATTCATCAGTTAGTACATCGAGCGATCACATTAGGTTTTAGCATATCGGTTTAGACGTCGATCTCAATCCGTCTAATCTTGATCATCTGCTTTCATCTTTATCGATCTCGATCACGTCGATCTTGATCATCGCTTTCATCTTCATATCGATCTCGATCGATCGATCTCGTCCCAGTCCTCATCTGCTCTTTCACGCAATGCGATCAATTTTATTTACATTACGATCACCATATATCATTTAATTCTTGATCATCGGATCAGTGCATTAGTCATCGATCTTTCCGATCGGTGGCTTAGCTTTTCTTCTCTTCCGATTTTGCATGACTCATCCGGTTAACTCGGAACTCATCTAACTCATCTGATCTCGATCAGCCTCGTCTGATCTCGATCATCTTCTTCAGATTTTGTGAGTTCCCCCTCAATTTGTTCTCTCGTTCCCCCTCAATTTGCTATCTGTAGATTAGCTTCAAAAAACACAAGTTGATAATGTTTTGGCATAATTCATCAAAACTAAAATATCCCAACATTATCATTAGGTGATGGTCGTAATGTCAGGTTTTGGGAGGATCCGTGGATTGAGGGTTGTGGTCAGTTGTCGGTTAGGTGTCCTTTGTTGTTCAATTTGTCCCGTCAGAGGCGAGTGTCAGTGGGCGATTTGTGGGACAATGTCAGTGAATCTTGGGTGTTTGAGTGGGTCAGAGTTTTTAACACTAATGAATTTATGGAATATTTGGATCTTGGCATTGTATTACCGTTACAGGATTCAGAGGAAAAAAGCAGACTCGTGGCGATGGCAAACGTCACCTAAAGGATGATTCTCAAACAAAGAGATGTACGATATCATTGTTGAGGCTGTTCATGAAGATTAGGTGGACACATTCCCGTGGTCGAAGCTTTGGTGGAAAGTCACTCCAGCTAAAGTGGCGGCTTTTTCGTGGAAGGCCATCCGTGAAAGATTGGCCACTAAGGATAACCTTCTCAGACGTGGGATTTCGGTTGGTGGTGGAACGAATGAGTGTTCGTTGTGTTTGGGCCCCAATCGAGTCTTCAAACCATCTTTTTTTATTCACATGGGGTGTGTTAGTGTTAGTGTCCTAGAGACAATCCTTTGTATGGACATAATACTAAGATGATATTCAGTATTGGTTTAATATTATTATTTATTTAATATTAAATGTATGGCATTACACTTATTAGAATATTATGTTTGATTGTTTGCATTTGTTCTTATCTGTGTTCCCTTGTATCACTGTTGTCATTGAGTACGTGAGAACTCAGATGACTTAAGCATGATTCTCAAACAGCTCCGATCAAGGATCATCGAGAATGAGATATCGATGATGCAATGCAGATCAGTGTGCGATCTGCATCATACTTTTAGAGAGTGTAGTAAGATCTCACTTACTACGAGATACTGTGCATGTCATGATGGATGCACAAATACCTTAGAGGGTATTGGTATACCCATCCGAGCAACTGTTTGATGTAGTTCCACTATATGTGTCTACGGGTGTCTCGGTTAGTGGAAGCGATGCGATACTCCTTTGACTTGAGGTCAATACGCACGACATGTGTGGAGTGATGAACTTTGACCATGACCGACGCTTACACCCTTCCATGGGTAGATATGGCTTGGATTGGGTTCATCACGAAATGCATGTGCGTGGTAGTTGAGTCAAGAAAATGATTCATTCCTCAAAGTGGATTTAGAGAGAATACTCATCTTCTCGTCATAATTGGATCAAAGTCATTGGCCAACGTCTCCTTGAACTTTGTGACCAAGGGTGACACGAATGATCAATTAATGATTTGAGATAAATCGATTAAGCTATTTGAATAGACACTTCATCATGTTCAATGCTAAACGAGTATTCGTGAATGAAAGGAGGAAATCACAATAACCCATGTTACAGTTACAGGTAGTTGCACGTTTCTCGAAACGTACCTCATATATTGAGAATGCTTGATTTATTGTCTAGGGTTCAATTAAGACCATTAGTTTGACTAATCGCTCGATATATGAGGGTCTATGTGTCACACAACAAGTAACTCCCATATACGGATTAGAGTTGGTTGATTAAGTATTAAATTGGATTTTAATATTTAATTTATGGAGAATTAATAATATGTTAATTTGGAATTAATTATTATTATTATTTAATTAAATTAGATTTAATTAAATAAGAATCCCAAAATAATATTATGGAATATTATTGTTGGAAAATATCTGTAGGGAAAAACATATCTTTGAGATATGGTTTTCAAGATTAGGTTTTATCTTCCTAATAAAGATTTGCTTAAGATATAAGATAATCTCTCCCTATATATATGAGGTCCCGGGATTCATTATTTACTACAACAAGAAAACTTAGTTTCTCCATAAAATCTAGGATATGAGTTTTCCTAGCAAATTCCTTCTCAGATTCAACACTGGCAGATCTGTGCAATTCTGTCTACGGGGATTACGTGGATACCATAGTTGAGAAATCTGTCTTTGATCTGCTGTAAGGTTTCTCTTTATGTTTATTTGTACTCAATTATGCTATTGTATGTTTGTTGTTGGTGAACTGTTTATTTCCGCTGCTCATGTATTACGTGTTTACGTGTCTCTATATTCCAACACGGTGGCCCTTCTCACTTGGCAAGCAGTGGGTATGTGGCTCGACAAGTTTATGGTCTACTCATCTTTGGCCCGTGCTCACTTTGTGGATTTCGTGGAGAATGAAAGAGGTACGACTAGGAAGAAAGTGTTCGGTCTAATTTGGCAAGCTACTATTTGGAAAATCTGGAAAGTCCGTAATGATTTCATTTTCAAGGCAAGCTCATATACCTTGGATGAACTCATTGATGGAATAAAATTTTGCTCGTGGAAATTGATTCGCGCTCACTACCCTTTATCTTTTATTTCTCCGTTACATATGTGGGAGAACCATCCTTTAGAGTGTATACCTCTAAAATTGTGAGCTGGCTCGTGTATGCCGTGTAATTTGTAACAATCGGGATTGAGTACCCCTTGTACTCATATCTATTGATTCCATCTTTATCTTTCAAAAAAAAAAGTACTATTGTTTATTATACGGAATGTCATTATTAGGCTTATTTAAGAAAAAAAAAAGACATATAAAATTGATTTTTTTAATTAAAAGGTAGTAATTTATGTGCTTAGCAATTAATGGTGCTTGATACTAAACACAAGCATTAATACTTGAAAAAATAAGTTCATGTAAAATCGAGTTTATCACCTATCCTTTTAAATTAAAGATTGATTCCTAAGTTTGACACTTCGATAATAAAGTTTGATGCTAAACATTGTTTAGAGCCAAAAGTTATGTGGTGTGATTCTTAAATTTATTAATTTTTTCAAAAGAAATGAACTTAGCTCTGAGAAATAAAAATGGAATGAAAATTTGAAAATAAACCGAATCAGAAGGTATATATAGTCCTTCTATTCTCACTTTATTAACTCGTTATTATTACAGAGAAATTGACCAATCACTACCCATGTGTAATATTCTCCCCATGAATTGAAGCCTAGAGAAAAGTTAAGAAAACATGGAAACCACGTGCGATTTGATGGGGGTGATAAGTGAGATTATAATATAAGTAACAATTATTTAGAATAAAATATCGATATTGAAACACATGAATTTTGTGATAATGGATTAATCTGTCAACCAATATAATATAATGGATATTGACTAATAATCATCATTAATCACCATCTTCCTTAATCTCTCAGATATTCTTGCAGCAGCTAATTCATATTCCATTAATCCACACCCTCCAATCTGCACATGCAACAACATCGATTGTTTATAATTACATGTGTTTCACTTTAAAAAGTAGAGACAGCTAAATTTGTACATTGATTGATTAGACTAGAAACCTAACTTAATGAAAATTCAAATTCATCAATTATTTGGACTCAATTGCATGTATCAATGCCCAACTGCAACCGACATCAAAAAATTGGTTCAATTCAACCAGTTATCCAAATAATCGAATTACAAATTATTATTATTATTATTCTGTATCATCTAAAAAATTCAATTGCGTAGAAAGAGAAGAAAGAAAATATTTCTATTATTTTTTTATTTTTTATAAAGCATAGAAAGAAGAGTAGGTTATCTTCGATGAAATTTATACCACACTTACAAATTAATACCACTATACTTATTAACTGATGTCATTACATTTATAAATTGAAATCATAGTATATATGTATTAAACAAGTTTACATGAGAGTTTGTGTAGAAAAAATTAATAAAACTCAAATGAAATAGCATAAAAAAGACACAACATACTGTAATACACATCACCACCGTAATAAAAAAAAATCAAATTTGAGCAAATATAGAGGTAATCTAATAAAAACTAATGCAGAATGGTACAACACCCTAATGCTCTACTAATGGAAGTAACCAGCAGTGTAACGTGAAATAAACAACTAAGTAATTAATTTGTACATATCTTAAAAAGAATTAATAAAACTCAAACGGAAATAGCATGAAAAAGACACAACATATTGAGTTTGAGGCCAAAGTTATGGGACCATTTGTGATTCAACATATTGCCATACGCATCACCACCGTAATAAATAAAAATCAAATGCAAATATAAAGCTAATTATTTGATAAACACCAATGCAGAATGGTACAACACCATAATGCACCATTGACGGCAAAGGATGACCAAACAGAAGACGAAATAAATAGCTAAGTAATTTGTACATACATATATTAATATACCTGAGAATGCAGGGTGTGAAAGACAGTAGAATCGACGACAGAAAAACTGGCAGAGACAACATCGGCGCCTTCTTCAGCCAGAATCCGGAGAGTGTGAGTGAACATACACTCACACTTCAATCCGGTTATCAAAACCACATCAACACTCGAACCGCAAAAATCGAGGTCCATTCTTGGCAGTTTCAGACAAGATGAATCTCTACAAAAACTTGCACTACTCTTTTTCGACATTAATATCTCTTTCTTCTGCTTCATTGATTCCAAACTAGTTTGAAGCTGCTTTATGTAGTTCGTGGCGCCTAATAATTGGTCCGAAACACAAACTATTTCCTACAACATATATATATATTCCAAAAATTAATAACTTACTTATAATGATATGATCATGCAGATTTAATTATTAAATTGTGGAAAATTGAGAGAATTAATTAAATAACCGTTGGAGATTGATGAGGAACGAGAGAGGTGAGCTCGGTGTAGAGGGAATTCATCTCATCATTTCTCCGGATTTTTTCTGCAGAAAAACAAGAATTAGGGTTTTGATGCATCTTTTATTTTGATATGTTTGAAGTAGTTAATTTAATTTGCAAGTACGGCAAAATATATATACTAGCTTAATTAATTATTGTTATGTGTGAAGGGATGATGGTGGATGACAAATTGACAATGAATTGTCGTGAAACAAGGGAAAAAAGTAAATATAATAATCCAAGACTATACTTTTGTTATTATTATAATAATTTTATATTTTTGTTTACTTTAATTTGCTCATGTGTGTACTTTTTGCATGAAATTTCATTTTCGTTTTGTTGTTTGATTTGCAGCCTCAAATTCAAAATGAAAAGGTTTAAGAAGTTTAATTTTATATTTTTTATATAAAAAATTATGCATGAAATGAACCAAATCAAAAATGAAAAGGTTTAAGAAGTTTAATTAATATATAAAAATTATATGAACCAAAATAAATTAATTTTTCCTCGCTAAAAAAAAAAGTTTAGCAAGGGAAGACTTTTTTCCCTCGGGATCAATTTGCCGAGGGATCAATTTACCAAGAGAATTACCAAAAGCTGGAAAATTTTCATTTTAGCGAGAGATTTACTAAGGGTTCAATATTTTCTTGCATTTCACGAGGGTTTTATCGAGAGGTAAAAAAGAGCTTCGCTAAAGGCGATATGCCCTCGGTAATGTCGAGGGCTTGCCAAAAGCCGCTCCATCGCCACTAGCCGCCAATCGATTTTCCATTGGTCGGTCTTTATTCTACGCATCGTCGGGAACGTTTATACGGTAAAATTTTCTCGTTTATATCGATTTTATTTATTTATATATTTTAAATTTAATTATTTTTATGCATATATATTAGTTGTTCAATTATACCGTATTTATTTGTTTAATTGTTCAAGTGTGTAGGCATTAGTTGTTAAAATTGTATAGTATTAGTTTTTCAATTGTATAGGTATTAGTTGTTCGATTAACTAAAATTTTCGTGAATCCCGAGTTT
This sequence comes from Stenogyne calaminthoides, assembly GCA_037126765.1. Classification (NCBI taxonomy): domain Eukaryota; kingdom Viridiplantae; phylum Streptophyta; class Magnoliopsida; order Lamiales; family Lamiaceae; genus Stenogyne; species Stenogyne calaminthoides. The sequence continues at coordinate 142,737 of JBBCBC010000070.1, forward strand.
GCATTGTACTATATCACTGTTATGTATAAATAATATTAAATTATTATGTTAATTTATCACCATTTAAAAAGTAAAGTGAAGAAGTAGAGTTCGCTATATATGAACAAGACATCAATAATAAGGATCGAGAAAATAATATTTTCATATCGATTAATTTATTGTACAATCTGATCGCATAATATTAGTAAAATATAGCAAATATTAAAAAAATAAAAAATTATTAATAAATGTCAACGACTGAAAGCTTTAAACTTTATTGATTAAAAAAGTATGTATAAGGACAAATTGATACATATAAGATAATATTAGTATATTTTATATATATTTATCACAAATCTATAGTATTAATTTGTTCAAAATTTTCTATAAGATTTATGTAATAAAGTTAATTTGTTATTAAATATATTGCAATTTCATGTTAATTTCTCAAAATCTCATTGTTTTCAAATTTATCAATATCGATATTCAATATTCAAAGCCATCATTATTTCATTGAAACCAATTGCCGACCTTGGATTTCGAGTGGGCGATGTACTTGGTTAATAAATTTGATCTCACGTAAAATAATTTCAAGAGTCCTGCCTTTAAAGGAAGTATATACAAAACATTATTTAGAAATGCATTATTTAAAACACTATCAACATACAATATATTAATTTGGAGGCAAGTGTACACTCTCCCGTGAAATTTATTCATACTATAAAAATAATATTATTTTATTTATAAATTAATATTTATATCATTTAATATTATAATCTTTGTTTATAAGTGTAATAATATAAAGTTATGAACAAATTTATCGAAATTCTATCCATTATAATATATACATATATATAATCAATTTAAATAAAAAGAATAAGTAGACGTATTAATTTAACTAAAAAAAATTGGAAGCAACAGCACCGACTTGCCTGGATGTTGTACTGCGTGGCACTATACTAACCACAAAGTAATACTTTCTAGTGAAATGTGTGTCACTAAAAAAAGAATCGACTGTGTGAATGGTGGCAAACTTCACCAAAAACGTGCAACTATTTTGTAACCCTTTTTCTGCTTTTTCAACATTAAATTTTAGATACGTGTCCTACTCAAATCAAGTCCAAATAATCAGGTAATAGCAAGCACCTAACCCTTCAATCAATTGAGAGATTCTGGGTTCGATTCCTTTTGAAGGAATATAAATATGAAAATTTATAAGGTGACTTGGTGAAAATTTGTGGAGTTATCTAACAACTAACTTTGTCCGATAAAAAAATATATATATATATCAAGTCCAAATAAAACACGTTTCACATGTACGCATTTAATTTCTTTCTTTCAGAAGTTTCCACAGCTATATAATTAATTAATGAGCATGGCCAATTAAGTTTTACAATTTTTTCAACTAAAATTGTTCTAATAGTTCAAATGGTTTAAATAATCACTACTTATAATGTTATAATTGGAATTATTATTCGACCGTTAAAAAAAACGTGTCCTCGTATTTTTAGAAAGGAAAAAATAAATTAATTTTTTAAGATAAAAGTTTCGAAGCAGTGTGAGAATTCAATGAACTAGCAAAGATAAAAGAGTTGGTATGCTGTAAAACTTGTTCACCGTGAATTTTTTTTTTTTTTTTCAGTCATACTCTTTAGTAATATAAATCACACTCTTTAGTTATCACTACGACACTCTTTGTTATAATATAAGTCACACCCTTAACTTTTATGAGTAATACTCTTTATAGTAAAATGTCACATTCTTTATAATAAAAAAAGTCACACTCTTTAGTAATATAAGTCACACTCCTTAACCAGTTTAATCGTGAATTTTGTTCACACTATATTTTGCCAAGATAAAATTCATCGTATGAAATCAATTAATAAAAAAAATGAAAATCTTGGACCACAGCCACTCGCACTAATTAGGTAGGGTCCAACCGAATTCAATATTTAGTGGGTCGAATTAAAGTCTGCAATATTAAAAATAACAATCGGGGTTCGTCGACGTTGACCATTAAAATAGAGTTTTGAAAAAATTACAAATTACAAATGCATTATTGATAATATTATTTATATTATTATATCTTATTAAAAATGACTGAAAATGTCAAACTTAAAAAGTTGCTAAGATGCATTCACAAAAAAAAAGAAAAAAAAGGTTGCTAAGATCCTGTAGCATATCTTCCTTTTGAAATTATAATCTTGTGACATTAAGTAAAACCATAAGCATATGTGTTCGCTTAATTAGCTAAGAAAGTTCTATATTCTACAAATAAAGCACAATTCAAATAGAGATAATATCATTTTTTTAGTCATTTATAGCTTGAGCGATTCCATTTTTTAGTCGCGTAATTTTTTACTTTTTTCAATTACGGTTCTAAATGTGTCAATTTTAGTCATTTTTTGTCGGAATATTAAAATCTCGTTAAAAATAAGATATCTTCTCAAAGTGACACTTTAAAATTGATCCTTTTTTTTTTTTTTTGTTACAATCAATCCTTTGTAGGTCGCCCAAAAATTAAAAAAAAATTCTCAATTTTGAAGTGTCACATGAAGTCATATGCTCATTCCATGAGATTCGGAGAAGTTTTAAAATTTTCGACCAAAAAAAGGATGAAATTAATACCTCAGGACAAAAATTGAAAAAAGTAAAAAGTTACAGGACTAAAAATGGAATCGTCCAAACTTAGAGGACTAAAAATGATATTATCTCACCACAAACACATTGGCAAAAAACTCAATGAAACTCAATCTTATTGCTATTGACAAAAACTCATATGAGACGGTTTCATACACGAGACGAGATATAAATCAATACTCATCTCTTATAAAGTGTTACAAATTATGTTCTGTGTCTCAAACAAGTGTGATTATATTCTGTATTATGATTGTGTTTTCAACCACTATCAAATGGGAGGGGATTCAGTGTTGTACAAAAGGGTATTGTGCACCCTCCCCACCATTGGATTGTTGGGATTATACTGGAAAGTATGCTTTTACTTTGTATAATCAAACTGAATTTCGGACTTATTTACTGAATTAAATTGTTTATCATCGATCTTTGTGAATATCATCGAATGTTACATATATTTCTTTGCATAATTGTTCAATAAATAAGACGTGTTACATTGTAGTTAATTTAGTGATACCGGATCACAGAAGATTAAATTAATAGTTCCTTGTAACCAAAAGTACACCATTCACGACCTAGATGGAAATGAACAATCCATCGTGAAAGGTTGAAGTGTAACGCTCAGATTGGCTTGTCTTGACCAAAGAGATTACACTAGTGCATGTCTAATGCACTGAAGAGGACCTACAGGAGGACAAATTCTTCAGAACTGAACTAGGAAGAATTAGACCTCAGTGGTTCGTTATTTCTTAATCTTCGTCCCTTAAATAGGATCACATTATGGTTAGTAAGTATTGCTTTGACTTATTACGGGTAGAGAATCAACGAGATTCAATACTTTTATATCTTGGCCAATATTATTGGTCACATGTGTAGCTAAGATTTAATCTGAAGAATCGTGTGCAAAGACGTTTGTTCGATTTGGTTTTGGGAGGTTTCATAAGTTTTATCATACCAAATCTTGCAAGTGGAACTAGTTTTTAATTATGAGTAATAATGTTGAACCGATTTCCTTTACCAAGGATAAAAATATATTAATTAATGGAAAGCTATTTCAGGTGGCTTGAATTAATTAATGGGCTAGATAATCTTAAACACGGAAATAATAACAAGGAGCCATATTGTATGTAGTATGGGTTAAGATGGATAGTCAAATATTAATTATGTAGTGGGATTAATTAATATTTATGGGCTTGAATAATATTGTGGCTCAATATTGATAATTCAAGATCAATTGGAAGGTTCAATCTTAATTCTCCTAAAGGCCCCCCAAGTAGCCCAACATAAAGTCCAATTACTGGAAAAGGTGTTTAAAAATAAAATAAATATTTGTTGCTAATTTCCTCATATTTTTCAAAAATTATGAATAAAAGGGGAGAAAGATTTTCTTTGAATTTTGTTATGGAATGAAGATATGTATTCTTGAAATACAAGATTATCTCATTAAATTCAAGAAATCTCTCACTTGGTTATTCATATGTGATTTTCGAATTTTTGAAATATAAGAGAAAGAAAGATTTTCTTGATTTTCTTGAAAAGATATTATGGAAGATATGTATTTCTTGAAATACCAGTATATCTCATAAATTCAAGAAGATCCAAATCTTGGAATCTTGTCTCTTGGTTTTTTTTCGAAAATTTGGCCATAACAAGATGAGGTGGGATTTTTGTGGAATATTTTAATTATGGGGAAAAAGAATATAGGAGATATATTCAAGATTTCTTGGAGATCAAGAAAAGATTTTCCCACATTGGTTTTTCCTCAAAAATTTCGACCACCACCCATCTATAAATAGGGGATGATTCTTTCATTCCCAAGTGCAATTCCATGTGCTGAAAAAATTAATAAATCCACAAAAGTGGTGCAACAAATTTTATTTTTCCTTTTAGTCAAATGTTCGAGAGTGTCCTTCCACTGGATTGTCGAGAAAGGACTAGGGAATACTTGGGAAGGTTTTTTGGTGTGTTTTCATCAACAAGGCCATCGCCATTCCAAGAGGTAAGTTCACGTAAACTCGTAGTAATTCTTCATGCGTAGGATTTACGTGAATTGTTTATATCCATGTTTTGTTATTATTTGAATTAATATAGGATTAATTCATGCTAGTAATAATTGTTAAAATTAAATTTGTATTTAAATATTCATCCCGAATAGATCCATGCAATTAGTTCCCCAACAATTGGTATCAGAGCCTCGGTTTCGGGCTCTTATCTTTAAATTGTAATTTAATTCGTGTTCATTAAATTTGAAATTGGATAGTAGAATTGCTAGATCTTTTTTGCAGGTATCCAATTGTCATGGAATTTAATGTGTTTATTTATGCATGCATATAAATTGTTATTTTTAATTCGATTCGTTCGAATTCGTTTTGCCTCGTGAGAAAATCCACGAGTAGATTAGAATTTGTTTGATTTGATCAATGTAATAGACTAGTTCAGATTCAGGTTTATTTATTTTTGTAAAATAAATTGTAACCGGATCTAAAACCGAGCATGAGACGAAGAATTAAAAGAGACGATCCTCGAACCGGCTTTTAACGCTGAACGTGCTAAAGGAGGCACACGCTGAAGCGGAATTTTTAAGATAAGCTGGGCGGATTGAGGTTTGGCGCAGCGATTATCAAGGCGGACGCGAAAGGCGACGGGCGGACACGAGGCTAAGGCGCAAGATCGGCGGGATCGGGTACGGGCGCTGTATGTACGCGCCTGCCGAGAACCGCCGGGTTTGTCGCCGAAAGGGTTTAATTGCCGGGCGACGTGTGACGGGCGCTTTTCAAGATTTATTTCGACAAGATCAAGACCATGAAATGGGTCGATGACGGCTTGACAAGGATTTTTTTAAGACGGCCAAGCCGGCTTTTTTTCGAGACGAACGATGAAGGCTATGAAGACGATTTCTCAAGATCAAGACATGACAAAAATTAACCATGACAATTGGATATATTTGTCCAATATGTTTAATTTTTTGTTTTGATGTTATGCATTATTTTATGCTTATTTAAATTGTGTTTAAATTTGCGATGCATGAGAAAATGTTTTGAAAAATCTCAACTTCAAAATTACTAAGTATGTTTAAATAATTAATTAACAATTTTATTCCGGATAATAAATTGAATTAATTTTGACCTCCATGATTTATTTATTTGTGAATTCTTTTGGAGAAATTCCCGCCACGGGACGTTCAAAAGATAGCTTTCGCATGAATAAATTCCAAATGGATGATTGTGGATAATTACTAGTGGCGACGATGACCCTCCCCACGAGGCTCGTTCAAAGCGAAATAATAATTCTGTATTTAATCATGGTTATTACTTAGGTATAAAATTGATATGCATATACTTCCCCGAAGTCCCTGTCAATTTTATATTGGTCAAGTGGAAGCCAACTATTAATCTAGTTATTAAAGGTTTGTAACTGTTCTTGTTTGTAACCTGCTTGAATGTGTTTAAATAATGACCCACCCCACGTGGCTTATTTAAACTGTTTTGAGATGTTGGCTGATGCATGTTCATATTTTTTTGAGATTTTAATATGAAACATGTGATCGAACCTTGGTCTCGGCAGAGATGTTGATGTGGCACCAAACTCAAGCTTTAACGGCAAGTGGTAAGTCTTCATTTTTAGGCCAAGGGAAGGCAAGAAAAAGAAGAGGACCAAAAGCCATAAGCAATAAAACTCAACTGTTGCCAAGGACAATGGTAAGATGAGGAATGCTTGCGGTGTCAAGGAAAAATCCAAAGAGGAAGTGCTTAAGCTGCGGTGAAAGAGGACAATGGAGGTTTGTCTAAAATTCAATGGAGGTTTGCCTAAAAATTCAATGTTTCCACAGACTCTCAAGATTAATTTTTTTCAAAAACTAAATTCAATGTTTTTCTCGAATTTTTTTGACAATTTCAGAATATTTTTTTGAGAAAGCATAAAATTTTCGAATTTTTTCTACGAAAATCAATCATAAAATTGGTAAATCAATACAAAGTTCTTAAAATGCAAAAAATTCATATAGTCGATGGTTTTGTGAAGTAGATTTATTCGTTTTAATGAAGAATCCAAAATGAATGAAGGGATTTGTGTGTTTTGATTTTTTCGAATTGCAAATGAATGAAGAGATTTGAGAGAGAAAAGTAATGTAAAAAACTAATTAATAGTGTACTAATCTGGTGAGAGGTGAACTAATTTAAGTGGTGTATTTTTTAAAAAATGGGGGTGCTAATAACCTGGGCCCTATTATAATTGTAGGCCATTAAAATCCAAAGGCTGAAATCAGGCACAAACATTCAGTATTTGTAAAGTATTGGATTTTTTAAATTGTAAAATTTATTTATTTTTAGAATAAAATTGTAAAATTAAAATAGGATAAACTAAGGACCCTTTTGATTGGGGTAATGGAAGCGAGTAATGAGAATTATTCCTATTAATGTTGCTTGGTAGTTTTAAGATGTTCGTAATAGAAATAGAATTAAGTAATTAATTACCTTAATCGCTCACTCAACCATTTTCACATGATATTTATGAGTGAAAAACACCAAACTGCAGGAAAGTTCGGAAAAGCACGGGGTTGATCATGTAACAGTCATTGGATCAAATAGAAAATACACCCCTGGAAAAAAGGAGTTTGATTGGCTCGAATGTGCATTGGTGGGACTTGCAAAGGACCCAAGTGGTTTGCATAATGCAATGCAAGATTTGCATGATCTCGGGTACAAAAACATCAATATTTGCCCACTACCTGACGATTCGTGGCTTATTTGCGGCGTGGATATGTTGAAAAAATTGTTCTTCACGGTGGAGGAATGTAACTGGCTTACTGATCACCTACTCAATTGGCATCCATGGGAAGCTCATGACGGTTTGGCATGGAGATCGGTATGGGTACAAGTCATGGGAATACCGATTTGTCTCTGGAATGCGGCATTCTTTCAATGAATTTTGGCCGATGTTGGAATTGTCATGGAAGTGGATCAAGATACTAGTCAAAGGCTGTGTCTTAAGGCTTCACGGGTCAAAATTCGTACGAAATCATTCGTCCCAATAATCAAATCTGTGAGTTGCCGATTTGGGTCACAGAATTTCACGGTGTCAGTTATGGAGATGGCCATGGATATGCAATGGTCCAATATCGAGGGTGATGGAACTCAAGGCCAATAGGGCAGGGCGTTCAAAATTCCGCCGGATAGCGAGATGGCTGCGTCGGATTCCGATGACCCAAGGGCAGCCGAGTTAGCCCCGGGCTGCCCGGAAATTGAAGAGCCAATCGGGAAGGAAAATGCAATTGATGACGCAGTTAATGATATGGAAAATAGGGAAATCACGTCTCCAAATGATGATGGCAGTAGCCCCGGGAATGGCGCATTAATGACTCCAAGATTTGAGGAGAATACTGCAATCAAGATCATGGGGAATGAGAATGTGACGCTGTCAAAGGAGAATGGCGACGGTTCCAGAAATAGAGATGAATAATAGGGCTCAATTACAAGCAGCAATCGGGTTGAATCCGCCCAAGAAGTCCAACAAACATTAGGCCCAGTTGCTTTTAAAACAAACATTGGTGCCTTTCAACTAGTGGGCCAGACAAACTGCAATCCACTACACTCTTTTGGGCTGATAGACGGAAAAGACAAGAGTTTCAAAAAAATTACAAACAACGATCAGAGAAAAGATACAAGCCTGGCGAACCGAAATTTCACTATGCTGTCGAGAAGTGGGCCGGCCCAATCAATAAGATACTCTCCACTAGGGGTTACCATTGAATCCCCATGAGATATGCATCGAACCGAGGGTACCCAGAGACAAAATTGGCTGACCCCTGTGATTACGACAACAGAGGTGTTGGGATTATACTGAAAAATATGCTTTTTACTTTGTATAATCGAAACTGAATTTTCAGACTTATTTACTTAAATAAATTGTTTATCACTGATGCTTTAAATATTATTGAATGTTACATATATTTACTGCATAACTGTTCAATAAGTCGTACGTGTTACATTGTAGTTAATTTAGTGATACCAGATCACAGAAGATTAAATTAACAGTCCCTTGTAACTAAAAGTACGTTATTCACGACCTAGATGGAAATGAACAACCCATCGTGAAAGGTTGAAGTGTAAGGCTCAGATTGGCTTGTCTTGACCAAGAGATTACACTAGTGCATGACTGATGCACTGAATAGGACCTACAGGAGGATAAATTCTTCAGAACTGAACAAGGAAGAATTAGACCTCAGTCGTTCGTTATTTCTTAACCTTCGTCCCTTATATAGGATCACGTGGGATTGGTAACTATTGCTTTGACTTATCATGGGTAGCGAATCAATGAGATTCAATACTTTTTATCTTGGGCAATATTATTGGTCACATGTGATTGCTAAGATTTAATACGAAGAAATCGTGTGCAAACGCTTTGTTCGATTTGCCCCCTTGGGAGGTTCATAAGCTTTATCATACCAAATCTTGCAAGTGGAATTAGTTTCCGGTATGGATAATAATGTTGAACCGTTCCTTGACCAAGGATAAAAGATATTAATTAATTAGAAAGCTATTTCAGTGGCTTGAATTAATTAATGGGCTAGATAATCTTAAACACGGGAAATAATGACCGGGAGCCATATTGACTGTAATATGGGTTAAGATGGATAGTGCAATATTAATTATGTAGTGGGATTAATTAATATTTATGGGCTTGAATTATATTGTGGCTCAATATTAGATATTCAAGGTCCATTAGAAGGTCCAATCTTAATTCTCCTAAAGGCCCCCTGAGTAGCCCAACATATAGTCCAATAACTGAAAAGGTGATTAAAATAAAATAAATAATGTTGCTTATTTTTCCTATGATATTTTCGAAATTTATGGATAAAAGAGGGAGAAAGATTTTGTATTTTGTTATGGAATGAAGATATGTATTCTTGGAATACAAGATTATCTCATTAAATTCAAGAAATCTCCCACTTGGTTATTCATAAGGATATTTCGAAATTTTGAAAATAGAGGACAAGAAAGATTTTCTTGATTTTCTTGAAAAGATATTATGGAAGATATGTATTTCTTGAAATACAAGAATATCTCATAAATTCAAGAAGATCCAAATCTTGGAATCTTGAAAGACTCAATTTTCGAAAATTCCATAATTTGAAGAGGTGGGATTTTTGTGGAATATTTTAATTATGGGAAAAAGAAAATATGAGATATATTCAAGATTTCTTGGTGATCAAGAAAAGTCTTTTCCCACATTGATGTTTCATCAAAAATTTCGACCACCTCTCACCTATAAATAGAGGATGATTCTTTCATTCCCAAGTACAATTCCATGTGCTGGAAAAATTAGCAAATCCACATAAGTGGTGCAACAAAGTTTATTTTTTCCTTTTGTTAATTGTTCGACAAGTGTCCTTCCACCGGATAGTTGAGCAAGGGCTAAGGGAATACTTGGGAAGTCCTTTTGGTTAGTCCGTCCAACCGAATTCACTGCCATCCCGAGAGGTACGTTCACGTAAACCCATAGATTCCGCATGCGTAGGTTTTACGTGGCTTATTATATGCATGATATGTTGTTGCAATTATTATTTGAATTAATATAGGATTAATTCATGCTAGCAATAATTAAAGAATTAAATTTGTATTTAAATATTCATCCCGAATAGATCTGTGCAACTCATTCCCCAACAATTGGTATCAGAGCCACGGTTTCGGGCTCAATTTTTTTTTAAAATTGTAATTTAATTCGTGGACATTAAATTTGAAATTGGATAGTAGAACTGTTAGATCTGTTTTGCAGGTATCCAATTGTCATGGATTTTAATGTGTTTATTTATGCATGCATATAAACTGTGTTTTTTAATTCGATTCGTTCGGATTCGTTTTGCCTCGTGAGAAAATCCACGAGTAGATTAGAATTTGTTTGATTTGATCAATGTAATAGACTAGTCTAGATCTAGGTTTATTTATTTTTTGTAAATAAATTGTAAGGATCGAAAAACGAGGATTTGAGAGACGAAGAATTAAAGGACAAAATCGTAATCGGGCATAGACGGGCTTGGGCGCGTTGCGTTGGCACGACGGGCGCAGGGCGAGGCCGGGAACAAATGAAAGCCGTCATGAAGCACGGGGCACGCGGGGCAATTGACACCTACGCTACTCGGGTCGGGTCGAAAATGGACGGACCTTGACGCTGTGGATACTGTGAAGGCCGCCGAGGTCGCGGGCGCGGTGGAGGCGCGGCGCGTCTTGCGCTGGATGATGTATGACGCTTGCCGAGAACATCCATCCGCGAGGCGTTTAGGGCGTCGAGAGATCATGGTGTGCGGCCCGCCGATCTAGGCCGAGATCTTGGTCTAAAACAATGCCGGCGGATCTTGGCGTGCATCCATTGCGAGTTTGCTTGGCGTGGCGTTCGAGAGAAAGTATTTTTTTTGAGACGAACGAGTGGGAGAAATTCGAGGCGTGTTTCTTCAGATCAAGTCAAGAAAAAATCAAACCATGACAATTGGATAATTTGTGCCCAATATGTTTATTTTTTTTTTTTGCTTGATTTATTTGTGTTATCTTATGCTTTATTTAATTTGTTTAAATGTGTTTGCATGAGGGTTGCCAAATGGAAAAATCTCACCTAAAAAAATTACTAAGTATGTTTAAATAATTAATTGACAATTTTATTAGGATAATAAAATTGAATTAATTTTGACCTCCATGATTTATTTGTTTGTGAATTCTTTTGGAGAAATTCCCAACCAGGACGGTCAAAAATAGTTTTCACATGAATGAATTCCAAACGGATGATTGTGGGTTATTACTAGTGGCGGCGATGACCCTCCCAACGAGGCTCGATCAAAAACAAAATAATAATCTGTATTTAATCATGGTTATTACTTAGGTATAAAATTGATATGCATATACTTCCCAAGTCCCCTGTCAATTTTATATTGGTCAAGTGGGGAGCCAACTATTAATCTGGATATTAAAGGTTTGTAATCGTTTCTTGTTTGTAACCTGCTTGAATGTGTTTAAATAATGACCCACCCAACGTGGCTTATTTAAACTGTTTTGAGATGTTGGCTGATGCATGTTCATATTTTTTTTGAGATTTTAATATGATGCATGTGATCGAACCTTGTGATATATTTGTGCTTATGCATATTATTATTTATTCGATTTCATCATGTCGCAACCTTTTAATCCTTTGTTATATACACTCAAAGAACACCAATTAACTGGGAGAAAACTATAATGTTTGGAAACAAAATATGAACTTTGTCCTACCTGCACAAAAACATTATTGGATTCTTGATGTACCCAAGCCACGTAAGCCCACTGATGAATCAACTGATGCGGCAAGACATGAGTATAATATTTGGGAGCAGGCCAATGAACCCATGAAACGTGTAATCTTGACTTCATTGTCTGATGATTTGAAACACATTCATGAAGGTGTTGAGTCCGATTTGCGAAATTATGCAAAGTCTTGAAGAAATGTTTTTAACAAAAGACCGCATGATCGTCGGTTTAAAAACGACGACTTGGCTATTTGAAAATGGGTGAGGAACACCAGAAGGAGCATGTTCTCGAGTCAAACACCATTTTCTAAAACCGCTTATCTCGGAACTAAGTATTGTGATGAGGCCCAAATTGAATTTCATTGCTTATTACGCCAAGGAGCTTCGATGGATTTTCTTTGTGGTTTTGTGATGAGTGATCACATGTTTACTATGGATAATCTACAAGAAGCCTTGGAGAAAGTGGAGAAGAATTTAGGAAATAAAAGACGAAGCATTGGTGACCAAAAAGTCTTTTTCTCGAGATCTAAGCGATTGGAAGGCAAGTCTCAAGAAAAGGAAAGTGGTCGAACAAAAGCAAACTCATCACTAAAAAAGTGAAAAAACGGTTAATTTGGTTGGGTGTCAAGAAAGAACCAAAAGGAATATGTTTTAATTGCGGGGAGAAAGGACATTGGAGGTCAGCATGTTCCAATCCCAAAAGGAAAGGAAAGAAAGGTAATCCTCACTCACTAGTTGTTGAAACTTGTTTAGCGGCGTATGCCTCCCATTTATGGGTGGTGGATACGGGATCCACTAATCATGTTTGTTTCACATTACAGGGGTCAAGCGGACCCGGCAACTTAGTGGGAGTGAGGCCCTCATCACACTAGGCGATGCTACGAGAGTGGCAGCTGAAGCAGTGGGAGAAGTGCACATGTCTTTTGAAGACAGAGTTTTAATTTTGAGATATTCTTTACGTTCCCGAATTTTAGAAAGAATTTGTTTTTAGTTTCTAAACTTTTTATGATGGATATTTGGTTACTTTTTTAATAAAGTTGTTACCATTTTTCTTTTTGATAAATTTATCTATCATGGAACGTTGTTGAATGATCTCTATACAATTAACTGTGCACACCACTCACGAAATGTATCCTATAACACATCAACTGTTTCCGAGAAAAGAAAACGTTCATCAGACGTGAACGAGACACTTCTTTGGCATCTAAGATTGGGTCATATAAATCCAAAGAGGATCCAAAGGTTGGTGAGAGACGGTTCACTAGGGCTTCTCCAAGTTGAACCGATTCCAACCTGCGAATCATGTTTGGAGGGTAAAATGACCAAGAGGGCATTTGGAGCCAAGGGGAATAGGGCCAAAGAAGTGTTAGAGATCGTTCACACAGATGTATGTAGTCCAATGTCAACCAAAGCAAGAGGAGGTTATGAGTATTTTTATTGATGATTACTCAAGGTACGATTACATTTTCCTTATGAAGCATAAATTTGAGACCTTTGAGAAATTCAAAGAATTTAAGGCTCAAACAGAGAATCATAGGGAAAAACGTATCAAGTCTCTACGATCTGATCGTGGAGGCGAATACCTCAGCGATGAGTTTTTGAACTACTTATCTGATGAAGGGATTGTATCCCAGCTCACTGCACCCGGAACCCCTCAACAAAACGGGGTTGTAGAGCGAAGAAACATAATTCTTTTGGAAATGGTTAGATCAATGATGAGTTATGCGGATCTTCCCGAGTCGTTCTGGGGTCATGCCTTGGAAACAACGACTTATTCTGAACTTGGTGCTATCCAAATCGGTTCCCAAAACTCCCAAAGAATTGTGGACCGGGCGCAAGCCTAGTATGATACACATGAGAATTTGGGGGTGTCCGCCTACGTGTTGGACAAGGAAGCTGGTAAATTGGATCCTCGATCAAAATTAAGGAAATTTTTTTTGTAGGATACCCCGAGGGAACAAAAGGGTGTATGTTCTATAGTCCCAAAGATCAAAAGGTGGTCATCAAAGACCCATTTTAGATTTTTTGGAAGAAGACTATATGAACCAAAGAAAACCCAGTGAGATTACCTTAAATGAGCTTAGAGGGCAAACCTCAATGTCAATTTGTTTAGATGATATACCAAACGATACGTTTTTCACAACCGAGCCTCGTCAGAAGTGGGAGGGTTGTTAGACGACGAGAGATTCATGGGAATAGGAGAGTCCTCGGACTTGATTCCGGACAAGATTTAATCGAGACCCATGGACATATGATGAGGCATTCCAAGATAAGGATGTAGTTTCTTGGCAAACAACAATGAAAGCCGAAATGGGTTCTATGTTTCATAATAAAAGTGTGGGAGCTAGTCGAACCACTTAATGGGGTCAAACCCATTGGATGCAAGTGGGTATATAAGAGGAAAAGAGGACCGGACGGGAAGGTTGAAACCTTTAAAGCAAGACTAGTGGCGAAAGGTTATACTCGAGAAAAGAAGGATCGATTATGAGGAAACTTTTTCGCCCGTAGCCATGCTTAAGTCCATCCGTATTCTCTTATCGATTGCTGCGCATTTCGACTATGAAATCTGGCAAATGGATGTCAAGACAGCTTTCCTTAACGGAAGTCTTGATGAAGAGATCTATTTGCAACAACCCCGAGGTTTCATTGAAACAGGCCAAGAACATCTTGTTTGTAAGCTCAAGAAGTCCATCTACGGACTCAAACAGGCATCCAGAGCTTGGAACCAATGTTTTGATCATGTTATAAAGTCTTATGGGTTTGATCAAAACGAGTTTGAAAGTTGTGTGTATAAAAAGCGTGTCGGAACTGCATTGGTATTCTTAGTACTATACGTAGATGACATTTCGATCATCCGGGAACGATGTGAAGGTGTTATCAGACGTAAGGGCATGGCTTTCAAAACAGTTTGATATGAAGGACTTAGGGGAAGCCGGACACATCCTTGGGATCAAGATCACTCGAGATCGCAAGAAAAGGATGATAGGCTTATCGCAAGCTTCATACATAGACACTGTCTTGAAACGATTAAGCATGCAAGATTCCAAGAAAGGATTCGTACCTTTCAGGCATGGAATCCATCTATCCAAGAAAATGTCCCCTAAGACGCAAAAGGAGATAGATGACATGAAAGGCATTCCTTGTGCTTTGGTTGTCGGAAACCTTATGTATGCATTGCTGTGTATGAGGCCGGATATCTGCTTTGCCGCAGGCATGATAGCAAGATATTAAAGTAACCCAGGGAAAGCGCATTGGACGACAGTTAAAAACATTCTGAAGTGTCTGAAAAGAACTCGGGATAGAATGTTGATTTATCAGTCAGATACTCCAATCCCCATCGGCTACACGGACTCGGATTTCCAATCAGACTTAGATTCCAGAAATTATCTGCCTCAGTTAGTGTGTTTCCAATTGGGAAGTGTAGCCATCAAATGGACGAGTGTGAAGCAGAAATGCATCACTGACTCAACCATGGAAGTCGGGTAAGTAGCTGCTTGTGAAGCACTGAAAGAACCGATTGGGCTCTAGACCTTCTTAGTGGACTTGGATGGTGTTCTGAATTTGTCTAGCAATATCTGCTATGGGCAGTTGCAAATTCAAGAGAACCAAGAGTCCACGAGTCAAACAAGCACACTAAAGGAAAAACATCTTATATGAGAAATCGTTAAGAGAGGAGATATAGATGTGGCAAAGATAGCGTCTGAGGACAGCCTGACAGATTCATTCACAAAGGGTCTGCCTCTGAATACATTCGAGAGACATGTGAAAGGAATGAGTGTCAAGACCATTGCCAATCTGCATTGAGTATAAGTGGGAGAAATTATTAGGTTCGTGTAGGTGACATTAGATGTCACGGACTACGCGAGACATGTTGTAGCATACTTAAAAGCAGACTTTGAGTATAAGTGGGAGATTGTTGGGATTATACTGAAAAGTATGCTTTTTACTTTGTATAATCGAAACTGAATTTTCAGACTTATTTACTTAAATAAATTGTTTATCACTGATGCTTTAAATATTATTGAATGTTACATATATTTACTGCATAACTGTTCAATAAGTCGTACGTGTTACATTGTAGTTAATTTAGTGATACCAGATCACGAAGATTAAATTGCGGTCCCTTGTAACTAAAAAAAGCACGTTATTCATGACCTAGATGGAAATGAACAACCCATCGTGAAAGGTTGAAGTGTAAGGCTCAGATTGGCTTGTCTTGACCAAGAGATTACACTAGTGCATGACTGATGCACTGAATAGGACCTACAGGAGGATAAATTCTTCAGAACTGAACAAGGAAGAATTAGACCACAGTGGTTCGTTATTTCTTAACCTTCGTCCCTTAAATAGGATCACGTGGGATTGGTAACTATTGCTTTGACTTATCATGGGTAGCGAATCAATGAGATTCAATACTTTTTATCTTTGGCAATATTATTGGTCACATGTGATTGCTAAGATTTATCTGAAGAAAGAATCGTGTGCAAGCACGCTTTGTTCGACGCCCCCCTTGGGAGGTTCATAAGCTTTATCATACCAAATCTTGCAAGTGGAATTAGTTTCCGGTATGGATAATAATGTTGAACCGTTCCTTGACCAAGGATAAAAGATATTAATTAATTAGAAAGCTATTTCAGTGGCTTGAATTAATTAATGGGCTAGATAATCTTAAACACGGGAAATAATGACCGGGAGCCATATTGACTGTAATATGGGTTAAGATGGATAGTGCAATATTAATTATGTAGTGGGATTAATTAATATTTATGGGCTTGAATTATATTGTGGCTCAATATTAGATATTCAATGTCCATTAGAAGGTCCAATCTTAATTCTCCTAAAGGCCCCCTGAGTAGCCCAACATATAGTCCAATAACTGAAAAGGTGATTAAAATAAAATAAATAATGTTGCTTATTTTTCCTATGATATTTTCAAAATTTATGGATAAAAGAGGGAGAAAGATTTTCTTTTCTATTTTGTTATGGAATGAAGATATGTATTCTTGGAATACAAGATTATCTCATTAAATTCAAGAAATCTCCCACTTGGTTATTCATAAGGATATTTCGAAATTTTGAAAATAGAGGGCAAGAAAGATTTTCTTGATTTTCTTGAAAAGATATTATGGAAGATATGTATTTCTTGAAATACAAGAATATCTCATAAATTCAAGAAGATCCAAATCTTGGAATCTTGCAAGACTCAATTTTCAAAAATTCCATAATTTGAAAAGGTGGGATTTTTGTGGAATATTTTAATTATGGGAAAAAGAATATATGAGATATATTCAAGATTTCTTGGTGATCAAGAAAAGTCTTTTCCCACATTGATTTTTCATCAAAAATTTCGACCACCTCTCACCTATAAATAGGGGATGATTCTTTCATTCCCAAGTACAATTCCATCTGCTGGAAAAATTAGCAAATCCACATAATTGGTGCAACAAAGTTTATTTTTTCCTTTTGTTAATTGTTCGACAAGTGTCCTTCCACCGGATAGTTGAGCAAGGGCTAAGGGAATACTTAGGAAGTCCTTTTGGTTAGTCCGTCCAACCGAATTCACTGCCATCCCGAGAGGTACATTCACGTAAACCCGTAGACTCTGCATGCGTAGGTTTTACGTGGCTTATTATATGCATGATATGTTGTTGTAATTATTATTTGAATTAATATAGGATTAATTCATGCTAGTAATAATTAAAGAATTAAATTTGTATTTAAATATTCATCCCGAATAGATCTGTGCAATTCATTCCCCAACAAGAGGTGCCGTCAATCATCCGGAACCTCTTGGTCGACCTGGGCCAGCAACCGCAGGAATCCATGGTGATGGCAAATCCAATGGTGGTAGCAAATGATAATCAAAAAACAGCAGAGGACCAAGGTATCCAAAGAACAGCTGTATTGGGCGAATGTAATGATATTATATACAACGGTGGTTTGGAATGCCCACAACAAGGGCAACATCTGGATTTGACGGAAGTGTTAGATAACCATGGGCCCGTCCAGACCAACCCCAGAGGCGACGCTGGAAGATTCAAAAAGGCCAGGTAAAAAAGAATGAAAAAACTACAGAAAAAAAAGATGGTAAAAAAGAAAGAAAAGGATTGGGCTATATTCACTGAGGGACTCCGGGATTCAGCAGTTAAAATGAAACATTTGTTGGGTGGAAGCAATCACAGATTCGTCCAGACTTTGTATGTATTCAAGAAACTAAGTGTAGTGACCATTCGAATTTAAACCCATATTTTGTTTGGGATGTGGGGGTGAGGGTTGAATGGGCTGCTGCAGATTCGGTGGGTCAGTCGGGGGGAATTTGGAGTCTATGGAACAGGGAAAAAATTGAGATTGGGGTTGTTTGGGCAATTGAGGGGGCAGAAGGGGTGGAGGGAAAATGGAGAGCCTCGGGGAAATGGGTTGGGGTGGTAAATATTTATGGGCCGAGAGAGACAAGGGGTAAGATCAGGTTGTGGAAAACATTGCTGGAAATAATGCAAGGTAGTCAGGTAGATTGTTGGTGTTTGATTGGAGATTTCAATGAGGTAAGGAGCTGCAGTGATAGGAAAGGAAGGAATATGTACTTCTTGGGTTCAAACTCCAGAAGATTAGAGGATTTCATCATGGAAGCTAGTCTCACGGACGTGGGATTGGTAGGGCAAAATTTCACATGGTCGAGACTTGATGGAAGGTGTTGTAGCCGAATCGATCGTGCCTTAGTTTCCAATGAGTGGCACTCTGAGTGGGGGGCATGTAAATTACGAGGTCTGCCGAAAGAAAGTTCAGACCATTGCCCAATCTTTCTTCATTATTGTGACCAGAATTGGGGCCCGAAACCATTCCGGTTCTTCAATGTCTGGTTAAATCACCCTGAACTGCCAAAGTTTGTAGAAGAAAAATGGGCTGGGTATTCTTGTCAAGGCTGGACCAGCTTCGTGCTCAAAGAGAAACTGAAACTTCTGAAGGGTGACATCAAAGCATGGAGTTTGAAAAAGTTTTGGGATCTTGAGATGAGAATTACTGAAGCAAGTGCATGCTTCGATGAGTGGGACAACTTACAGGAGAGTCTGGACCTATCGATGGAGGAATGCAAACAAATGAAAGAGGCAAAAACAAGGTTGTGGCAACTGAAGAAGGTCAAGGACGGGTACACGTTTCAAAAAGCCAGGGTCCAGTGGATTCGCGAGGGGGATGCAAATTCATCATACTTCCATAACTATGTCAAAAAAAGATGATGGTCTAATACAATTGATGGGCTGACCATTGATGGAGTGTGGGTTGAGGAGGTAGATAAGGTGAAAGATGAGGTTTATCGATTCTTCAGGGATCACTTTTTGAGAAACCAATCTGGTTTTGTGTCACTATCCAGGTTGATATCGAAGAAGGTGTCAGATGAAGATAATGCATCACTTATAGAGCCATTCCTGGAAGAAGAGGTGCGGGCAGCAGTTTGGAATTGTGGGGGTAACAAAAGTCCGGGACCAGATGGGTTTACATTCAAATTCATTAAGAAGATATGGTAAATCCTGAAAACCGATATAATGTCGGTCATGGCTGATTTTCACAAGAATGAGAGGATTGTCAAGGGGGGTAATTCATCTTTTGTTACTCTTATCCCAAAGAAAGTGGACGCTAGTGCCCTATCTGATTATCGTCTGATATCGCTAATTGGGTGTATGTACAAAATTGTGGCAAAGGTTTTAGCGAACAGAATGGCCAAGATGGTGAATTCAGTAATTTCAGAATTTCAGTCAGCCTTCGTGGGGAATAAACAGATCTTGGACAACATCCTAGTTCTTAATGAAGCCATTGACTACGTGAAAAAGGAGAAGAAGAAGAGCTTCGTGTTCAAAGTGGACTTTGAAAAGGCATATGACTCGATATTGTGGGACTTTCTTGACGACATGATGCGGGGAATGAACTTTCATTGGAAATGGAGGAAGTGGATTCGGGGTTGTGTTTAAATGCTGATCTATGTCGGTTCTAGTCAATGGGAGTACCACGGTGAATTCCAATTGCGAGAAAAGGTATAAAGGCGGGGGATCCATTGTCTCGATTTTTTGTTTACGGTTTTTAATTTGAAGGACTAAGTTGTTTGATGAGGAAAGTTGTTGAGTTGAATGAGTTCGATGGGATTGAAGTTGGGAAGAACAAGGAACTACTAAGCCATCTACAGTTTGCGGATGACATAGTTCTGATTGGCAAAGCGTCATTAAAGAATGTCAGGTGTTTGAAAGGCATCCTTCGGATTTTCGAGTTGGCATCCAGGTTGAGGGTTAATTTCCACAAGAGCTCTATTCATGGAGTCATCTTGGGATCTCAAGAAGTGGTGGAGTTTGCAGAGATGTTGAGTTGTAAGATTGGCAAACTTCCCTTTTCTTATCTTGGCCTCCCTATTGGTGTCAATTTTAAGAAGAAGGAGGTTTGATAAACCGTTAGTGGGACGGAGTTAAAGTAAGAAGTTATCGGGTTGGGAAAGGCGGTATTCTATCATTTGGAGGTCGACTTGTGCTATTAAACTCGGTCTTATCTGCTCTACCTGTGTACTACCTCTCCTTCTATAAAACCCCTGAGTGTGTTATTAAAACCCTAATTAAACTTCAACGGGATCTTCTGTGGGGAGGGAAAGGGTCAAGTCGTAAGACTGCCTGGGTCAAGTGGGAATCAGTGTGTTGGGGTAGATGTAGAGGTGATCTAGGTGTTAGGGATATAAAGTCGTTCAATG
Source organism: Stenogyne calaminthoides (assembly GCA_037126765.1). Classification (NCBI taxonomy): domain Eukaryota; kingdom Viridiplantae; phylum Streptophyta; class Magnoliopsida; order Lamiales; family Lamiaceae; genus Stenogyne; species Stenogyne calaminthoides. Next base: position 163,340 of record JBBCBC010000070.1, read on the forward strand.
AGGCACTTCTGTGTAAATGGTTGTGGCGTTGGGTAGCTGATGAGAAGTCATTATGGGTCAGTGTCCTTGAGTCTAAGTACGGGTCGTTTCAGTGGGTATCTAATGTGAGTCTAGTCGAGAAGAAGTAATACTATGGTTGGAAAGATTTATACGAGTTGTGGTGGAGTCGGGGTGGGAAATCTTTCGAGGGATAGATAAGCTTATCATTAGGTGATGGTCCTAATGTCAGGTTTTGGGAGGATCCGTGGATTGAGGGTTGTGGTCGGTTGTCGGTTAGGTGTCCTTTGTTGTTCAATTTGTCCCGTCAAAGGGAGTGTCGATTAGGCGATTTGTGGGACAATGTCGATTGAATCTTGGGTGTTTGAGTGGGTCAGAGTTTTTAACACTAATGAATTTATGGAATATTTGGATCTTGGCATTGTATTTACCGTTACAGGATTCGGAGGAACGAGGCAGACTCGTGGCGATGGCAAACGTCACCTAAAGGATGATTCTCAACCAAAGTGATGTACGATATCATTGTTGAGGTTGTTCATGAAGATCAGGTGGACACATTCCCGTGGTCGAAGCTTTGGTGGAAAGTCACTCCAGCTAAAGTGGTGGCTTTTTCGTGGAAGGCCATCCGTGAAAGATTGGCCACTAAGGATAACCTTCTCAGACGTGGGATTTCTGTTGGTGGTGGAACGAATGAGTGTTCGTTGTGTTTGGGCCCCACTGAGTCTTCAAACCATCTTTTATTCACATGTCCGGTGTGTTAGTGTTAGTGTCCTAGAGACAATCATTTGTATGGACATAATACTAAGATGATATTCAGTATTGGTTTAATATTATTATTTATTTAATATTAAATGTATGGCATTACACTTATTAGAATATTATGTTTGATTGTTTGCATTTGTTCTTATCTGTGTTCCCTTGAATCCCTGTTGTCATTGAGTACGTGAGAACTCAGATGACTTAAGCATGATTCTCAAACAGCCCCGATCAAGGATCATTGAGAATGAGATATCGATGATGCAATGTAGATCGATGGTGCGATCCGTGATCATACTTTTAGAGTGTAGTAAGATCTCACTTACTACGAGATACTAGGCATCTCATGATGGATGCACAAATACCTTAGAGGGTATTGGTATACCCATCCGAAAGCAACCGTTTGATGTAGTTCCACTATATGTGTTCACTGGTGTCTCGGTTAGTGGGAGCGATCGCGATACTCTTTTTGACTTGAGGTCAATCACACGACGATATGTGGAGTGATGAACTTTGACCATGACCGACGCTTACACCCTTCCATGGGTAGATATGGCTTGGATTGGGTTCATCACGAAATGCATGTGCGTGGTAGTTGAGCCAAGAAAAGGATTCATTCCTCAAAGTGGATTTAGAGAGAATACTCATATTCTCGTCATAATTGGATCAAAGTCATTGGCCAATGCACGTCTCCTTGGACTTTGTGACCAAGGGTGACACGAATGATCAATTAATGATTTGAGATAAATCGATTAAATTTATTTGAATAGACATTTCATCATGTTCAATGTTAATCGAGTATTCGTGAATGAAAGGAGGAAATCACAATAACCCATGTTACAGTTACAGGTAGTTGCACATTTCTCGCAACGTACCTCATATATTGAGAATGTCTGATTTATTGTCTAGGGTTCAATTAAGACCATTAGTTTGACTAATCGCTCGATATATGAGGGTCTATGTGTCACACAACAAGTAACTCCCATATACGGATTAGAGTTGGTTGATTAAGTATTAAATTGGATTTTAATATTTAATTTATGGAGAATTAATAATATATTAATTTGAAATTAATTATTATTATTATTTAATTAAATTAGATTTAATTAAATAAGAATCCCAAAATAATATTATGGAATATTATTGTAGGAAAATATCTGTAGGGAAAAACATATCTTTGAGATATGGTTTTCAAGATTAGGTTTTATCTTCCTAATAAAGATTTGCTTAAGATACAAGATAATCTCTCCCTATATATATGAGGTCCCGGGATTCATTATTTACTACAACAAGAAAACCTAGTTTCTCCATAAAATCTAGGATATGAGTTTTCCTAGCAAATTCCTTCTCAGATTCAACACTGGCAGACCTGTGCAATTCTGTCTACGGGGATTACGTAGACCATAGTTGAGAAATCTGCCTTTGATCTGCTGTAAGGTTTCTCTTTATGTTTATTTGTACTCAATTATGCAATTGTATGTTTGTTGTTGGTGAACTGTTTATTTCCGCTGCGCATGTATTACGTGTTTACGTGCCTCTATATTCCAACACGGTGGCCCTTCTCACTTGGCAAGCAGTGGGTATGTGGCTCGACAAGTCTATGGTCTACTCATCTTTGGCCCGTGCTCACTTTGTGGATTTCGTGGAGAATGCAAGAGGTACGACTAGGAAGAAAGTGTTCGGTCTAATTTGGCAAGCTACTATTTGGAAAATCTGGAAAGTCCGTAATGATTTCATTTTCAAGGCAAGCTCATATACCTTGGATGAACTCATTGATGGAATAAGATTTTGCTCGTGGAAATGGATTCGCGCTCACTACCCTTTATCTTTTATTTCTCCGTTACATATGTGGGAGAACCATCCTTTAGAGTGTATACCTCTAAAATTGTGAGCTGGCTCGTGTATGCCGTGTAATTTGTAACAATCGGGATTGAGTACCCCTTGTACTCATATCTATTGATTCCATCTTTATCTTTCAAAAAAAAAAAGTACTATTGTTTATTATACGGAATGTCATTATTAGGCTTATTTAAGAAAAAAAAAGACATATAAAATTGAATTTTTTAATTAAAAGGTAGTAATTTATGTGCTAAGCAATTAATGGTGCTTGATACTAAGCACAAGCATTAATACTTGAAAAAATAAGTTCATGTAAAATCGAGTTTATCACCTATCCTTTTAAATTAAAGTTTGATTCCTAAGTTTGACACTTCGATAATAAAGTTTGATGCTAAACATTGTTTAGAGCCAAAAGTTATGTGGTGTGATTCTTAAATTTATTAATTTTTTCAAAAGAAATGAACTTAGCTCTGAGAAATAAAAATGGAATGAAAATTTGAAAATAAACCGAATCAGAAGGTATATATAGTCCTTCTATTCTCACTTTATTAACTCGTTATTATTACAGAGAAATTGACCAATCACTACCCATGTGTAATATTCTCCCCATGAATTGAAGCCTAGAGAAAAGTTAAGAAAACATGGAAACCACGTGCGATTTGATGGGGGTGATAAGTGAGATTATAATATAAGTAACAATTATTTAGAATAAAATATCGATATTGAAACATTATAATTGGAGTATGATGGAGTTATAAGGTGACCTTGGTAAAAAATTTTGAATAGTGTTTGGAGTCTAATCAGATTAACTACTAACATCTAACAACTAACTTTGTCCGATAAAAAAAATATATATATATATCAAGTCCAAATAAAACACGTTTCACATGTACGCATTTAATTTCTTTCTTTCAGAAGTTTCCACAGCTATATAATTAATTAATGAGCATGGCCAATTAAGTTTTACAATTTTTTCAACTAAAATTGTTCTAATAGTTCAAATGGTTTAAATAATCACTACTTATAATGTTATAATTGGAATTATTATTCGACCGTTAAAAAAAACGTGTCCTCGTATTTTTAGAAAGGAAAAAATAAATTAATTTTTTAAGATAAAAGTTTCGAAGCAGTGTGAGAATTCAATGAACTAGCAAAGATAAAAGAGTTGGTATCTTTGTAAAAACTTGTTTATAATTTTTTTTTTTTTTTTTTTTTTCATCTTTCTTTAAGTAATATAAATCACACTCTTTTTATTATCATTTCTTACATTTCTTTTGTTATAATATAAGTCACACCCTTTAACTTTTTATGAAAGAATACTCTTTATAGTAAAATGTCACATTCTTTATAATAAAAAAAAAAGTCATATTTTTTTTTAGTAATATAAGTCACACTCCTTAACCAATTTAATCGTGAATTTTGTTCACACTATATTTTGCCAAGATAAAATTCATCGTATGAAATCAATTAATAAAAAAAATGAAAATCTTGGACCACAGCCACTCGCACTAATTAGGTAGGGTCCAACCGAATTCAATATTTAGTGGGTCGAATTAAAGTCTGCAATATTAAAAATAACAATCGGGGTTCGTCGACGTTGACCATTAAAATAGAGTTTTGAAAAAATTACAAATTACAAATGCATTATTGATATTTGATAATATTATTTATATTATTATATCTTATTAAAAATGACTGAAAATGTCAAACTTAAAAAGTTGCTAAGATGCATTCACAAAAAAAAAGAAAAAAAAGGTTGCTAAGATCCTGTAGCATATCTTCCTTTTGAAATTATAATCTTGTGACATTAAGTAAAACCATAAGCATATGTGTTCGCTTAATTAGCTAAGAAAGTTCTATATTCTACAAATAAAGCACAACCACAAATAGAGATAATATCATTTTTAGTCATGTAACTTCGAACGATTCCATTTTTAGTCCTGTAACTTTTTACTTTTTCAATTCTGGTTCTAAATGTGTCAATTTTAGTCATTTTATGTCGGAAATATTAAAATCTCGTCGAAATAAGCATATGCACCTCCCGTGACACTTTAAAATTGATCCTTTTTTTTTTTACATGACAATCCACCTGTGTAGGTCGCCCAAAAATTAAAAAAATTCTCAATTTTGAAGTGTCACATGAAGTGCACATGCTCATTCCGGCGAGATTCCGGAGAAGTTTTAAAATTTTCGACCAAAAAATTTGAAATTAATACCTTCAGGACAAAAATTGAAAAAGTAAAAAGTTACAGGACTAAAAATGGAATCGTCCAAACTTACAGGACTAAAAATGATATTATCTCACCACAAACACATTGGCAAAAAACTCAATGAAACTCAATCTTATTGCTATTGACAAAAACTCATATGAGACGGTTTCATACACGAGGAAGATATGGAGAGGACAAATTCTTTAAAGTGTTACAAATTATGTTCTCGAACTAGGAAGAATTAGTTTTCAACCACTATCTGGGAGGATTGGTTGTTATTTCTTAATCTTGGATTGTTGGGATTATCTTGGAAAGTATCTTTTACTTTTAAATAGGATCGGATTTATGGTTATTAAAGTTTATTGCTTTGACTTATTACGGGTAAGAATAAAAGAGGTTCAATACTTTATATTGAGATCAAAGAAGATTAAATTATTAGTTTGGTCAAAAGTACACCATTACCTAAGATTTATACGAAAGAATCGCCGGATTGGCTTGTCTTGAAGATTACACTTTGTTCGATTTGCTTTCCGAAGTATTCTTCACAGGAGGACTTTGGGAGGTTCATAAGTTTTATCATACCAAATCTTGCAAGTTAGAGGGAACTACTTTTTCTTCGCCAATATTATTGGATAAGTAATAATGTTGAACCGTTAAGTTTTATCATACCTTACCAAGGATAAAAATATATTAATTAATGGAAAATATTAATTTGGAAAGCTATTTGGCTTGAATTAATTAATGGGCTAGATAATCTTAAACACGGAAATAATAATCGGGAGCCATATTGATTTGTAGTATGGGTTAAGATGGATAGTCAAAGATTAATTATGTAGTGGGATTAATTAATATTTATGGGCTTGAATAATATTGTGGCTCAATATTGATAATTCAAGATCAATTGGAAGGTCCAATCTTAATTCTCCTAAAGGCCCCCCAAGTAGCCCAACATAAAGTCCAATTACTGGAAAAGGTGTTTAAAAATAAAATAAATATTTGTTGCTAATTTCCTCATATTTTTCAAAAATTATGAATAAAAGGGGAGAAAGATTTTCTTTGAATTTTGGTATGAAATGAAGATATGTATTCTTGAAATACAAGATTATCTCATTAAATTCAAGAAATCTCTCACTTGATTATTCATATGTGATTTTCGAATATTTGAAATATAAGAGAAATAAAGATTTTCTTGATTTTCTTGAAAAGATATTATGGAAGATATGTATTTCTTGAAATACCAGTATATCTCATAAATTGAAGAAGATCCAAATCTTGGAATCTTGTCTCTTGGTTTTTTTTCGAAAATTTGGCCATAACAAGATGAGGTGGGATTTTTGTGGAATATTTTAATTATGGGGAAAAAGAATATAGGAGATATATTCAAGATTTCTTGGAGATCAAGAAAAGATTTTCCCACATTGGTTTTTCCTCAAAAATTTCGACCACCACCCATCTATAAATAGGGGATGATTCTTTCATTCCCAAGTGCAATTCCATGTGCTGAAAAAATTAATAAATCCACAAAAGTGGTGCAACAAATTTTATTTTTCCTTTTAGTCAAATGTTCGAGAGTGTCCTTCCACCGGATTGTCGAGCAAGGACTAGGGAATACTTGGGAAGGTTTTTTGGTGTGTTTTCATCAACAAGGCCATCGCCATTCCAAGAGGTAAGTTCACGTAAACTCGTAGTAATTCTTCATGCGTAGGATTTACGTGAATTGTTTATATGCATGTTTTGTTATTATTTGAATTAATATAGGATTAATTCATGCTAGTAATAATTGTTAGAATTAAATTTGTATTTAAATATTCATCCCGAATAGATCCATGCAATTAGTTCCCAACAATTGGTATCAGAGCCTCGGTTTCGGGCTCTTATCTTTAAATTGTAATTTAATTCGTGTTCATTAAATTTGAAATTGGATAGTAGAATTGCTAGATCTTTTTTGCAGGTATCCAATTGTCATGGAATTTAATGTGTTTATTTATGCATGCATATAAATTGTTATTTTTAATTCGATTCGTTCGAATTCGTTTTGCCTCGTGAGAAAATCCACGAGTAGATTAGAATTTGTTTGATTTGATCAATGTAATAGACTAGTCTAGATCTAGGTTTATTTATTTTTGTAAAATAAATTGTGCTTAGGATCTAAAGCGGAGGCGGAGATGAAGAATTAAAAGACGGGATCCGGAACCGGACGTAGGCGATGTGTGTCATTGTAAACGTGCCAAAGGAGGCACACGCTGAAGCGACACGCGCTGCGCCGCGGATACAAGGGTCGAGGCCTCTGACCGCCAGGATCGATCGAGCCTTGACGATCGAGGTTTGGCGAATATCGCGTGACAGGCGGGCGCGACGGGCGGGATGGGCGAGGCTTAAGATTGGATCGGATCGGCATGGTGGGCGCTGTACGCTTGGCGCTGTCGAGAACTGGTCGGTTTGCTGCAGCGGGGCCCTAATCTGCCGGGTGACGCGGTGACCGGAGCGGCAAGACGTGTTAGGACGCCACTCGACACGGCCGGGGGAGTGCTAGGCGGGCACTCCGACCCGCGAGCTGGTCGATGACGTGGCTTGACAAGGCATTTTTTAAGACGGTCAAGTGGGAGCTTTTCGAGACGAACGATGAAGGCTATGAAGACGATTTCTCAAGATCAAGACATGACAAAAATTAACCATGACAATTGGATATATTTGTCAATATGTTTAATTTTTGTTTTGATGTTATGCATTATTTTATGCTTATTTAAATTGTGTTTAAATTTGCGATGCATGAGAAAATGTTTTGAAAAATCTCAACTTCAAAATTACTAAGTATGTTTAAATAATTAATTAACAATTTTATTCCGGATAATAAATTGAATTAATTTTGACCTCCATGATTTATTTATTTGTGAATTCTTTTGGAGAAATTCCCGCCACGGGACGTTCAAAAGATAGCTTTCGCATGAATAAATTCCAAATGGATGATTGTGGATAATTACTAGTATGACGATGACCCTCCCCACGAGGCTCGTTCAAAGCGAAATAATAATTTCAGATTTAATCATGGTTATTACTTAGGTATAAAATTGATATGCATATATTTCAAGAAGTCTGTCAATTTTATATTGGTTTGGAAGCCAACTATTAATCTAGTTATTAAAGGTTTATAAATCGATTCTTGTTTGTAACACCTTGAATGTGTTTAAATAATGACACACCCCACGTGGCTTATTTAAAGCTTTTTGAGATGTTGGTGATGATGTTCATATTTTTTTGAGATTTTAATATGAAAACATGTGATCGAACCTTGTGATATATTTGTGCTTATGCATATTATTATTTATTTCGATTCAAAGATGTCGTAACTTTTTAATCCACTACTATTATACTTAAAGTCAATAGAATAAGAATGGAAACTATATTGATTGGAAACGAAAAAATTATAATTGTCCAAACCGCAAAAAAAGCACAAGTGGATTCTTGACACACCAAAATCGGATGAGCCAACCGACGAAGTCAAAAAAATGGGACTCGTCGGATCACCTTATGAGAGAGATGTCGTTTTTTTGAAAATGGTGGAGGACAAACCCCATGAGGATTACGATCCTCAAAATGATGGCCCATCTTAACAAACTTGAGGTTCGAGCAGATTATAATCTGGGGACTCGGATGAATTTGGTACGCTTCAAAAAGTTTTCGAGCATTTTTGCCTCGCTAGCTGATTTGTTGCAAGCTTTGGTCTCGGCAGAGATGTTGATGTGGCACCAAACTCAAGCTTTAACGGCAAGTGGTAAGTCTTCATTTTTAGGCCAAGGGAAGGCAAGAAAAAGAAGAGGACCAAAAGCCATAAGCAATAAAACTCAACTGTTGCCAAGGGCCATGGTAAGATGAGGAATGCTTGCGGTGTCAAGGAAAAATCCAAAGAGGAAGTGCTTAAGCTGCGGTGAAAGAGGACAATGGAGGTTTGTCTAAAATTCAATGGAGGTTTGCCTAAAAATTCAATGTTTCCACAGACTCTCAAGATTAATTTTTTTCAAAAACTAAATTCAATGTTTTTCTCAATTTTTTTTGACAATTTAGAATATTTTTTGAGAAAGCATAAAATTTTGAATTTTTTTCTCTTAAAATCAATCATAAAATTGGTAAATCAATACAAAGTTCTTAAAATGCAAAAAATTCATATAGTCGATGGTTTTGTGAAGTAGATTTATTCGTTTTAATGAAGAATCCAAAATGAATGAAGGGATTTGTGTGTTTTGATTTTTTCGAATTGCAAATGAATGAAGAGATTTGAGAGAGAAAAGTAATGTAAAAAACTAATTAATAGTGTACTAATCTGGTGAGAGGTGAACTAATTTAAGTGGTGTATTTTTTAAAAAATGGGGGTGCTAATAACCTGGGTCCTATTATAATTGTAGGCCATTAAAATCCAAAGGCTGAAATCAGGCACAAACATTCAGTATTTGTAAAGTATTGGATTTTTTAAATTGTAAAATTTATTTATTTTTAGAATAAAATTGTAAAATTAAAATAGGATAAACTAAGGACCCTTTTGATTGGGGTAATGGAAGTTTAAAGTAATGAAATTATTCCTATTAATGTTCTTTGGTAGTTTTAAGATGTTCGTAATAGAAATAGAATTAAGTAATTAATTACCTTAATCGCTCACTCAACCATTTTCACATGATATTTATGAGTGAAAAACACCAAACTGCAGGAAAGTTCGGAGAAGCACGGGGTTGATCATGTAACAGTCATTGGATCAAATAGAAAATACACCCCTGGAAAAAAGGAGTTTGATTGGCTCGAATGTGCATTGGTGGGACTTGCAAAGGACCCAAGTGGTTTGCATAATGCAATGCAAGATTTGCATGATCTCGGGTACAAAAACATCAATATTTGCCCACTACCTGACGATTCGTGGCTTATTTGCGGTGTGGATATGTTGAAAAAATTGTTCTTCACGGTGGAGGAATGTAACTGGCTTACTGATCACCTACTCAATTGGCATCCATGGGAAGCTCATGACTGTTTGGCATGGAGATCGGTATGGGTACAAGTCATGGGAATACCGATTTGTCTATGGAATGCGGCATTCTTTCAATGAATTTTGGCCGATGTTGGAATATTCATGGAAGTGGATCAAGATACTAGTCAAAGGCTGTGTCTTAAGGCTTCACGGGTCAAAATCCGTACGAAATCATTCGTCCCAATAATCAAATCTGTGAGTAGCCGATTTGGGTCACAGAATTTCACGGTGTCAGTTATGGAGATGGCCATGGATATGCAATGGTCCAATATCGAGGGTGAAGGAACTCAAGGCCAATAGGGCAGGGCGTTCAAAATTTTGCCGGATAGCGAGATGGCTGCGTCGGATTCCGACGACCCAAGGGCAGCCGAGTTAGCCCCGGGCTGCCCGGAAATTGAAGAGCCAATCGGGAAGGAAAATGCAATTGATGACGCAGTTAATGATATGGAAAATAGGGAAATCACGTCTCCAAATGATGATGGCAGTAGCCCCGGGAATGGCACATTAATGACTCCAAGATTTGAGGAGAATACTGCAATCAAGATCATGGGGAATGAGAATGTGACGCTGTCAAAGGAGAATGGCGACGGTTCCAGAAATAGAGATGAATAATAGGGCTCAATTACAAGCAGCAATCGGGTTGAATCCGCCCAAGAAGTCCAACAAACATTAGGCCCAGTTGCTTTTAAAACAAACATTGGTGCCTTTCAACTAGTGGGCCAGACAAACTGCAATCCACTACACTCTTTTGGGCTGATAGACGGAAAAGACAAGAGTTTCAAAAAAATTACAAACAACGATCAGAGAAAAGATACAAGCCTGGCGAACCGAAATTTCACTATGCTGTCGAGAAGTGGGCCGGCCCAATCAATAAGATACTCTCCACTAGGGGTTACCATTGAATCCCCACGAGATATGCATCGAACCGAGGGTACCCAGAGACAAAATTGGCTGACCCCTGTGATTACGACAACAGAGGTGTTGGGATTATACTGAAAAATATCTTTTTTTCAGTATAATCAAAACCGAATTTTCGAGACTTATTTACTTAAATAAATTGTTTATCCCCGATGCTTTTAAATATTATTGAATGTTACATATATTTATCGCATAATCGCATTCAATAAGTTAGACGTGTTACATTGTAGTTAATTTAGTGATACCGGATCACGGAAGATTAAATTAACAGGTCCTTGTAACTAAAAAGACGTTATTCACGACCTAGATGGAAATGAACAACCCATCGTGAAAGGTTGAAGTGTAAGGCTCAGATTGGCTTGTCTTGACCAAGAGATTACACTAGTGCATGACTGATGCACTGAATAGGACCTACAGGAGGATAAATTCTTGAATCGAACAAGGAAGAATTAGACCCCTTAGTGGTTCGTTATTTCTTAACCTTCCGTCCCTTATATAGGATAACGTGGGATTGGTAACTATTGCTTTGACTTATCATGGGTAGCGAATCAATGAGATTCAATACTTTTTTTATCTTGGGCAATATTATTGGTCACATGTGATTGCTAAGATTTAATACGAAGAATCGTGTGCAAAGCACGCTTTGTTCGATTTGCCCCCTTTGGGAGGTTCATAAGCTTTATCATACCAAATCTTGCAAGTGGAATTAGTTTAGGTATGGATAATAATGTTGAACTGTTCCTTGACCAAGGATAAAAGATATTAATTAATTAGAAAGCTATTTCAGTGGCTTGAATTAATTAATGGGCTAGATAATCTTAAACACGGAAATAATGACCGGAGCCATATTGACTGTAATATGGGTTAAGATGGATAGTGCAATATTAATTATGTAGTGGGATTAATTAATATTTATGGGCTTGAATTATATTGTGGCTCAATATTAGATATTCAAGGTCCATTAGAAGGTCCAATCTTAATTCTCCTAAAGGCCCCCTAAGTAGCCCAACATATAGTCCAATAACTGAAAAGGTGATTAAAATAAAATAAATAATGTTGCTTATTTTTCCTATGATATTTTCGAAATTTATGGATAAAAGAGGGAGAAAGATTTTGTATTTTGTTATGGAATGAAGATATGTATTCTTGGAATACAAGATTATCTCATTAAATTCAAGAAATCTCCCACTTGGTTATTCATAAGGATATTTCAAAATTTTGAAAATAGAGGACAAGAAAGATTTTCTTGATTTTCTTGAAAAGATATTATGGAAGATATGTATTTCTTGAAATACAAGAATATCTCATAAATTCAAGAAGATCCAAATCTTGGAATCTTGAAAGACTCAATTTTCGAAAATTCCATAATTTGAAGAGGTGAGATTTTGGTGGAATATTTTAATTATGGGAAAAAGAAAATATGAGATATATTCAAGATTTCTTGGTGATCAAGAAAAGTCTTTTCCCACATTGATGTTTCATCAAAAATTTCGACCACCTCTCACCTATAAATAGAGGATGATTCTTTCATTTCCAAGTACAATTCCATGTGCTGGAAAAATTAGCAAATCCACATGTTGGTGCAACAAAGTTTATTTTTTCCTTTTTTTGTTAATTGTTCGACAAGTGTCCTTCCACCGGATAGTTGAGCAAGGGCTAAGGGAATACTTGGGAAGTCCTTTTGGTTAGTCAATCAACCGAATTCACCGCCATCCCGAGAGAATACGTTAACGTAAACCCATAGATTCGCGCGTCGTAGTTTTTCGTGGCTTATTATATGCATGATATGTTGTTGCAATTATTATTTGAATTAATATAGGATTAATTCATGCTAGCAATAATTAAAGAATTAAATTTGTATTTAAATATTCATCCCGAATAGATCATGCAACTCATTCCCCAACAATTGGTATCGAGAGCCACGGTTTAAGACTCTCAATTTTTTTTTAAAATTGTAATTTAATTCGTGGACATTAAATTTGAAATTGGATAGTAGAAGCTTAGATCTCATTTTTTGGGTATCCAATTGTCATGGATTTTAATGTGTTTATTTATGCATGCATATAAAACTGTGTTTTTTAATTCGATTCGTTCGGATTCGTTTTTTGCCTCGTGAGAAAATCCACGAGTAGATTAGAATTTGTTTGACGGATCAATGTAATAGACTAGTCTAGATTCCAGTTTATTTATTTTTTGTAAATAAATTATAACCGGATCTAAAAACGGCGACGGAGACGAAGAATTAAAGCGACAAAATCGTAACCGGGCATGGCGGTGCGGGCGTTTGCCTGCAGCAGACCTTGGCACGATGGGCGCATGGAAAAGCCGGAACAGGCCGCTGAAAGGCGGCGCTTAGCACACACGGCACCATGCGCCGCGACGTCGAAAGTGGACGGGGGCCTTACGCGTCGGATACGCTGGGCGCCGCTGAGGTCGCGGCGAGTGGGGATATGGCGATGCTGCGAATCTGGCTGCGGGCGATTATGAGAACATCCGCCGCCGCCGAGAGGCGTGTCGGCATCATTGGCGCGCTGCTCACCCAAGGCCGAGGTTGGTCTATAGGCTAGGCGGCCGCGGGATGCTGGCATCCGATCCTACCGCCGCGAAGCCGGGGTGGCGTTTCGAGATGAAGTATTTTTTTGAGACGAACGAGTGGGAGAAATTCGAGACGTGTTTCTTCCAGATCAAGTCAAGAAAAATCAAACCATGACAATTGGATAATTTGTGCCCAATATGTTTATTTTTTTCTGTTTTGCTTGATTTATTTGTGTTATCTTATGCTTTATTTAATTTGTTTAAATGTGTTTGCATGAGGGTTGCCAAATGGAAAAATCTCACCTTAAAAAAATTACTAAGTATGTTTAAATAATTAATTGACAATTTTATTCCGGATAATAAAATTGAATTAATTTTGACCTCCATGATTTATTTGTTTGTGAATTCTTTTGGAGAAATTCCCCCAACGGGACGGTCAAAAGATAGCTTTCACATGAATGAATTCCAAACGGATGATTGTGGGTTATTACTAGTGGCGACGATGACCCTCCCAACGAGGCTCGATCAAAACGAAATAATAATCCTGTATTTAATCATGGTTATTACTTAGGTATAAAATTGATATGCATATACTTCCCCGAAGTCCCTGTCAATTTTATATTGGTCAAGTGGGAGCCAACTATTAATCTGGATATTAAAGGTTTGTAATTGTTCTTGTTTGTAACCTGCTTGAATGTGTTTAAATAATGACCCACCCAACGTGGCTTATTTAAACTGTTTTGAGATGTTGGCTTATTTAAACTGTTTTGAGATGTTGGCTGATGCATGTTCATATTTTTTTGAGATTTTAATATGATGCATGTGATCGAACCTTGTGATATATTTGTGCTTATGCATATTATTATTTATTTCAGTTCATCATGTCGCAACCTTTTAATCCACTGTTATATACACTCAAAGAACACCAATTAACTGGAGAAAACTATAATGTTTGGAAACAAAATATGAACTTTGTCCTACCTGCACAAAAACATTATTGGATTCTTGATGTACCCAAGCCACGTAAGCCCACTGATGAATCAACTGATGCGGCAAGACATGAGTATAATATTTGGGAGCAGGCCAATGAACCCATGAAACGTGTAATCTTGACTTCATTGTCTGATGATTTGAAACACATTCATGAAGGTGTTGAGTCCGTTGCAGAAATTATGCAAAGTCTTGAAGAAATGTTTTTAACAAAAGACCGCATGATCGATCAGTTTAAAAACGACGACTTGGCTAAATTTGAAAATGGTGAGGAACACCGAAGGGAGCATGTTCTCGTCGAGTCAAACACCATTTTCTAAAACCGGGCTTATCTGGGAACTAAGTATTGTGATGAGGCCCAAATTGAATTTCTGTTGCTTATTCTGCCAAGGAGCTTCGATGGATTTTACTGTGGTTTTGTGATGAGTGATCACATGTTTACTATGGATAATCTACAAGAAGCCTTGGAGAAAGTGGAGAAGCATTTAGAAAATAAAGACGAAGCATTGTTGACCAAAAGTCATTTCTCGAGATCTAAGCCAGTGGAAGGCAAGTCTCAAGAAAAGGAAAGTGGTCAGAACCAAAGCAAACTCATCACTAAGAAAAGTGAGAAAAAGACGGTTAGCTGGTTGGGTGTCAAGAAAGAACCAAAAGGAATATGTTTTAATTGCGAGGAGAAAGGAAACTGGAGGTCAGCATGTTCCAATCCCAAAAGAAAAGGAAAGAAAAGGTAATCCTCACTCACTAGTTGTTGAAACTTGTTTTTTAGCGCGATGCCTCCCATTTATGGGTGGTGGATAGGATCCACTAATCATGTTTGTTTCACATTCTGGGGTTCAAGCGGACCCGCAACTTAGTGGGAGTGAGGCCCTCATCACACCGTTTGGCGATGCTACGAGTGGCGGCAAAGGCAATGGGGGAGAAGCAAGCACCTGTCTTTTGAAGACAGAGTTTTAATTTTGAGATATTCTTTACGTTCACGAATTTTAGAAAGAATTTGTTTTTAGTTTCTAAACTTTTTATGATGGATATTTGGTTACTTTTTTTTTAATAAAGTTGTTACCATTTTTCTTTTTTTGATAAATTTATCTATCATGGAACGTTGTTGAATGATCTCTATACAATTAATCAGGCACACCACTCACTTAAATGTATCCTATAACACATCAATCAATTTTCGAGAAAAGAAAACGTTCATCGGCGTGAACGAGACACTTTTTTTGGCATCTAAGATTGGGTCATATAAATCCAAAGAGGATCCAAAGGTTGGTGAGAGACGGTTCACTAGGGCTTCTCCAAGTTGAACCGATTCCAACCTCGCGAATCATGTTTGGAGGGTAAAAATGACCAAGAGGGCATTTGGAACCAAGGGAATAGGGCCAAAGAAGTGTTAGAGATCGTTCACACAGATGTATGTAGTCCAATGTCAACCAAAGCAAGAGGAGGTTATGAGTATTTTTATTGATGATTACTCAAGGTACGATTACATTTTCCTTATGAAGCATAAATCTGAGACCTTTGAGAAATTCAAAGAATTTAAGGCTCAAACAGAGAATCATAGGGAAAAACGTATCAAGTCTCTACGATCTGATCGTGGAGGTGAATACCTCAGCGATGAGTTTTTTGAACTACTTATCTGATGAAGGGATTGTATCCCAGCTCACTGCACCCGGAACCCCTTAACAAAACGGGGTTGTAGAGCGAAGAAACATAATTCTTTTGGAAATGGTTAGATCAATGATGAGTTATGCGGATCTTCCCGAGTCGTTCTGGGGTCATGCCTTGGAAACAGCGACTTATTCTGAACTTGGTGCTATCCAAATCAATTCCCAAAACTCCCAAAGAATTGTGGACCGGGCGCAAGCCTAGTATGATACACATGAGAATTTGGGGGTGTCCGGCCTACGTGTTGGACAAGGAAGCTGGTAAATTGGATCCTCGATCAAAATTAAGGTTGTTTTGTAGGATACCCCGAGGGAACAAAAGGGTGTATGTTCTATAGTCCCGAAGATCAAAAGGTGGTCATCAGCACCCATTTTAGATTTTTGGAAGAAGACTATATGAACCAAAGAAAACCCAGAAGTGAGATTACCTTAAATGAGCTTAGAGGGCAAACCTCAGTGTCAACTGTACTAGATGATATACCAAACGATACGTTTTCACAACCGGAGCCTCGTCGTAGTGGGAGGGTTGTTAGACAGCCCGAGAGATTCATGGGAATAGGAGAGTCCTCGGACTTGATTCCCGGACAAGACGAATCAGACCCATGGACATATGATGAGGCATTCCAAGATAAGGATGTAGTTTCTTGGCAAACAGCAATGAAAGCCGAAATGGGTTCTATGTTTCATAATAAAAGTGTGGGAGCTAGTCGAACCACTTAATGGGGTCAAACCCATTGGATGCAAGTGGGTATATAAGAGGAAAAGAGGACCGGACGGGAAGGTTGAAACCTTTAAAGCAAGACTAGTGGCGAAAGGTTATACTCAGAAAGAAGGGATCGATTATGAGGAAACTTTTTCGCCCGTAGCCATGCTTAAGTCCATCCGTATTCTCTTATCGATTGCTGTGCATTTCGACTATGAAATCTAGCAAATGGATGTCAAGACAGCTTTCCTTAACGGAAGTCTTGATGAAGAGATCTATTTGCAACAACCCCGTGGTTTCATTGAAACAGGCCAAGAACATCTTGTTTGTAAGCTCAAGAAGTCCATCTACGGACTCAAACAGGCATTCCAGAGCTTGGAACCAATGTTTTGATCATGTTATAAAGTGTTATGGGTTTGATCAAAACGAGTTTGAAAGTTGTGTGTATAAAAAGTGTGTCGGAACTGCATTGGTACTCTTAGTACTATCGTAGATGACATCGATCGATCGCCGGGAACGATGTGAAGGTGTTATCGAGCGTGGCGGCATAGGCTTTCAAAATAGTTTGATATGAAGGACTTAGGGGAAGCCAGACACATCCTTGGGATCAAGATCACTCGAGATCGCAAGAAAAGGATGATAGGCTTATTGCAAGCTTCATACATAGACACTGTCTTGAAACGATTAAGCATGCAAGATTCCAAGAAAGGATTCTTACTTTCGGGCATGGAATCCATCTATCCAAGAAAATGTCCCTAAGGCAAAAAAAGGAGATAGATGACATGAAAGGCATTCCTTGTGCTTTGGTTGTCGGAAACCTTATGTATGCATTCTTTGTGTATGACCTTGGGATATCCGCTTTGTCGCAGCATGATAAAGAAGATATTAAAGTAACCAGGAAAGCGCATTGGATTTACGATTAAAAAATATTCCGAAGTGTCCGAAAAGAACTCGGGATAGAATGTTGATTTATCGATCGATACTCCAATCCCCATCCGGCTACACGGACTCGGATTTCCAATCGGACTTAGATTTCGAAATTATCCGCCTCGGTTAGTGTGTTTCAATTGGGAAGTGTAGCCATCAAATGGACGAGTGTGAAGCGTAAATGCATCACCGACTCAACCATGGAAGTCGGGTAAGTAGTCTGCTTTGTGAAATCTTTGAAAAAGAACCGATTGGGCTCTAGACCTTCTTAGTGGACTTGGATGGTGTTCTCAATTTGTCTAGCAATATCGCTATGGCGGGTTGCAAATTCAAGAGAACCAAGAGTCCACGAGTCAAACAAGCACACTATAGGAAAAACATCTTATCGAGAAATCGTTAAGAGAGGAGATATAGATGTGGCAAAGAATGGCGTCGAGGGATGACTGAGATTCATTCACAAAGGGTCGCCTCTGAATACATTCGAGAGACATGTGAAAGGAATGAGTGTCAAGACCATTGCTAATCTGCATTTAGTATAAGTGGGAGAAATTATTAGGTTCGTGTAGGTGACATTAGATGTCACGGACTACATGAGACATGTTGTAGCATACTTAAAAGCGGACTTTGAGTATAAGTGGGAGATTGTTGGGATTATCTTGAAAAGTATGCTTTTTACTTTGTATAATCTAAAACTGAATTTTCGGACTTATTCTTTAAATAAATTGTTTATCATCGATGCTTTAAATATTATTGAATGTTACATATATTTCTTTGCATAACTGTTCAATAAGTCGACGTGTTACATTGTAGTTAATTTAGTGATATCGGATCACGAAGATTAAATTAACGATCCTTGTAACTAAAAAGTACGTTATTCACGACCTAGATGGAAATGAACAACCCATCGTGAAAGGTTGAAGTGTAAGGCTCAGATTGGCTTGTCTTGACCAAGAGATTACACTAGTGCATGGTGATGCCTTTGAATAGGACCTACAT
Source organism: Stenogyne calaminthoides (assembly GCA_037126765.1). Taxonomy (NCBI): domain Eukaryota; kingdom Viridiplantae; phylum Streptophyta; class Magnoliopsida; order Lamiales; family Lamiaceae; genus Stenogyne; species Stenogyne calaminthoides. Next base: position 181,886 of record JBBCBC010000070.1, read on the forward strand.
GAGGATAAATTCTTTGAACTGAACAAGGAAGAATTAGACCACAGTGGTTCGTTATTTCTTAACCTTCGTCCCTTAAATAGGATCACGTGGGATTGGTAACTATTGCTTTGACTTATCATGGGTAGCGAATCAATGAGATTCAATACTTTTTATCTTGGGCAATATTATTGGTCACATGTGATTGCTAAGATTTAATCTGAAGAATCGTGTGAAAAGCACGCTTTGTTCGATTTGCCCCTTGGGAGGTTCATAAGCTTTATCATACCAAATCTTGCAAGTGGAATTAGTTTAGGTATGGATAATAATGTTGAACCGTTCTTGACCAAGGATAAAAGATATTAATTAATTAGAAAGCTATTTCAATTGGCTTGAATTAATTAATGGGCTAGATAATCTTAAACACGGGAAATAATGACCGGGAGCCATATTGAATGTAATATGGGTTAAGATGGATAGTGCAATATTAATTATGTAGTGGGATTAATTAATATTTATGGGCTTGAATTATATTGTGGTTCAATATTAGATATTCAATGTCCATTAGAAGGTCCAATCTTAATTCTCCTAAAAGGCCCCCGAGTAGCCCAACATATAGTCCAATAAGCGAAAAGGTGATTAAAATAAAATAAATAATGTTGCTTATTTTTCCTATGATATTTTGAAATTTATGGATAAAAAGAGGAGAAAGATTTTCTTTGTATTTTGTTATGGAATGAAGATATGTATTCTTGGAATACAAGATTATCTCATTAAATTCAAGAAATCTCCCACTTGGTTATTCATAAGGATATTTCGAAATTATGAAAATAGAGGGCAAGAAAGATTTTCTTGATTTTCTTGAAAAGATATTATGGAAGATATGTATTTCTTGAAATACAAGAATATCTCATAAATTCAAGAAGATCCAAATCTTGGAATCTTGCAAGACTCAATTTTCGAAAATTCCATAATTTGAAAAGGTGGGATTTTTGTGGAATAATTTAATTATGGGAAAAAGAATATATGAGATATATTCAAGATTTCTTGGTGATCAAGAAAAGTCTTTTCCCACATTGATTTTTCATCAAAAATTTCGACCACCTCTCACCTATAAATAGGGGATGATTCTTTCATTCCCAAGTACAATTCCATCTGCTGGAAAAATTAGCAAATCCACATAATTGGTGCAACAAAGTTTATTTTTTCCTTTTGTTAATTGTTCGACAAGTGTCCTTCCACCGGATAGTTGAGCAAGGGCTAAGGGAATACTTAGGAAGTCTTTTTGGTTAGTCCGTCCAACCGAATTCACTGTCATCCCGAGAGGTACGTTCACGTAAACCCGTAGATTCCGCATGCGTAGGTTTTACGTGGCTTATTATATGCATGATATGTTGTTGTAATTATTATTTGAATTAATATAGGATTAATTCATGCTAGTAATAATTAAAGAATTAAATTTGTATTTAAATATTCATCCCGAATAGACCTGTGCAATTCATTCCCCAACAAGAGGTGTCGTCAATCATCCGGAACCTGTTGGTCGACCTGGGCGAGCAACCGCAGGAATCCATGGTGGTGGCAAATCCAATGGTGGTAGCAAATGATAATCAAAAAACAGCAGAGGACCAAGGTATCCAGAGAACAACTGTATTGGGCGAATGTAATGATATTATATACAACGGTGGTTTGGAATGCCCACAACAAGGGCAACATCTGGATTTGACGGAAGTGTTAGATAACCATGGGCCCGTCCAGACCAACCCCAGAGGCGACGCTGGAAGATTCAAAAAGGCCAGGCAAAAAAGAATGAAAAAACTACAGAAAAAAAGGATGGTAAAAAAGAAAGAAAAGGATTGGGCTATATTCACTGAGGGACTCCGGGATTCAGCAGTTAAAATGAAACATTTGTTGGGTGGAAGAAATCACAGAAAACGTCCAGATTGTGGTGAGGCCGACGCAAATAGGGAGAATCCAAATATTACCGGAATGAAGCCAGAAGAGATCTGCACTCTTGGGAAGAAGTTGGGTGTCATTAGCACGGAAAATGAAGGCCTGGTGCTCAGAAGAATCCGAGAAATCGAGGTAATGGCAAGTGGGGGGAAGAATGCTGGAGAACCAATTGTTTCCTGGTGAAGATTTTGTCTTACAATATCAGGGGAGTAGGTGGGAGAGTGAAGAAGCGGGAAATTCGAGGGCTCATCGGTAAGTTTCGTCCAGACTTTGTATGTATTCAAGAAACTAAGTGTAGTGACCATTCGAATTTAAACCCATATTCTGTTTGGGATGTGGGGGTGAGGGTTGAATGGGCTGCTGCAGATTCGGTGGGTCAGTCGGGGGGAATTTGGAGTCTATGGAACAGGGAAAAAATTGAGATTGGGGTTGTTTGGGCAATTGAGGGGGCAGAAGGGGTGGAGGGAAAATGGAGAGCCTCGGGGAAATGGGTTGGGGTGGTAAATATTTATGGGCCGAGAGAGACAAGGGGTAAGATCAGGTTGTGGAAAACATTGCTGGAAATAATGCAAGGTAGTCAGGTAGATTGTTGGTGTTTGATTGGAGATTTCAATGAGGTAAGGAGCTGCAGTGATAGGAAAGGAAGGAATATGTACTTCTTGGGTTCAAACTCCAGAAGATTAGAGGATTTCATCATGGAAGCTAGTCTCACGGACGTGGGATTGGTAGGGCAAAATTTCACATGGTCGAGACTTGATGGAAGGTGTTGTAGCCGAATCGATCGTGCCTTAGTTTCCAATGAGTGGCACTCTGAGTGGGGGGCATGTAAATTACGAGGTCTGCCGAAAGAAAGTTCAGACCATTGCCCAATCTTCTTTCATTATTGTGAGAAGATGGGAAAAAACCATTCCTTTGGGTGGTTAAATCACCCCGATTCGCCAAAGTTTGTAGAAGAAAAAAAAATGGGCCGGGTATTCTTGTCAATATTTGGACCCGACCGCTGCTCAAAGAGAAACTGAAACTTCTGAAGGGTGACATCAAAGCATGGAGTTTGAAAAAGTTTTGGGATCTTGAGATGAGAATTACTGAAGCAAGTGCATGCTTCGATGAGTGGGACAACTTATAGGAGAGTCTGGACCTATCGATGGAGGAATGCAAACAAATGAAAGAGGCAAAAACAAGGTTGTGGCAACTGAAGAAGGTCAAGGACGGGTACACGTTTCAAAAAGCAAGGGTCCAGTGGATTCGCGAGGGGGATGCGAATTCATCCTACTTTCATAACTATGTCAACAAAAGATGATGGTCTAATACAATTGATGGGCTGACCATTGATGGAGTGTGGGTTGAGGAGGTAGATAAGGTGAAAGATGAGGTTTATCGATTCTTCAGGGATCACTTTTCGAGAAACCAATCTGGTTTTGTGTCACTATCCAGGTTGATATCGAAGAAGGTGTCACATGCAGATAATGCTTCACTTATAGAGCCATTCCTGGAAGAAGAGGTGCGGGCAGCAGTTTGGAATTGTGGGGGTAACAAAAGTCCGGGACCAGATGGGTTTACATTCAAATTCATTAAGAAGATGTGGTAAATCCTGAAAACCGATATAATGTCGGTCATGGCTGATTTTCACAAGAATGAGAGGATTGTCAAGGGGGGTAATTCATCTTTTGTTACTCTTATCCCAAAGAAAGTGGACGCTAGTGCCCTATCTGATTATCGATCGATATCGCTAATTGGGTGTATGTACAAAATTGTGGCAAAGGTTTTAGCGAACAGAATGGCCAAGATGGTGAATTCAGTAATTTCAGAATTTCAGTCAGCCTTCGTGGGGAATAAACAGATCTTGGACAACATCCTAGTTCTTAATGAAGCCATTGACTACGTGAAAAAGGAGAAGAAGAAGAGCTTCGTGTTCAAAGTGGACTTTGAAAAGGCATATGACTCGATATTGTGGGACTTTCTTGACGACATGATGCGGGGAATGAACTTTCATTGGAAATGGAGGAAGTGGATTTGGGGTTGTGTTTCGTCTGCATCTATGTCGGTTCTAGTCAATGGGAGTACCACAGGTGAATTCCAATTGCAGAAAGGTATAAGGCAGGGGGATCCATTGTCTCTGTTTTTTGTTTCTGGTTGCGGCTGAAGGACTAAGTTGTTTGATGAGGAAAGTTGTTGAGTTGAATGAGTTCGATGGGATTGAAGTTGGGAAGAACAAGGAACTACTAAGCCATCTACAGTTTGCGGATGACATAGTTCTGATTGGCAAAGCGTCATTAAAGAATGTCAGGTGTTTGAAAGGCATCCTTCGGATTTTCGAGTTGGCATCCAGGTTGAGGGTTAATTTCCACAAGAGCTCTATTCATGGAGTCATCTTGGGATCTCAAGAAGTGGTGGAGTTTGCAGAGATGTTGAGTTGTAAGATTGGCAAACTTCCCTTTTCTTATCTTGGCCTCCCTATTGGTGTCAATTTTAAGAAGAAGGAGGTTTGACAGCCGTTAGTGGACAGGTTCCGTAAGAAGTTATCGGGTTGGGAAAGACGGTATCTATCATTTGGAGGTCGACTTGTGCTATTAAACTCGGTCTTATCTGCTCTACCTGTGTACTACCTCTCCTTCTATAAAACCCCTGAGTGTGTTATTAAAACCCTAATTAAACTTCAACGGGATCTTCTGTGGGGAGGGAAAGGGTCAAGTCGTAAGACTGCCTGGGTCAAGTGGGAATCAGTGTGTTGGGGTAGATGTAGAGGTGATCTAGGTGTTAGGGATATAAAGTCGTTCAATGAGGCACTTCTGTGTAAATGGTTGTGGCGTTGGGTAGCTGATGAGAAGTCATTATGGGTCAGTGTCCTTGAGTCTAAGTACGGGTCGTTTCAGTAGGTATCTAATGTGAGTCTAGTCGAGAAGAAGTAGTCACTATGGTGGAAAGATTTATACGAGTTGTGGTGGAGTCGGGTGGGAAATCTTTCTAGGGATAGATAAGTTTATCATTAGGTGATGGTCCTAATGTTAGGTTTTGGGAGGATCCGTGGATTGAGGGTTGTGGTCGGTTGTCGGTTAGGTGTCCTTTGTTGTTCAATTTGTCCCGTCAAAGGGGAGTGTCAGTGGGCGATTTGTGGGATAATGTCAGTGAATCTTGGGTGTTTGAGTGGGTCAGAGTTTTTAACACTAATGAATTTATGGAATATTTGGATCTTGGCATTGTATTTACCGTTACAGGATTCGGAGGAACGAGGCAGACTCGTGGCGATGGCAAACGTCACCTAAAGGATGATTCTCAACCAAAGTGATGTACGATATCATTGTTGAGGCTGTTCATGAAGATCAGGTGGACACATTCCCGTGGTCGAAGCTTTGGTGGAAAGTCACTCCAGCTAAAGTGGTGGCTTTTTCGTGGAAGGCCATCCGTGAAAGATTGGCCACTAAGGATAACCTTCTCAGACGTGGGATTTCTGTTGGTGGTGGAACGAATGAGTGTTCGTTGTGTTTGGGCCCCACTGAGTCTTCAAACCATCTTTTATTCACATGTCCGGTGTGTTAGTGTTAATGTCCTAGAGACAATCCTTTGTATGGACATAATACTAAGATGATATTCAGTATTGGTTTAATATTATTATTTATTTAATATTAAATGTATGGCATTACACTTATTAGAATATTATGTTTGATTGATTGCATTTGTTCTTATCTGTGTTCCCTTGAATCCCTGTTGTCATTGAGTACGTGAGAACTCAGATGACTTAAGCATGATTCTCAAACAGCCCCGATCAAGGATCATTGAGAATGAGATATCGATGATGCAATGTAGATCGGTGTGCGATCTGCATCATACTTTTAGAGAGTGTAGTAAGATCTCACTTACTACGAGATACTAGGCATCTCATGATGGATGCACAAATACCTTAGAGGGTATTGGTATACCCATCCGAGCAACCGTTTGATGTAGTTCCACTATATGTGTCTACGGGTGTCTCGGTTAGTGGGAGCGATGCGATACTCCTTTGACTTGAGGTCAATACGCACGATATGTGTGGAGTGATGAACTTTGACCATGACCGACGCTTACACCCTTCCATGGGTAGATATGGCTTGGATTGGGTTCATCACGAAATGCATGTGCGTGGTAGTTGAGCCAAGAAAAGGATTCATTCCTCAAAGTGGATTTAGAGAGAATACTCATCTTCTCGTCATAATTGGATCAAAGTCATTGGCCAATGCACGTCTCCTTGGACTTTGTGACCAAGGGTGACACGAATGATCAATTAATGATTTGAGATAAATCGATTAAGCTATTTGAATAGACATTTCATCATGTTCAATGTTAATCGAGTATTCGTGAATGAAAGGAGGAAATCACAATAACACATGTTACAGTTACAGGTAGTTGCATGTTTCTCGCAACGTACCTCATATATTGAGAATGTCTGATTTATTGTCTAGGGTTCAATTAAGACCATTAGTTTGACTAATCGCTCGATATATGAGGGTCTATGTGTCACACAACAAGTAACTCCCATATACGGATTAGAGTTGGTTGATTAAGTATTAAATTGGATTTTAATATTTAATTTATGGAGAATTAATAATATATTAATTTGAAATTAATTATTATTATTATTTAATTAAATTAGATTTAATTAAATAAGAATCCCAAAATAATATTATGGAATATTATTGTAGGAAAATATCTGTAGGGAAAAACATATCTTTGAGATATGGTTTTATCTTCCTAATAAAGATTTGCTTAAGATACAAGATAATCTCTCCCTATATATATGAGGTCCCGGGATTCATTATTTACTACAACAAGAAAACCTAGTTTCTCCATAAAATCTAGGATATGAGTTTTCCTAGCAAATTCCTTCTCAGATTCAACTTTGGAAATTGACACATGCAATTAAATTCTCCCCGTCTCTGGGGATTACGTAGACCATAGTTGAAAATCGCCTTTGATCTGCTGTAAGGTTTCTCTTTATGTTTATTTGTACTCAATTATGAAATTGTATGTTTGTTGTTGGTGAACTATTTATTTCCGCTGCACATGTATTACGTGTTTACGTGCCTCTATATTCCAACACGGTGGCCCTTCTCACTTGGCAAGCAGTGGGTATGTGGCTCGACAAGTCTATGGTCTACTCATCTTTGGCCCGTGCTCACTTTGTGGATTTCGTGGAGAATGCAAGAGGTACGACTAGGAAGAAAGTGTCGGGTCTAATTTGGCAAGCTACTATTTGGAAAACTGAAAGTCCGTAATGATTTCATTTTCAAGGCAAGCTCATATACCTTGGATGAACTCATTGATGGAATAAGATTTTGCTCGTGGAAATGGATTCGCGCTCACTACCCTTTATCTTTTATTTCTCCGTTACATATGTGGGAGAACCATCCTTTAGAGTGTATACCTCTAAAATTGTGAGCTGGCTCGTGTATGCCGTGTAATTTGTAACAATCGGGATTGAGTACCCCTTGTACTCATATCTATTGATTCCATCTTTATCTTTCAAAAAAAAAAGTACTATTGTTTATTATACGGAATGTCATTATTAGGCTTATTTAAAAAAAAAAAGACATATAAAATTAAAATTTTTAATTAAAAGGTAGTAATTTATGTGCTAAGCAATTAATGGTGCTTGATACTAAGCACAAGCATTAATACTTGAAAAAATAAGTTCATGTAAAATCGAGTTTATCACCTATCCTTTTAAATTAAAGTTTGATTCCTAAGTTTGACACTTCGATAATAAAGTTTGATGCTAAACATTGTTTAGAGCCAAAAGTTATGTGGTGTGATTCTTAAATTTATTAATTTTTTCAAAAGAAATGAACTTAGCTCTGAGAAATAAAAATGGAATGAAAATTTGAAAATAAACCGAATCAGAAGGTATATATAGTCCTTCTATTCTCACTTTATTAACTCGTTATTATTACAGAGAAATTGACCAATCACTACCCAGATGTAATATTCTCCCCATGAATTGAAGCCTAGAGAAAAGTTAAGAAAACATGGAAACCACGTGCGATTTGATGGGGGTGATAAGTGAGATTATAATATAAGTAACAATTATTTAAAATAAAATATCGATATTGAAACACATGAATTTTGTGATAATGGATTAATCTGTCAACCAATATAATATAATGGATATTGACTAATAATCATCATTAATCACCATCTTCCTTAATCTCTCAGATATTCTTGCAGCAGCTAATTCATATTCCATTAATCCACACCCTCCAATCTGCACATGCAACAACATCAATTGTTTATAATTACATGTGTTTCACTTTAAAAAGTAGAGACAGCTAAATTTGTACATTGATTGATTAGACTAGAAACCAAACTTAATGAAAATCCAAATTCATCAATTATTTGGACTCAGTTGCATGTATCAATGCCCAACTGCAACCGACATCAAAAAATTGGTTAATAAATTTGATCTCACGTAAAATAATTTCAAGAGTCCTGCCTTTAAAGGGAGTATATGCAAAACATTATTTAGAAATGCATTATTTAAAACACTATCAACATACAATATATTAATTCGGAGGCAAGTGTACACTCTCCCGTGAAATTTATTCATACTATAAAAATAATATTATTTTACTTATAAATTAATATTTATATCATTTAATATTATAATCTTTGTTTATAAGTGTAATGATATAAAGTTATGAACAAATTTATCGAAATTCTATCCATTATAATATATACATATATATAATCAATTTAAATAAAAAGAATAAGTAGACGTATTAATTTAACTAAAAAAATTTGGAAGCAACAGCACCGACTTGCCTGGATGTTGTACTGCGTGGCACTATACTAACCACAAAGTAATACTTTCTAGTGAAATGTGTGTCACTAAAAAAAGAATCGACTGTGTGAATGTGTGCAAACTTCACCAAAAACGTGCAACTATTTTGTAACCCTTTTCTGCTTTTTCAACATTAAATTTTAGATACTTGTCCTACTCAAATCAAGTCCAAATAATCAATGTTATAATTGGAATTATCACCTGGACCAAAAAACGTGGGAAAGGAAGAAATAAATTAATTTTTAAGGTAAAAAGCGAATTGGAAGTAATTAAAAAAATTAAAGATAGATTTTAAGGTGTTAGTGAAATATCCTCATTCAAAATTTACCTTTTTTGTTTGGGTAGAACATCTTGTAAAAATATTAGATTACTAACATCTAACAACAAATTTAGAGTTGGGTAGTTTTTTTTACCCATACATTAAAAAAAATATATATATATATCAAGTCCAAATAAAACACGTATTTCACATGTACGCATTTAATTTCATTTTCTTTCAGAAGTTTCCACAGCTATATAATTAATTAATGAGCATGGCCAATTAAGCTTTTTTACAATTTTTTCAACTAAAATTGTATAGTTCAAATGGTTTAAATAATCACTACTTATAATGTTATAATTGGAATTATTATTCGACCGTTAAAAAAACGTGTCCTCGTATTTTTCCTAAAAGATAAAAAATAAATTAATTTTTAAAAAAAAAAAAAGATAAAAAATTTTTCAAGCAGGGTGTGAGAATTCAATGAACTAGCAAAGATAAAAGAGTTGGTATGCTGTAAAACTTGTTCACCGTGAATTTTTTTTTTTTTTCAGTCATACTCTTTAGTAATATAAATCACACTCTTTAGTTATCACTAAGACACTCTTTGTTATAATATAAGTCACACCCTTAACTTTTTATGTAAAGAATCTTTTTTATAGTAAAATGTCACATTCTTTATAATAAAAAAAGTCACACTCTTTAGTAATATAAGTCACACTCCTTAACCAGTTTAATCGTGAATTTTGTTCACACTATATTTTGCCAAGATAAAATTCATCGTATGAAATCAATTAATAAAAAAAATGAAAATCTTGGACCACAGCCACTCGCACTAATTAGGGTACGATGGGTCCAACCGAATTCAATATTTAGTGGGTCGAATTAAAGTCTGCAATATTAAAAATAACAATCGGGGTTCGTCGACGTAGACCATTAAAATAGAGTTTTGAAAAAATTACAAATTACAAATGCATTATTGATAATATTATTTATATTATTATATCTTATTAAAAATGACTGAAAATGTCAAACTTAAAAAGTTGCTAAGATGCATTCACAAAAAAAAGAAAAAAAAGGTTGCTAAGATCCTGTAGCATATCTTCCTTTTGAAATTATAATCTTGTGACATTAAGTAAAACCATAAGCATATGTGTTCGCTTAATTAGCTAAGAAAGTTCTATATTCTACAAATAAAGCACAACCACAAATAGAGATAATATCATTTTTACCATGTATAGCTTAAGCGATTCCATTTTTTAGTCTCAGAACTTTTTTTTTTTTTCAATTCTGGTTCTAAATGTGTCAATTTTAGTCATTTTATGTCGGAAATATTAAAATCTCGTCGAAATAAGCATATGCACCTCCCGTGACACTTTAAAATTGATCCTTTTTTTTTGTTACATGACAATCCACCTGTGTAGGTCGCCCAAAAATTAAAAAAATTCTCAATTTTGAAGTGTCACATGAAGTGCACATGCTCATTCCGGCGAGATTCCGGAGAAGTTTTAAAATTTTCGACCAAAAAAGGACTGAAATTAATACCTTCAGGACAAAAATTGAAAAAGTAAAAAGTTACAGGACTAAAAATGGAATCGTCCAAACTTACAGGACTAAAAATGATATTATCTCACCACAAACACATTGGCAAAAAACTCAATGAAACTCAATCTTATTGCTATTGACAAAAACTCATATGAGACGGTTTCATACACGAGACGAGATATAAATCAATACTAATCTCTTATAAAGTGTTACAAATTATGTTCTGTGTCTCACGCAAGTGTGATTATATTCTGTATTATGATTGTGTTTTCAACCACTATCAAATGGGAGGGGATTCGGTGTTGTACAAAAGGGTATTGTGCACCCTCCCCACCATTGGATTGTTGGGATTATACTGGAAAGTATGCTTTTACTTTGTATAATCAAACTGAATTTCGGACTTATTTACTGAATTAAATTGTTTATCACTGATGCTGTGAATATCATCGAATGTTACATATATTTACTGCATAATTGTTCAATAAATAGTACGTGTTACATTGTAGTTAATTTAGTGATACCAGATCACAGAAGATTAAATTAATAGTTCCTTGTAACCAAAAGTACACCATTCACGACCTAGATGGAAATGAACAATCCATCGTGAAAGGTTGAAGTGTAACGCCTTTCGAATTGGTTTGTCTTGACCAAAGAGATTACACTAGTGCATGTCTAATGCACTGAAGAGGACCTACAGGAGGACAAATTCTTCAGAACTGAACTAGGAAGAATTAGACCTCAGTGGTTCGTTATTTCTTAATCTTCGTCCCTTAAATAGGGTCACGTATGGTTAGTAAGTATTGCTTTGACTTATTACGGGTAGAGAATCAACGAGATTCAATACTTTATATCTTGGCCAATATTATTGGTCACATGTGTAGCTAAGATTTAATACGAAGAATCGTGTAAAGAAACGTTTGTTGTTCGACGGTTGGGAGGTTCATAAGTTTTATCATACCAAATCTTGCAAGTGGAACTAGTTTTCAGATGAGTAATAATGTTGAACCGTTTTTACCAAGGATAAAAATATATTAATTAATGGAAAGCTATTTGGTGGCTTGAATTAATTAATGGGCTAGATAATCTTAAACACGGAAATAATAACAGGGAGCCATATTATTTGTAGTATGGGTTAAGATGGATAGTCAAGATTAATTATGTAGTGGGATTAATTAATATTTATGGGCTTGAATAATATTGTGGCTCAATATTGATAATTCAAGATCAATTGGAAGGTCCAATCTTAATTCTCCTAAAGGCCCCCCAAGTAGCCCAACATAAAGTCCAATTACTGGAAAAGGTGTTTAAAAATAAAATAAATATTTGTTGCTAATTTCCTCATATTTTTCAAAAATTATGAATAAAAAGGGAGAAAAGATTTTCTTTGAATTTTTTGTTATGGAATGAAGATATGTATTCTTGAAATACAAGATTATCTCATTAAATTCAAGAAATCTCTCACTTGGTTATTCATATGTGATTTTCGAATTTTTGAAATATAAGAGAAAGAAAGATTTTCTTGATTTTCTTGAAAAGATATTATGGAAGATATGTATTTCTTGAAATACCAGTATATCTCATAAATTCAAGAAGATCCAAATCTTGGAATCTTGTCTCTTGGTTTTTTTTAGAAAATTTGGCCATAACAAGATGAGGTGGGATTTTTTGTGGAATATTTTAATTATGGGGAAAAAAAAGAATATAGGAGATATATTCAAGATTTCTTGGAGATCAAGAAAAGATTTTCCCACATTGGTTTTTCCTCAAAAATTTCGACCACCACCCATCTATAAATAGGGGATGATTCTTTCATTCCCAAGTGCAATTCCATGTGCTGAAAAAATTAATAAATCCACAAAAGTGGTGCAACAAATTTTATTTTTCCTTTTAGTCAAATGTTCGAGAGTGTCCTTCCACTGGATTGTCGAGAAAGGACTAGGGAATACTTGGGAAGGTTTTTTGGTGTGTTTTCATCAACAAGGCCATCGCCATTCCAAGAGGTAAGTTCACGTAAACTCGTAGTAATTCTTCATCGTAGGATTTCGTGAATTGTTTATATCCATGTTTTGTTATTATTTGAATTAATATAGGATTAATTCATGCTAGTAATAATTGTTAGAATTAAATTTGTATTTAAATATTCATCCCGAATAGATCCATGCAATTAGTTCCCCAACAATTGGTATCAGAGCCTCGGTTTCGGGCTCTTATCTTTAAATTGTAATTTAATTCGTGTTCATTAAATTTGAAATTGGATAGTAGAATTGCTAGATCTTTTTTGCATGTATCCAATTGTCATGGAATTTAATGTGTTTATTTATGCATGCATATAAATTGTTATTTTTAATTCGATTCGCTTGAATTCGTTTTTTGCCTCGTGAGAAAATCCACGAGTAGATTAGAATTTGTTTGATTTGATCAATGTAATAGACTAGTCTAGATCAGGTTTATTTATTTTTGTAAAATAAATTATGCTTAGGATCGAAAAATGGCGCGGAGATGAAGAATTAAAAAGACGGGATCCGAATCGACGTAAGGCGATGTGTGTCGCGCTTAAACCAAAAAAGCGAGGCACACGCCGCTGACGGGATGGCGGGCGCTGCTGGCGCTGGTCGAGGCCACCGACCGACCGCGGATCGAGGATCGAGGTCTGGCGAGCGACGCTGTGGATGACGAAGCGGCTGACGGGACGCATGACGGGGGCGAAGCAATCGTGATGGATCGGCATGGGCGCTGGTATCGCTGGCGCTGTTGAGAACCGCCGGTTTGTCGCCGAAGTGGTTTATCTGCCGGGCGACGCACCGGGGGCTTTGGCCAAGACGCTACAAGACGACGCCACTCGACACGGCCGGGGGAGTGTTAGGCGGGCACTCCGACGCCATGAGTGGTCGATGACGTGGCTTGACAAGGCGTTTTTTTAAGACGGTCAAGTGGGAGCTTTTCGAGACGAACGATGAAGGCTATGAAGACGATTTCTCAAGATCAAGACATGACAAAAATTAACCATGACAATTGGATATATTTGTCCAATATGTTTAATTTTTTGTTTTGATGTTATGCATTATTTTATGCTTATTTAAATTGTGTTTAAATTTGCGATGCATGAGAAAATGTTTTGAAAAATCTCAACTTCAAAATTACTAAGTATGTTTAAATAATTAATTAACAATTTTATTCCGGATAATAAATTGAATTAATTTTGACCTCCATGATTTATTTATTTGTGAATTCTTTTGGAGAAATTCCCGCCACGGGACGTTCAAAAGATAGCTTTCGCATGAATAAATTCCAAATGGATTATTGTGGATTATTACTAGTGGCGACGATGACCCTCCCCACGAGGCTCGTTCAAAGCAAAATAATAATTTTGTATTTAATCATGGTTATTACTTAGGTATAAAATTGATATGCATATACTTCAAGTCCTGTCGATTTTATATGTGGAAGCCAACTATTTTATATTGGTTTATAGATTTGTTCTTGTTTGTAAGCCTTGAATGTGTTTAACTAATTAATCTAGTTATTAAAGGTTTGTAATGCATGTTCATATTTTTTGTTTGTAATGAAACATGTGATTTGAATGTGTTTAAATAATGACCCCCCCTTAAAGTCAATAGAATAAGTATGGAAACTATATTGATTGGAAACTTATTTAAAATTGTTTTTGAGATGTTGACACCAAAATGATGCATGTTCATATTTTTTGAGATTTTAATATGAAACATGTGATCGAACCTTGGTCTCGAACAAACGAGAGATGTTGATGATGGCACCAAACTCAAGCTTTTGCGGCAAGTGGTAAGTCTTCATTTTTTAGGCCAAGGAAGGCAAGTAAAAAAAAAGAGGACCAAAAGCCATAAGCAATAAAACTCAACTGTTGCCAAGGACAATGGTAAGATGAGGAATGCTTGCGGTGTCAAGGAAAAATCCAAAGAGGAAGTGCTTAAGCTGCGGTGAAAGAGGACAATGGAGGTTTGTCTAAAATTCAATGGAGGTTTGCCTAAAAATTCAATGTTTCCACAGACTCTCAAGATTAATTTTTTTCAAAAACTAAATTCAATGTTTTTCTCGAATTTTTTGACAATTTTGAATATTTTTTTGAGAAAGCATAAAATTTTCGAATTTTTTCTACGAAAATCAATCATAAAATTGGTAAATCAATACAAAGTTCTTAAAATGTAAAAAATTCATATAGTCGATGGTTTTGTGAAGTAGATTTATTCGTTTTAATGAATAATCCAAAATGAATGAAGGGATTTGTGTGTTTTGATTTTTTCGAATTGCAAATGAATGAAGAGATTTGAGAGAGAAAAGTAATGTAAAAAACTAATTAATAGTGTACTAATCTGGTGAGAGGTGAACTAATTTAAGTGGTGTATTTTTTTAAAAATGGGGGTGCTAATAACCTGGGCCCTATTATAATTGTAGGCCATTAAAATCCAAAGGCTGAAATCAGGCACAAACATTCAGTATTTGTAAAGTATTGGATTTTTTAAATTGTAAAATTTATTTATTTTTAGAATAAAATTGTAAAATTAAAATAGGATAAACTAAGGACCCTTTTGATTGGGGTAATGGAAGCGAGTAATGAGAATTATTCCTATTAATGTTGCTTGGTAGTTTTAAGATGTTCGTAATAGAAATAAAATTAAGTAATTAATTACCTTAATCGCTCACTCAACCATTTTCACATGATATTTATGAGTGAAAAACACCAAACTGCAGGAAAGTTCGGAAAAGCACGGGGTTGATCATGTAACAGTCATTGGATCAAATAGAAAATACACCCCTGGAAAAAAGGAGTTTGATTGGCTCGAATGTGCATTGGTGGGACTTGCAAAGGACCCAAGTGGTTTGCATAATGCAATGCAAGATTTGCATGATCTCGGGTACAAAAACATCAATATTTGCCCACTACCTGACGATTCGTGGCTTATTTGCGGCGTGGATATGTTGAAAAAATTGTTCTTCACGGTGGAGGAATGTAACTGGCTTACTGATCACCTACTCAATTGGCATCCATGGGAAGCTCATGACGGTTTGGCATGGAGATCGGTATGGGTACAAGTCATGGGAATACCGATTATTCTCTGGAATGCGGCATTCTTTCAATGAATTTTGGCCGATGTTGGAATTGTCATGGAAGTGGATCAAGATACTAGTCAAAGGCTGTGTCTTAAGGCTTCACGGGTCAAAATCCGTACGAAATAATTCGTCCCAATAATCAAATCTGTGAGTTGCCGATTTGGGTCACAGAATTTCACGGTGTCAGTTATGGAGATGGCCATGGATATGCAATGGTCCAATATCGAGGGTGAAGGAACTCAAGGCCAATAGGGCAGGGCGTTCAAAATTCCGCCGGATAGCGAGATGGCTGCGTCGGAGTTCGACGACCCAAGGGCAGCCGAGTTAGCCCCGGGCTGCCCGGAAATTGAAGAGCCAATCGGGAAGGAAAATGCAATTGATGACGCAGTTAATGATATGGAAAATAGGGAAATCACGTCTCCAAATGATGATGGCAGTAGCCCCGGGAATGGCGCATTAATGACTCCAAGATTTGAGGAGAATACTGCAATCAAGATCATGGGGAATGAGAATGTGACGCTGTCAAAGGAGAATGGCGACGGTTCCAGAAATAGAGATGAATAATAGGGCTCAATTACAAGCAGCAATCGGGTTGAATCCGCCCAAGAAGTCCAACAAACATTAGGCCCAGTTGCTTTTAAAACAAACATTGGTGCCTTTCAACTAGTGGGCCAGACAAACTGCAATCCACTACACTCTTTTGGGCTGATAGACGGAAAAGACAAGAGTTTCAAAAAAATTACAAACAACGATCAGAGAAAAGATACAAGCCTAGCGAACCAAAATTTCACTATGCTGTCGAGAAGTGGGCCGGCCCAATCAATAAGATACTCTCCACTAGGGGTTACCATTGAATCCCCATGAGATATGCATCGAACCGAGGGTACCCAGAGACAAAATTGGCTGACCCCTGTGATTACGACAACAGAGGTGTTGGGATTATCTTGAAAAAATATCTTATTTTCTTTTTCAGATAATCGAAACCGAATTTTAATTTATTTACTTAAATAAATTGTTTACCACTGATGCTTTAAATATTATTGAAGGTTACATATATTTACTGCATAACTGTTCAATAAGTCGTACGTGTTACATTGTAGTTAATTTAGTGATACCAGATCACAGAAGATTAAATTAACAGGTCCTTGTAACTAAAAAAGACGTTATTCACGACCTAGATGGAAATGAACAACCCATCGTGAAAGGTTGAAGTGTAAAAGGCTCAGATTGGCATTTTGACCAAGAGATTACACTAGTGCATGATGATCGATTTGAATAGGACCTCTGAGGAGGATAAATTCTTCGAATCAACAAGGAAGAATTAGACCTTAGTGGTTCGTTATTTCTTAACCGTCCCTTAAATAAAGATCGTGGGATTGGTAACTATTACTTTGACTTATCATGGGTAGCGAATCAATGAGATTCAATACTTTTTATCTTGGGCAATATTATTGGTCACATGTGATTGCTAAGATTTAATACGAAGAATCGTGTGCAAGACGCTTGTTCGACCCCCCTTGGGAGGTTCATGTTTTATCATACCAAATCTTGCAAGTGGAATTAGTTTAAGATGGATAATAATGTTGAACTGTTCCTTGACCAAGGATAAAAGATATTAATTAATTAGAAAGCTATTTGGTGGCTTGAATTAATTAATGGGCTAGATAATCTTAAACACGGGGAAATAATGACCGGAGTCATATCGATCGTAATATGGGTTAAGATGGATAGTCAATATTAATTATGTAGTGGGATTAATTAATATTTATGGGCTTGAATTATATTGTGGCTCAATATTAGATATTCAAGGTCCATTTAGAAGGTCCAATCTTAATTCTCCTAAAGGCCCCGAAAGTAGCCCAAACATATAGTCCAATAACGAAAAGGTGATTAAAATAAAATAAATAATGTTGCTTATTTTTCCTATGACATTTTCGAAATTTATGGATAAAAGAGGGAGAAAGATTTTGTATTTTGTTATGGAATGAAGATATGTATTCTTGGAATACAAGATTATCTCATTAAATTCAAGAAATCTCCCACTTGGTTATTCATAAGGATATTTCGAAATTTTGAAAATAGAGGACAAGAAAGATTTTCTTGAAAAGATATTATGGAAGATATGTATTTCTTGAAATACAAGAATATCTCATAAATTCAAGAAGATCCAAATTTTGGAATCTTGCAAGACTCAATTTTCGAAAATTCCATAATTTGAAGAGGTGGGATTTTTGTGGAATATTTTAATTATGGGAAAAAGAAAATATGAGATATATTCAAGATTTCTTGGTAATCAAGAAAAGTCTTTTCCCACATTGATGTTTCATCAAAAATTTCGACCACCTCTCACCTATAAATAGAGGATGATTCTTTCATTCCCAAGTACAATTTCATGTGCTGGAAAAATTAGCAAATCCACATAAGTGGTGCAACAAAGTTTATTTTTTCCTTTTGTTAATTGTTCGACAAGTGTCCTACCACCGGATAGTTGAGCAAGGGCTAAGGGAATACTTGGGAAGTCCTTTTGGTTAGTCCGGTCCAACCTAATTCCTTGCCATCCCAGGAGAATGCGTTCACGTAAACCCATAGATTCCGCATGCGTAGGTTTTACGTGGCTTATTATATGCATGATATGTTGTTGCAATTATTATTTTAATTAATATAGGATTAATTCATGCTAGCAATAATTAAAGAATTAAATTTGTATTTAAATATTCATCCCGAATAGATCTGTGCAACTCATTCCCCAACAATTGGTATCAGAGCCACGGTTTCAGGCTCTGAATTTTTTTAAAAT
Source organism: Stenogyne calaminthoides (assembly GCA_037126765.1). NCBI lineage: Eukaryota > Viridiplantae > Streptophyta > Magnoliopsida > Lamiales > Lamiaceae > Stenogyne > Stenogyne calaminthoides. Next base: position 200,312 of record JBBCBC010000070.1, read on the forward strand.
TGTAATTTAATTCGTGGACATTAAATTTGAAATTGGATAGTAGAACTGTTAGATCATTTTTGCAGTATCCAATTGTCATGGATTTTAATGTGTTTATTTATGCATGATATAAACCGTGTTTTTAATTCGATTCGATTCGGATTCGCTTTTTGCCTCGTGAGAAAATCCACGAGTAGATTAGAATTTGTTTGATTTGATCAATGTAATAGACTAGTTCAGATCTAGGTTTATTTATTTTTGTAAATAAATTGTACTTAGGATCAAAAAACGAGGCGAGACGAAGAATTAAAGGACAAAATCCGAGCAGGCATAGGATGGTATGCGGGCGTTAAGGGGCACGACGGGACGCAGGACGCAGGCGAGGCCGAGGAACAAAGCCGTAGAAAGCACGGGCGGGCGCTAGGGGCACACGCGCTGCACCATGTCGAAGATCGTCGGTGGCCTGGACGCGACGCTGTCAAGACATCTGTGCGGATACGCTGGGCGCATGCCGAGGTGGGCGAGGCGGGAGCGTCTTGGGCGGATCTGTGACGCCTGCGAGAACAGAACATCCGCCGCCGAGGAGTGTGTCGAACCGAGGCGGGAGGGACCCAGCCACGGGTCGGTGGCGAGATTGGTCTAGGCTATGGCCCGGCCGGATCTTGGCGTGCATCCCCATTGCGAGTGCTGGCGTGGCATTTCGAGACGAAGTATTTTTTTCAGATGAACGAGTGGGAGAAATTCGAGACGTGTTTCTTCTAGATCAAGTCAAGAAAAATCAAACCATGACAATTGGATAATTTGTGCCCAATATGTTTATTTTTTTCTGTTTTGCTTGATTTATTTGTGTTATCTTATGCTTTATTTAATTTGTTTAAATGTGTTTGCATGCGGGTTGCCAAATGGAAAAATCTCACCTTAAAAAAATTACTAAGTATGTTTAAATAATTAATTGACAATTTTATTCCGGATAAAAAAATTGAATTAATTATGACCTCCATGATTTATTTGTTTGTGAATTCTTTTGGAGAAATTCCCCCAACGGGACGGTCAAAAGATAGCTTTCACATGAATGAATTCCAAACGGATGATTGTGGGTTATTACTAGTGGCGACGATGACCCTCCCAACGAGGCTCGATCAAAACAAAATAATAATCCTGTATTTAATCTTGGTTATTACTTAGGTATAAAATTGATATGCATATACTTCCCCGAAGTCCCTGTCAATTTTATATTGGTCAAGTGGGAGCCAACTATTAATCTGGATATTAAAGGTTTGTAACTGTTCTTGTTTGTAACCTGCTTGAATGTGTTTAAATAATGACCCACCCAACGTGGCTTATTTAAACTGTTTTGAGATGTTGGCTGATGCATGTTCATATTTTTTTTTAGATTTTAATATGATGCATGTGATCGAACCTTGTGATATATTTGTGCTTATGCATATTATTATTTATTTCAGTTCATCATGTCGCAACCTTTTAATCCACTGTTATATACACTCAAAGAACACCAATTAACTGGAGAAAACTATAATGTTTGGAAACAAAATATGAACTTTGTCCTACCTGCACAAAAACATTATTGGATTCTTGATGTACCCAAGCCACGTAAGCCCACTGATGAATCAACTGATGCAGCAAGACATGAGTATAATATTTGGGAGCAGGCCAATGAACCCATGAAACGTGTAATCTTGACTTCACTGTCTGATGATTTGAAACACATTCATGAAGGTGTTGAGTCCGTTGCAGAAATTATGCAAAGTCTTGAAGAAATGTTTTTAACAAAAGACCGCATGATCGATCAGTTTAAAAACGACGACTTGGCTAGGCTGAAAATGGCTGAGGGAACACCTGTAAGGGAGCATGTTCTCAGAGTCAAACACCATTTTCTAAAACTGGCTTATCTCGGAACTAAGTATTGTGATGAGGCCCAAATTGAATTTCTGTTGCTTATTCTGCCGAAAGAAAGTTCAGACCATTGCCCAATCTTTCTTCATTATTGTGACCAGAATTGGGGTTCGAAACCATTCCGGTTCTTCAATGTCTGGTTAAAACACCCTGAACTGCCAAAGTTTGTAGAAGAAAAATGGGCTGGGTATTCTTGTCAAGGCTGGACCAGCTTCGTGCTCAAAGAGAAACTGAAACTTCTGAAGGGTGACATCAAAGCATGGAGTTTGAAAAAGTTTTGGGATCTTGAGATGAGAATTACTGAAGCAAGTGCATGCTTCGATGAGTGGGACAACTTACAGGAGAGTCTGGACCTATCGATGGAGGAATGCAAACAAATGAAAGAGGCAAAAACAAGGTTGTGGCAACTGAAGAAGGTCAAGGACGGGTACACGTTTCAAAAAGCAAGGGTCCAGTGGATTCGCGAGGGGGATGCGAATTCATCCTACTTTCATAACTATGTCAACAAAAGATGATGGTCTAATACAATTGATGGGCTGACCATTGATGGAGTGTGGGTTGAGGAGGTAGATAAGGTGAAAGATGAGGTTTATCGATTCTTCAGGGATCACTTTTCGAGAAACCAATCTGGTTTTGTGTCACTATCCAGGTTGATATCGAAGAAGGTGTCAGATGCAGATAATGCTTCACTTATAGAGCCATTCCTGGAAGAAGAGGTGCGGGCAACCGTTTGGAATTGTGGGGGTAACAAAAGTCCGGGACCAGATGGGTTTACATTCAAATTCATTAAGAAGATGTGGTAAATCCTGAAAACCGATATAATGTCGGTCATGGCTGATTTTCACAAGAATGAGAGGATTGGCAAGGGGGGTAATTCATCTTTTGTTACTCTTATCCCAAAGAAAGTGGACGCTAGTGCCCTATCTGATTATCGACCGATATCGCTAATTGGGTGTATGTACAAAATTGTGGCAAAGGTTTTAGCGAACAGAATGGCCAAGATGGTGAATTCAGTAATTTCAGAACTTCAGTCAGCCTTCGTGGGGAATAAACAGATCTTGGACAGCATCCTAGTTCTTAATGAAGCCATTGACTACGTGAAAAAGGAGAAGAAGAAGAGCTTCGTGTTCAAAGTGGACTTTGAAAAGGCATATGACTCGATATTGTGGGACTTTCTTGAAGACATGATGCGGGGAATGAACTTTCATTGGAAATGGAGGAAGTGGATTTGGGGTTGTGTTTCGTCTGCATCTATGTCGGTTCTAGTCAATGGGAGTACCACAAGTGAATTCCAATTGCAGAAAGGTATAAGGCAGGGGGATCCATTGTCTCTGTTTTTTGTTTTTGGTTTGAAGGACTAAGTTGTTTGATGAGGAAAGTTGTTGAGTTGAATGAGTTCGATGGGATTGAAGTTGGGAAGAACAAGGAACTACTAAGGCATCTACAGTTTGCGGATGACATAGTTCTGATTGGCAAAGCGTCATTAAAGAATGTCAGGTGTTTGAAAGGCATCCTTCGGATTTTAGAGTTGGCATCCAGGTTGAGGGTTAATTTCCACAAGAGCTCTATTCATGGAGTCATCTTGGGATCTCAAGAAGTGGTGGAGTTTGCAGAGATGTTGAGTTGTAAGATTGGCAAACTTCCCTTTTCTTATCTTGGCCTCCCTATTGGTGTCAATTTTAAGAAGAAGGAGGTTTGACAGCCGTTAAGTTGGTGTGTTCCGTTAAAGTAAGAAGTTATCGGGTTGGGAAAGACGGTATCTATCATTTGGAGGTCGACTTGTGCTATTAAACTCGGTCTTATCTGCTCTACCTGTGTACTACCTCTCCTTCTATAAAACCCCTGAGTGTGTTATTAAAACCCTAATTAAACTTCAACGGGATCTTCTGTGGGGAGGGAAAGGGTCAAGTCGTAAGACTGCCTGGGTCAATTGGGAATCAGTGTGTCGGGGTAGATGTAGAGGTGATCTAGGTGTTAGGGATATAAAGTCGTTCAATGAGGCACTTCTGTGTAAATGGTTGTGGCGTTGGGTAGCTGATGAGAAGTCATTATGGGTCAGTGTCCTTGAGTCTAAGTACGGGTCGTTTCAGTGGGTATCTAATGTGAGTCTAGTCGAGAAGAAGTAGTCACTATGGTTGAAAGATTTATACGAGTTGTGGTGGAGTCGGGTGGGAAATCTTTCCAGGGATAGATAAGCTTATCATTAGGTGATGGTCCTAATGTCAGGTTTTGGGAGGATCCGTGGATTGAGGGTTGTGGTCGGTTGTCGGTTAGGTGTCCTTTGTTGTTCAATTTGTCCCGTCAAAGGGGAGTGTCAGTGGGCGATTTGTGGGACAATGTCAGTGAATCTTGGGTGTTTGAGTGGGTCAGAGTTTTTAACACTAATGAATTTATGGAATATTTGGATCTTGGCATTGTATTTACCGTTACAGGATTCGGAGGAACGAGGCAGACTCGTGGCGATGGCAAACGTCACCTAAAGGATGATTCTCAACCAAAGTGATGTACGATATCATTGTTGAGGTTGTTCATGAAGATCAGGTGGACACATTCCCGTGGTCGAAGCTTTGGTGGAAAGTCACTCCAGCTAAAGTGGTGGCTTTTTCGTGGAAGGCCATCCGTGAAAGATTGGCCACTAAGGATAACCTTCTCAGACGTGGGATTTCTGTTGGTGGTGGAACGAATGAGTGTTCGTTGTGTTTGGGCCCCACTGAGTCTTCAAACCATCTTTTATTCACATGTCCGGTGTGTTAGTGTTAGTGTCCTAGAGACAATCCTTTGTATGGACATAATACTAAGATGATATTCAGTATTGGTTTAATATTATTATTTATTTAATATTAAATATATGGCATTACACTTATTAGAATATTATGTTTCATTGTTTGCATTTGTTCTTATCTGTGTTCCCTTGAATCCCTATTGTCATTGAGTACGTGAGAACTCAGATGACTTAAGCATGATTCTCAAATAGCCCCGATCAAGGATCATTGAGAATGAGATATCGATGATGCAATGTAGATCGGTGTGCGATCTGCATCATACTTTTAGAGAGTGTAGTAAGATCTCACTTACTACGAGATACTAGGCATCTCATGATGGATGCACAAATACCTTAGAGGGTATTGGTATACCCATCCGAGCAACCGTTTGATGTAGTTCCACTATATGTGTCTACGGGTGTCTCGGTTAGTGGGAGCGATGTGATACTCCTTTGACTTGAGGTCAATACGCACGATATATGTGGAGTGATGAACTTTGACCATGACCGACGCTTACACCCTTCCATGGGTAGATATGGCTTGGATTGGGTTCATCACGAAATGCATGTGCGTGGTAGTTGAGCCAAGAAAAGGATTCATTCCTCAAAGTGGATTTAAAGAGAATACTCATCTTCTCATCATAATTGGATCAAAGTCATTGGCTAATGCACGTCTCCTTGGACTTTGTGACCAAGGGTGACACGAATGATCAATTAATGATTTGAGATAAATCGATTAAGCTATTTGAATAGACATTTCATCATGTTCAATGCTAATCGAGTATTCGTGAATGAAAGGAGGAAATCACAATAACCCATGTTACAGTTACAGGTAGTTGCACATTTCTCGCAACGTACCTCATATATTGAGAATGTCTGATTTATTGTCTAGGGTTCAATTAAGACCATTAGTTTGACTAATCGCTCGATATATGAGGGTCTATGTGTCACACAACAAGTAACTCCCATATACGGATTAGAGTTGGTTGACTAAGTATTAAATTGGATTTTAATATTTAATTTATGGAGAATTAATAATATATTAATTTGAAATTTATTATTATTATTATTTAATTAAATTAGATTTAATTAAATAAGAATCCCAAAATAATATTATGGAATATTATTGTAGGAAAATATCTGTAGGGAAAAACATATCTTTGAGATATGGTTTTCAAGATTATAGGTTTTATCTTCCTAATAAAGATTTGCTTAAGATACAAGATAATCTCTCCCTATATATATGAGGTCCGGGATTCATTATTTACTACAACAAGAAAAACCTAGTTTCTCCATAAAATCTAGGATATGAGTTTTCCTAGCAAATTCCTTCTCAGATTCAACATGGCGGAGACCTGCTGCAATTTGTCTACGGGGATTACGTAGACCATAGTTGAAAATCTGCCTTTGATCTGCTGTGAAGGTTTCTCTTTATGTTTATTTGTACTCAATTATGCAATTGTATGTTTGTTGTTGGTGAACTATTTTATTTCATTTAACACATGTATTACGTGTTTACGTGCCTCTATATATCCAAACGGTGGCCCTTCTCACTTGGCAAGCAGTGGGTATGTGGCTCGACAAGTCTATGGTCTACTCATCTTTGGCCCGTGCTCACTTTGTGGGTTTCGTGGAGAATGCAAGAGGTACGACTAGGAAGAAAGTGTTCGGTCTAATTTGGCAAGCTACTATTTGGAAAATCTGGAAAGTCCGTAATGATTTCATTTTCAAGGCAAGCTCATATACCTTGGATGAACTCATTGATGGAATAAGATTTTGCTTCGTGGAAATGGATTCGCTCACTACCCTTTATCTTTTATTTCTCCGTTACATATGTGGGAGAACCATCCTTTAGAGTGTATACCTCTAAAATTGTGAGCTGGCTCGTGTATGCCGTGTAATTTGTAACAATCGGGATTGAGTACCCCTTGTACTCATATCTATTGATTCCATCTTTATCTTTCAAAAAAAAAAAGTACTATTATTTATTATACGGAATGTCATTATTAGGCTTATTTAAGAAAAAATAAAAGACATATAAAATTGATTTTTTTAATTAAAAGGTAGTAATTTATGTGCTAAGCAACTAATGGTGCTTGATACTAAGCACAAGCATTAATACTTGAAAAAATAAGTTCATGTAAAATCGAGTTTATCACCTATCCTTTTAAATTAAAGTTTGATTCCTAAGTTTGACACTTCGATAATAAAGTTTGATGCTAAACATTGTTTAGAGCCAAAAGTTATGTGGTGTGATTCTTAAATTTATTAATTTTTTCAAAAGAAATGAACTTAGCTCTGAGAAATAAAAATGGAATGAAAATTTGAAAATAAACCGAATCAGAAGGTATATATAGTCCTTCTATTCTCACTTTATTAACTCGTTATTATTACAGAGAAATTGACCAATCACTACCCATGTGTAATATTCTCCCCATGAATTGAAGCCTAGAGAAAAGTTAAGAAAACATGGAAACCACGTGCGATTTGATGGGGGTGATAAGTGAGATTATAATATAAGTAACAATTATTTAGAATAAAATATCGATATTGAAACACATGAATTTTGTGATAATGGATTAATCTGTCAACCAATATAATATAATGGATATTGACTAATAATCATCATTAATCACCATCTTCCTTAATCTCTCAGATATTCTTGCAGCAGCTAATTCATATTCCATTAATCCACACCCTCCAATCTGCACATGCAACAACATCAATTGTTTATAATTACATGTGTTTCACTTTAAAAAGTAGAGACAGCTAAATTTGTACATTGATTGATTAGACTAGAAACCAAACTTAATGAAAATCCAAATTCATCAATTATTTGGACTCAGTTGCATGTATCAATGCCCACTGCAACCGACATCAAAAAATTGGTTAATAAATTTGATCTCACGTAAAATAATTTCAAGAGTCCTCCCTTTAAAGGGAGTATATGCAAAACATTATTTAGAAATGCATTATTTAAAACACTATCAACATACAATATATTAATTCGGAGGCAAGTGTACACTCTCCCGTGAAATTTATTCATACTATAAAAATAATATTATTTTACTTATAAATTAATATTTATATCATTTAATATTATAATCTTTGTTTATAAGTGTAATGATATAAAGTTATGAACAAATTTATCGAAATTCTATCCATTATAATATATACATATACATAATCAATTTAAATAAAAAGAATAAGTAGACGTATTAATTTAACTAAAAAAAATTGGAAGCAACAGCATCGACTTGCCTGGATGTTGTACTGCGTGGCACTATACTAACCACAAAGTAATACTTTCTAGTGAAATGTGTGTCACTAAAAAAAGAATTGACTGTGTGAATGGCGGCAAACTTCACTAAAAAAAACTGTGTGAATGGCGGCAAACTTCATTTAATTTCTTTCTTTCAGAAGTTTCCACAGCTATATAATTAATTAATGAGCATGGCCAATTAAGTTTTACAATTTTTTCAACTAAAATTGTTCTAATAGTTTAAATGGTTTAAATAATCACTACTTATAATGTTATAATTGGAATTATTATTCGACCCTTAAAAAAAACGTGTCCTCGTATTTTTAGAAAGGAAGAAATAAATTAATTTTTTAAGGTAAAAGTTTCGAAGCAGTGAAGGTAATTAAAAAAATTAAAGATAGATTTTAGAGTTGATGTTAGTGAAATATCCGTCATTCAATAATTATACCTTTTTTGATTGGTTAGAACATCTTACGAAAATATTAGATTGCTAATGATTCTTCCACAGTTTTGAACAAATTTACAGAGTTGGGTAGTCTTTTTTACCCATACATTAATTTAATGAATTTTCTTTAATGATAAAAAAAAAAAAAAAAAAATTGCCCGACCGATTTAAATAAAAATCACGTATAATAATGCATACATATGCAAGAATGATTATGTGTGTATACACATTAGCTACTAATCATTTATAGTACCAACTGCAGAACCTATATAATTATCATAAGTTTGACTTGTCTCTCTGAAATTACGATTTTTACTTTGGCTTTACTTATAAGTATTACTAATAACATTTTATATTAGAAGTAATGTGAATAATCATGAGTGTGGTAGTAGTGTGATATCAAAATCACATCTTAATTCTTACATATATGAGAGAGATGAGGTATGCCGATTCTTAAAAATTAAGGAACTAGAAACACGTAACTCTAATTTCTTCTGTCCAAATATTATTTTTATTCCATTGTTATTAATTTTTCTCCTAAATACTCGATAGTCAAATATATAAATAATGAGCTTACCGTACAAAAAAAAAAAGATAACTCGAATTCGAATTCATAATCTCAGCGTATGTATAGGGGTAGTGTGAGAATTCAATGAACTAGCAAAGATAAAAGAGTTGGTATCTTTTTAAAAAAAAACATTAACCGTGAATTTTTTTTTTTTTTTCACCATTTCTTTAGTAATATAAATCACACTCTTTAGTTATCACTACGACACTCTTTGTTATAATATAAGTCACACCCTTAACTTTTATGAGTAATACTCTTTATAGTAAAATGTCACATTCTTTATAATAAAAAAAGTCACACTCTTTAGTAATATAAGTCACACTCCTTAACCAGTTTAATCGTGAATTTTGTTCACACTATATTTTGCCAAGATAAAATTCATCTTATGAAATCAATTAATAAAAAAAATGAAAATCTTGGACCACAGCCACTCGCACTAATTAGGTAGGGTCCAACCGAATTCAATATTTAGTGGGTCGAATTAAAGTCTGCAATATTAAAAATAACAATCGGGGTTCGTCGACGTTGACCATTAAAATAGAGTTTTGAAAAAATTACAAATTACAAATGCATTATTGATAATATTATTTATATTATTATATCTTATTAAAAATGACTGAAAATGTCAAACTTAAAAAGTTGCTAAGATGCATTCACAAAAAAAAGAAAAAAAAGGTTGCTAAGATCCTGTAGCATATCTTCCTTTTGAAATTATAATTTTTTGACATTAAGTAAAACCATTAGCATATGTGTTCGCTTAATTAGCTAAGAAAGTTCTATATTGTACAAATAAAGCACAACCACAAATAGAGATAATATCGTTTTTTTAGTCGTATAGCTTAACGATTCCATTTTTAGTCGCGTCAGAAAACTTTTTCTTTTTTTGATTTTGGTTCTAAATTTGTCAATTTTAGTCATTTTTTTGTGGAAATATTAAAATCTCGTCGAAATAAGATATCTTGCCTCAAAATTGACACTTTAAAATTGATCATTTTTTTTGTTACATGACAATCCACCTGTGTAGGTCGCCAAAAAATTAAAAAAATTCTCAATTTTGAAGTGTCACATGAAGTGTACATGCTCATTCCGGCGAGATTCCGGAGAAGTTTTAAAATTTTCGACCAAAAAATTTGAAATTAATACCTTGAGGACAAAAATTGAAAAAAAAGTAAAAAAGTTACAGGACTAAAAAATGGAATCGCCCAAACTTACGAGGACTAAAAATGATATTATCTCACCACAAACACATTGGCAAAAAAACTCAATGAAACTCAATCTTATTGCTATTGACCAAAAAACTGTATAGAGGCGGTTTTAAACACTAGGCGAGATATAAATCAATACTCATCTCTTATAAAGTGTTACAAATTATGTTCTGTGTCTCACGCAAGTGTGATTATATTTTGTATTATGATTGTGTTTTCAACCACTATCAAATGGGAGGGGATTCGGTGTTGTACAAAAGGGTATTATGCACCCTCCCCACCATTGGATTGTTGGGATTATCTTTGAAAAATATCTTTTACTTTGTATAATCAAACCGAATTTTTGGACTTATTTCTTGAATTAAATTGTTTATATCGATCTTTGTGAATATCATCGAATGTTACATATATTTCTTTGCATAACTGTTCAATAAATAAAGACGTGTTACATTGTAGTTAATTTAGTGATACCGGATCACGTAAGATTAAATTAATAGTTCCTTGTAACAAAAAAGTACACCATTCACGACCTAGATGGAAATGAACAATCCATCGTGAAAGGTTGAAGTGTAACGCCTCGGATTGGCTTGTCTTGACCAAAGAGATTACACTAGTGCATGTCTAATGCCTTTGAAGAGGACCTCTGAGGAGGACAAATTCTTCATAATCGAACTAGGAAGAATTAGACCAAATTGGTTCGTTATTTCTTAATCTTTCGTCCCTTAAATAGGATCACGTATGGTTAGTAAGTATTGCTTTGACTTATTGCTTTAGAGAATCAACGAGATTCAATACTTTATATCTTCAATATTATTGGTCATGTGTAGCTAAGAATACTTTATATCGTTTGTTCGATTTGCCCCTTGGGAGGTTCATAAGTTTTATCATACCAAATCTTGCAAGTGGAACTAGTTTTCGGTATGAGTAATAATGTTGAACCGTTCCTTTACCAAGGATAAAAAGATATTAATTAATGGAAAGTTATTTCAGTGGCTTGAATTAATTAATGGGCTAGATAATCTTAAACACGGGAAATAATAACCGGGAGCCATATTGACTGTAGTATGGGTTAAGATGGATAGTGCAGTATTAATTATGTAGTGGGATTAATTAATATTTATGGGCTTGAATAATATTGTGGCTCAATATTGATAATTCAAGATCAATTGGAAGGTCCAATCTTAATTCTCCTAAAGGTCCCCCCAAGTAGCCCAACATAAAGTCCAATTACTGGAAAAAGGTGTTTAAAAATAAAATAAATATTTGTTGCTAATTTCCTCATATTTTTTAAAAATTATGAATAAAAGGGGAGAAATATTTTTCTTTGAATTTTGTTATGGAATGAAGATATGTATTCTTGAAATACAAGATTATCTCATTAAATTCAAGAAATCTCTCACTTGGTTATTCATATGTGATTTTCGAATTTTTGAAATATAAGAGAAAGAAAGATTTTCTTGATTTTCTTGAAAAGATATTATGGAAGATATGTATTTCTTGAAATACAAGTATATCTCATAAATTCAAGAAGATCCAAATCTTGGAATCTTGTCTCTTGGTTTTTTTTCGAAAATTTGGCCATATAAAAGATGAGGTGGGATTTTTGTGGAATATTTTAATTATGGGGAAAAAGAATATAGGAGATATATTCAAGATTTCTTGGAGATCAAGAAAAGATTTTCCCACATTGGTTTTTCCTCAAAAATTTCGACCACCACCCATCTATAAATAGGGGATGATTCTTTCATTCCCAAGTGCAATTCCATGTGCTGGAAAAATTAATAAATCCACAAAAGTGGTGCAACAAATTTTATTTTTCCTTTTAGTCAAATGTTCACGAGTGTCCTTCCACCGGATTGTCGAGCAAGGACTAGGGAATATTTGGGAAGGTTTTTTGGTGTGTTTTCATCAACAAGGCCATCGCCATTCCAAGAGGTAAGTTCAAGTAAAAGCGTAGTAATTCCGCATGCGTAGGATTTACGTGAATTGTTTATATGCATGTTTTGTTATTATTTGAATTAATATAGGATTAATTCATGCTAGTAATAATTGTTTGAATTAAATTTGTATTTAAATATTCATCCCGAATAGATCCAGGCAATTAGTTCCCCAACAATTGGTATCAGAGCCTCGGTTTCGGGCTCTTATCTTTAAATTGTAATTTAATTCTTCATTAAATTTGAAATTGGATAGTAGAATTGCTAGATCTTTTTTGCAGGTATCCAATTGTCATGGAATTTAATGTGTTTATTTATGCATGTATATAAATTGTTGTTTTTAATTCGATTAGTTCGAATTCGTTTTGCCTCGTGAGAAAATCCACGAGTAGATTAGAATTTGTTTGATTTGATCAATGTAATAGACTAGTCTAGATCTAGGTTTATTTATTTTTGTAAAATAAATTGTAACCGGATCGGAAACGGAGGGGGAGATGAAGAATTAAAAGACGGGATCCGGAAGGGCGTAAGATGTCGTCGTCGCGTGAAACATGCTGCGAACACACGCCTTCGAGGGATGTTTTAGGCGTTTATGGCGATCGCGTGAAGGCCTTGGCGCGAGCGCTGGCGTGATGGGCGGACGCGAACGACAGGCGGATCGGCGGATCATAGATGGGCCCGGTATCGGTGTGGCGCTGTCGAGAACCGTCGAAGTTTGCCGCCGCCGTAATCTATCTCCACGGCGCGCTGTCTTGAAGGAAGACACCGCGCGCAGGACGCCACTCGACACGGTAGGGAGTCTTAAGGCGGGCGGCTCCGCGATGGGTGGTCGATGGCGTGGCTTGACAAGGCATTTTTTTTAAGACGGTCAAGTGGGAGCTTTTTGAGGCCGAGCGATGAAGGCTATGAAGGCGATTTCTCAAGATCAAGACATGACAAAAATTAACCATGACAATTGGATATATTTGCCCAATATGTTTAATTTTTTGTTTTGATGTTATGCATTATTTTATGCTTATTTAAATTGTGTTTAAATTTGCGATGCATGAGAAAATGTTTTGAAAAATCTCAACTTCAAAATTACTAAGTATGTTTAAATAATTAATTAACAATTTTATTCCGGATAATAAAATTGAATTAATTTTGACCTCCATGATTTATTTATTTGTGAATTCTTTTGGAGAAATTCCCGCCACGGGACGTTCAAAAGATAGCTTTCGCATGAATAAATTCCAAATGGATGATTGTGGATTATTACTAGTGGCGACGATGACCCACCCCACGAGGCTCGTTCAAAGCGAAATAATAGTTCTGTATTAAATCATGGTTATTACTTAGGTATAAAATTGATATGCATATACTTCCCCGAAGTCCCTGTCAATTTTATATTGGTCAAGTGGAAGCCAACTATTAATCTAGTTATTAAAGGTTTGTAACTGTTCTTGTTTGTAACCTGCTTGAATGTGTTTAAATAATGACCCACCCCGCGTGGCTTATTTAAACTGTTTTGAGATGTTGGCTGATGCATGTTCATATTTTTTTGAGATTTTAATATGAAACATGTGATCGAACCTTGTGAAATATTTGTGCTTATGCATATTATTATTTATTTAAGTTCAACATGTCGTAACTTTTTAATCCACTACTATTATACTTAAAGTCAATAGAATAAGTATGGAAACTATATTGATTGGAAACGAAAAATTATAATTGTCCAAACTGCACAAAAGCACAAGTGGATTCTTGACACACCAAAATCAGATGAGCCAACTGACGAGTCAAAAATGCGGGACTCGTCAGATCACCTTGCGAGAGATGTCGTCGCTGAAAATGGTGGAGGACAAACCCGCAAGGGATTACGTCCTCAAAATGATGGCCCATCTGAACAAACTTGAGGTTCTGAGTGCAGATTATAATCTGGGGACTCAGATGAATTTGGTACTTCACTCTCTGCCCAAAAGTTTCTGAGCATTTTTGCCTCGCTAGCTGATTTGTTGCAAGCTTTGGTCTCGGCAGAGATGTTGATGTGGCACCAAACTCAAGCTTTAACGGCAAGTGGTAAGTCTTCATTTTTAGGCCAAGGGAAGGCAAGAAAAAGAAGAGGACCAAAAGCCATAAGCAATAAAACTCAACTGTTGCCAAGGGCAATGGTAAAATGATGAATGCTTGCGGTGTCAAGGAAAAATCCAAAGAGGAAGTGCTTAAGCTGCGGTGAAAGAGGACAATGGAGGTTTGTCTAAAATTCAATGGAGGTTTGCCTAAAAATTCAATGTTTCCACAGACTCTCAAGATTAATTTTTTTCAAAAACTAAATTCAATGTTTTTCTCGAATTTTTTTGACAATTTCAGAATATTTTTTTGAGAAAGCATAAAATTTTCGAATTTTTTCTACGAAAATCAATCATAAAATTGGTAAATCAATACAAAGTTCTTAAAATGCAAAAAATTCATATAGTCGATGGTTTTGTGAAGTAGATTTATTCGTTTTAATGAAGAATCCAAAATGAATGAAGGGATTTGTGTGTTTTGATTTTTTCGAATTGCAAATGAATGAAGAGATTTGAGAGAGAAAAGTAATGTAAAAAACTAATTAATAGTGTACTAATCTGGTGAGAGGTAAACTAATTTAAGTGGTGTATTTTTTTAAAAAATGGGGGTGCTAATAACCTGGGCCCTATTATAATTGTAGGCCATTAAAATCCAAAGGCTGAAATCAGGCACAAACATTCAGTATTTGTAAAGTATTGGATTTTTTAAATTGTAAAATTTATTTATTTTTAGAATAAAATTGTAAAATTAAAATAGGATAAACTAAGGACCCTTTTGATTGGGGTAATGGAAGCGAGTAATGAGAATTATTCCTATTAATGTTGCTTGGTAGTTTTAAGATGTCCGTAATAGAAATAGAATTAAGTAATTAATTACCTTATTCGCTCACTCAACCATTTTCACATGATATTTATGAGTGAAAAACACCAAACTGCAGGAAAGTTCGGAAAAGCACGGGGTTGATCATGTAACAGTCATTGGATCAAATAGAAAATACACCCCTGGAAAAAATGAGATTGATTGGCTCGAATGTGCATTGGTGGGACTTGCAAAGGACCCAAGCGGTTTGCATAATGCAATGCAAGATTTGCATGATCTCGGGTACAGAAACATCAATATTTGCCCACTACCTGACGATTCGTGGCTTATTTGCGGCGTGGATATGTTGAAAAAACCGTTCTTCACAGTGGAGGAATGTAACTGGCTTACTGATCACCTACTCAATTGGCATCCATGGGAAGCTCATGACGGTTTGGCCGGGAGATCGGTATGGGTACAAGTCATGGGAATACCGATTTGTCTCTGGAATGCGGCATTCTTTCAATGAATTTTGGCCAATGTTGGAATTGTCATGGAAGTGGATCAAGATACTAGTCAAAGGCTGTGTCTTAAAGCTTCATGGGTCAAAATCCGTACGAAATCATTCGTCCCAATAATCAAATCTGTGAGTTGCCGATTTGGGTCACAGAATTTCACGGTGTCAGTTATGGAGATGGCCGTGGATATGCAATGGTCCAATATCGAGGGTGAAGGAACTCAAGGCCAATAGGGCAGGGCGTTCAAAAATCCGCCGGATAGCGAGATGGCTGCGTCGGATTCCAACGACCCAAGGGCAGCCGAGTCAGCCCCGGGCTGCCCGGAAATTGAAGAGCCAATCGGGAAGGAAAATGTAATTGATGACGTAGTTAATGATATGGAAAATAGGGAAATCACGTCTCCAAATGATGATGGCAGTAGCCCCGGGAATGGCGCATTAATGACTCCAAGATTTGAGGAGAATACTGCAATCAAGATCATGGGGAATGAGAATGTGACGTTGTCAAAGGAGAATGGCGACGGTTCCAGAAATAGAGATGAATAATAGGGCTCAATTACAAGCAGCAATCGGGTTGAATCCGCCCAAGAAGTCCAACAAACATTAGGCCCAGTTGCTTTTAAAACAAACATTGGTGCCTTTCAACTAGTGGGCCAGACAAATTGCAATCCACTACACTCTTTTGGGCTGATAGACGGAAAAGACAAGAGTTTCAAAAAAATTACGAACAACGATCAGAGAAAAGATACAAGCCTGGCGAACCGAAATTTCACTATGCTGTCGAGAAGTGGGCCGGCCCAATCAATAAGATACTCTCCACTAGGGGTTACCATTGAATCCCCACGAGATATGCATCGAACCGAGGGTACCCAGAGACAAAATTGGCTGACCCTGTGATTACGACAACAGAGAGGTGTTGGGATTATCTAAAAAAAATATCTTTTTACTTTTGTATAATCGAAAATGGACTTATTTCTTAAATAAATTGTTTATCATCGATCTTTTAAATATTATTGAATGTTACATATATTTCTTTGCATATCCGTTCAATAAGTAAATGCGTGTTACATTGTAGTTAATTTAGTGATCCGGATCACGAAGATTAAATTAAGGTCCTTGTAAAAAAAAATACGTTATTCACGACCTAGATGGAAATGAACAACCCATCGTGAAAGGTTGAAGTGTAAAGGATTGGCTTGTCTTGACCAAGAGATTACACTAGTCATGGTGATGATTTGAATAGGACCTCTGAGGAGGATAAATTCTTCAGAATTGAACAAGGAAGAATTAGACCTCAGTGGTTCGTTATTTCTTAACCTTCGTCCCTTAAATAGGATCACGTGGGATTGGTAACTATTGCTTTGACTTATCATGGGTAGCGAATCAATGAGATTCAATACTTTTTATCTTTTGCAATATTATTGGTCACATGTGATTCTTTAAGATTTATCTGAAGAATCGTGTGCAAAGCACGCTTGTTCGATTTTGCCCCCTTTGGGAGGTTCATAAGCTTTATCATACCAAATCTTGCAAGTGGAATTAGTTTAGGTATGGATAATAATGTTGAACCGTTCTTGACCAAGGATAAAAGATATTAATTAATTAGAAAGCTATTTGGTGGCTTGAATTAATTAATGGGCTAGATAATCTTAAACACGGGAAATAATGACCCAGGAGCCATAATATTGTAATATGGGTTAAGATGGATAGTCAATATTAATTATGTAGTGGGATTAATTAATATTTATGGGCTTGAATTATATTGTGGCTCAATATTAGATATTCAAGGTCCATTAGAAGGTCCAATCTTAATTCTCCTAAAAGGCCCCGAAAGTAGCCCAACATATAGTCAAATGGCGAAAAAGGTGATTAAAATAAAATAAATAATGTTGCTTATTTTTCCTATGATATTTTCGAAATTTATGGATAAAAGAGGGAGATAGATTTTTTATTTTGTTATGGAATGAAGATATGTATTCTTGGAATACAAGATTATCTCATTAAATTCAAGAAATCTCCCACTTGGTTATTCATAAGGATATTTCAAAATTTTGAAAAATAGAGACAAGAAAGATTTTCTTGATTTTCTTGAAAAGATATTATGGAAGATATGTATTTCTTGAAATACAAAAATATCTCGTATAAATTCAAGAAGATCCAAATCTTGGAATCTTGCAAGACTCAATTTTCGAAAATTCCATAATTTGAAAGGTGGGATTTTTTGTGGAATATTTTAATTATGGGAAAAAGAATATATGAGATATATTCAAGATTTCTTGGTGATCAAGAAAAGTCTTTTCCCACATTGATGTTTCATCAAAAATTTCGACCACCTCTCACCTATAAATAGGGGATGATTCTTTCATTCCCAAGTACAATTCCATGTCTTTGGAAAAATTAGCAAATCCACATAAGTGGTGCAACAAAGTTTATTTTTTCCTTTTTTGTTAATTGTTCGACAAGTGTCCTTCAATTAGGATAGTTGAGCAAGGGCTAAGGGAATACTTGGGAAGTCCTTTTGGTTAGTCCGTCCAACCGAATTCACCGCCATCAGAGAATGTACGTTCACGTAAACCCATAGATTCGCATCGTAGGTTTTCGTGGCTTATTATATGCATGATATGTTGTTGCAATTATTATTTGAATTAATATAGGATTAATTCATGCTAGTAATAATTAAAAAATTAAATTTGTATTTAAATATTCATCCCGAATAGATCTGTGCTTCTCATTCCCCAACAATTGGTATCAGAGCCACGGTTTCGGGCTCTGAATTTTTTTTAAATTGTAATTTAATTCGTGGACATTAAATTTGAAATTCGATAGTAGAACTGTTAGATCTGTTTTGCATGTATCCAATTGTCATGGATTTTAATGTGTTTATTTATGCATGCATATAAACCTGTTTTTTAATTCGATTCGCTCGATTCGCTTTTGCCTCGCGGAGAAAATCCACGAGTAGATTAGAATTTGTTTGATTTGATCAATGTAATAAACTAGTCTAGATCTAGGTTTATTTATTTTTTGTAAATAAATTTTAACGGGATCGAAAATGAGGACGGAGATGAAGAATTAAAGGACAAAATCCTAACCCGGCATAGACGGGCAGACGGGCCACAATACGACGGGACGCAGGCGAGGCCGAGGAACGAAAGCTGAGGGAAAAAATGGGCGCAAGGCGCTTAGGACGCGGCACCATGCGCAAGATCGGGTCGAAGCGGACGGAATGGCCGATTTCGAGGCGCCGCTGGATACGCGGGGCCGCCGAGGTCATGGGCGAAGCGGAGGGCGAAGCGAAGGATGGATGCGCGGATGCGCTGCGACGCCGCCGAGAACATCCATCGCTTCGCCGAGGGCAGCCGAGGCATCGGCGGCGTTCGGCGGTGCCGAGTCTTGGGTTCTAGGTTAAGCGGCCGCCGGATGCGGGCATCCAGCATCCCGGCCGCGAGTCGCGTGGCGTGGCGTTTCGAGACGAAGTATTTTTTCGAGATGAACGAGTGGGAGAAATTCGAGACTTGTTTCTTCCAGATCAAGTCAAGAAAAATCAAACCATGACAATTGGATAATTTGTGCCCAATATGTTTATTTTTTTCTGTTTTGCTTGATTTATTTGTGTTATCTTATGTTTTATTTAATTTGTTTAAATGTGTTTGCATGAGGGTTACCAAATGGAAAAATCTCACCTTAAAAAAATTACTAAGTATGTTTAAATAATTAATTGACAATTTTATTCCGGATAATAAAATTGAATTAATTTTGACCTCCATGATTTATTTGTTTGTGAATTCTTTTGGAGAAATTCCCCCAACGGGACGGTCAAAAGATAGTTTTCACATGAATGAATTCCAAACGGATGATTGTGGGTTATTACTAGTGGCGACGATGACCCTCCCAACGAGGCTCGATCAAAACGAAATAATAATCCTGTATTTAATCATGGTTATTACTTAGGTATAAAATTGATATGCATATACTTCCCCGAAGTCCCTGTCAATTTTATATTGGTCAAGTGGGAGCCAACTATTAATTCGGATATTAAAGTTTTGTAACTGTTCTTGTTTGTAACCTGCTTGAATGTGTTTAAATAATGACCCACCCAACGTGGCTTATTTAAACTGTTTTGAGATGTTGGCTGATGCATGTTCATATTTTTTTTGAGATTTTAATATGATGCATGTGATCGAACCTTGTGATATATTTGTGCTTATGCATATTATTATTTATTTCAATTCATCATGTCGCAACCTTTTAATCCTTCATTATATATACACTCAAAGAACACCAATTAACTGGAGAAAACTATAATGTTTGGAAACAAAATATGAACTTTGTCCTACCTGCACAAAAACATTATTGGATTCTTGATGTACCCAAGCCACGTAAGCCCACTGATGAATCAACTGATGCGGCAAGACATGAGTATAATATTTGGGAGCAGGCCAATGAACCCATGAAACGTGTAATCTTGACTTCCTTTGTCGATGATTTGAAACACATTCATGAAGGTGTTGAGTCCATTGCAAAAAATTATGCAAAGTCTTGAAGAAATGTTTTTAACAAAAGACCGCATGATCGATCGGTTTAAAAAACGACGCGTTGGCTAAATTTGAAAATGGTGAGGAACACACTGAAAGGAGCATGTTCTCAGAGTCAAACACCATTTTCTAAAACTGGCTTATCTCGGAACTAAGTATTGTGATGAGGCCCAAATTGAATTTCTGTTGCTTATTCTGCCAAGGAGCTTCGATGGATTTTACTGTGGTTTTGTGATGAGTGATCACATGTTTACTATGGATAATCTACAAGAAGCCTTGGAGAAAGTGGAGAAGCATTTAGGAAATAAAGACGAAGCATTGGTGACCAAAAGTCTTTTCTCGAGATCTAAGCCAGTGGAAGGCAAGTCTCAAGAAAAGGAAAGTGGTCAGAACCAAAGCAAACTCATCACTAAGAAAAGTGAGAAAAAGACGGTTAGCTGGTTGGGTGTCAAGAAAGAACCAAAAGGAATATGTTTTAATTGCGGGGAGAAAGGACATTGGAGGTCAGCATGTTCCAATCCCAAAAGGAAAGGAAAGAAAGGTAATCCTCACTCACTAGTTGTTGAAACTTGTTTAGCGGCGTATGCCTCCCATTTATGGGTGGTGGATACGGGATCCACTAATCATGTTTGTTTCACATTACAGGGGTTCAAGCGGACCCGGCAACTTAGTGGGAGTGAGGTCCTCATCACACTGGGCGATGTTATGAGAGTGGCAGCTGAAGCAGTGGGAGAAGTGCACCTGTCTTTTGAAGACAGAGTTTTAATTTTGAGATATTCTTTACGTTCCGGAATTTTAGAAAGAATTTGTTTTCAGTTTCTAAACTTTTTATGATGGATATTCGGTTACTTTTTTAATAAAGTTGTTACCATTTTTCTTTTTGATAAATTTATCTGTCATGGAACATTGTTGAATGATCTCTATACAATTAATTGTGCACACCACTCACAAAATGTATCCTATAACACATCAATTGTTTTTAGAAAAGAAAACGTTCATCGGCGTGAGCGAGACACTTCTTTGGCATCTAAGATTGGGTCATATAAATCCAAAGAGGATCCAAAGGTTGGTGAGAGACGGTTCACTAGGGCTTCTCCAAGTTGAACCGATTCCAACATGTGAATCATGTTTGGAGGGTAAAATGACCAAGAGGGCATTTGGAGCCAAGGGGAATAGGGCCAAAGAAGTGTTAGAGATCGTTCACACAGATGTATGTAGTCCAATGTCAACCAAAGCAAGAGGAGGTTATGAGTATTTTTATTGATGATTACTCAAGGTACGATTACATTTTCCTTATGAAGCATAAATCTGAGACCTTTGAGAAATTCAAAGAATTTAAGGCTCAAACAGAGAATCATAGGGAAAAACGTATCAAGTCTCTACGATCTGATCGTGGAGGCGAATACCTCAGCGATGAGTTTTTGAACTACTTATCTGATGAAGGGATTGTATCCCAGCTCACTGCACCCGGAACCCCTCAACAAAACGGGGTTGCAGAGCGAAGAAACATAATTCTTTTGGAAATGGTTAGATCAATGATGAGTTATGCGGATCTTCCCGAGTCGTTCTGGGGTCATGCCTTGGAAACAACGACTTATTCTGAACTTGGTGCTATCCAAATCAGTTCCCAAAACTCCCAAAGAATTGTGGACCGGGCGCAAGCCTAGTATGATACACATGAGAATTTGGGGGTGTCCGGCCTACGTGTTGGACAAGGAAGCTGGTAAATTGGATCCTCGATCAAAATTAAGGCTGTTTTGTAGGATACCCCGAGGGAACAAAAGGGTGTATGTTCTATAGTCCCGAAGATCAAAAGGTGGTCATCAGCACCCATTTTAGATTTTTGGAAGAAGACTATATGAACCAAAGAAAACCCAGAAGTGAGATTACCTTAAATGAGCTTAGAGGGCAAACCTCAGTGCCAACTGTACTAGATGATATACCAAACGATACATTTTCACAACCGGAGCCTCGTCGTAGTGGGAGGGTTGTTAGACAGCCCGAGAGATTCATGGGAATAGGAGAGTCCTCGGACTTGATTCCCGGACAAGACGAATCAGACCCATGGACATATGATGAGGCATTCCAAGATAAGGATGCAGTTTCTTGGCAAACAGCAATGAAAGCCGAAATGGGTTCTATGTTTCATAATAAAAGTGTGGGAGCTAGTCGAACCACTTAATGGGGTCAAACCCATTGGATGCAAGTGGGTATATAAGAGGAAAAGATTGAAACCTTTAAAGCAAGACTAGTGGCGAAAGGTTATACTCAGAAAGAAGGGATCGATTATGAGGAAACTTTTTCGCCCGTAACCATGCTTAAGTCCATCCGTATTCTCTTATCGATTGCTGCGCATTTCGACTTTGAAATCTGGCAAATGGATGTCAAGACAGCTTTCCTTAACGGAAGTCTTGATGAAGAGATCTATTTGCAACAACCCCGAGGTTTCATTGAAACAGGCCAAGAACATCTTGTTTGTAAGCTCAAGAAGTCCATCTACGGACTCAAACAGGCATCCAGAGCTTGGAACCAATGTTTTGATCATGTTATAAAGTCTTATGGGTTTGATCAAAACGAGTTTGAAAGTTGTGTGTATAAAAAGCGTGTCGGAACTGCATTGGTATTCTTAGTACTATACGTAGATGACATTCTGATTATCGGGAACGATGTGAAGGTGTTATCAAACGTAAGGGCATGGCTTTCAAAACAGTTTGATATGAAGGACTTAGGGGAAGCCGGACAGATCCTTGGGATCAAGATCACTCGAGATCGCAAGAAAATGATGATAGACTTATCGCAAGCTTCATACATAGACACTGTCTTGAAACGATTCAGCATGCAAGATTCCAAGAAAGGATTCGTACCTTTCAGGCATGGAATCCATCTATCCAAGAAAATGTCCCCTAAGACGCAAAAGGAGATAGATGACATGAAAGGCATTCCTTATGCTTCGGTTGTCGGAAACCTTATGTATGCATTGCTGTGTACGAGGCCGGATATCTGCTTTGCCACAGGCATGATAGCAAGATATTAAAGTAACCCAGGGAAAGCGCATTGGACGACAGTTAAAAACATTCTGAAGTGTCTGAAAAGAACTCGGGATAGAATGTTGATTTATCAGTCAGATACTCCAATCCCCAACGGCTACACGGACTCGGATTTCCAATCAGACTTAGATTCCAGAAATTATCTGCCTCGGTTAGTGTGTTTCCATTTGGGAAGTGTAGCCATCAAATGGACGAGTGTGAATCATAAATGCATCACTGACTCAACCATGGAAGTCGGGTAAGTAGCTGCTTGTGAAGCACTGAAAGAACCGATTGGGCTCTAGACCTTCTTAGTGGACTTGGATGGTGTTCTGAATTTGTCTAACAATATCTGCTATGGGCAGTTGCAAATTCAAGAGAACCAAGAGTCCACGAGTCAAACAAGCACACTAAAGGAAAGACATCTTATACGAGAAATCGTTAAGAGAGGAGATATAGATGTGGCAAAGATAGCGTCGAGGACGACTGGTGATTCATTCACAAAGGGTCTGCCTCTGAATACATTCGAGAGACATGTGAAAGGAATGGGTGTCAAGACCATTGCCAATCTGCTTTGAGTATAAGTGGGAGAAATTATTAGGTTCGTGTAGGTGACATTAGATGTCACGGACTACGCGAGACATGTTGTAGCATACTTAAAAGCAGACTTTGAGTATAAGTGGGAGATTGTTGGGATTATCTTTGAAAAGTATGCTTTTTACTTTTGTATAATCGAAACCTGAATTTTTTCGGACTTATTTCTTGAAATAAATTGTTTATCAGCGATGCTTTAAATATTATTGAATGTTACATATATTTCTTGCATAAGCTGTTCAATAAAGTCATACGTGTTACATTGTAGTTAATTTAGTGATACCGGATCACGAAGATTAAATTAACGATCCCTTTGTAACTAAAAGTACGTTATTCACGACCTAGATGGAAATGAACAACCCATCGTGAAAGGTTGAAGTGTAAAGGCTCGAGATTGGCTTGTCTTGACCAAGAGATTACACTAGTGCATGGTGATGATAATTGAATAGGACCTCTGAGGAGGATAAATTCTTGAATGAACAAGGAAGAATTAGACCTCGGTGGTTCGTTATTTCTTAACCTTCGTCCCTTAAATAGGATCCGTGGGATTGGTAACTATTGCTTTGACTTATCATGGGTAGCGAATCAATGAGATTCAATACTTTTTATCTTGGGCAATATTATTGGTCACATGTGATTGCTAAGATTTAATCTGAAGAATTGTGCAAAAAAACGCTTTTGTTCGATTTGCCCCCTTGGGAGGTTCATAAGCTTTATCATACCAAATCTTGCAAGTGGAATTAGTTTCCGGTATGGATAATAATGTTGAACCGTTCCTTGACCAATGATAAAAGATATTAATTAATTAGAAAGCTATTTCAGTGGCTTGAATTAATTAATGGGCTAGATAATCTTAAACACGGGAAATAATGACCGGGAGCCATATTTATTTGTAATATGGGTTAAGATGGATAGTCTGATATTAATTATGTAGTGGGATTAATTAATATTTATGGACTTGAATTATATTGTGGCTCAATATTAGATATTCAAGGTCCATTAGAAGGTCCAATCTTAATTCTCCTAAAGGCCCCCTGAGTAGCCCAACATATAGTCCAATAATTGAAAAGGTGATTAAAATAAAATAAATAACGTTGCTTATTTTTCCTATGATATTTTCAAAATTTATGGATAAAAGAGGGAGAAAGATTTTCTTTGTATTTTGTTATGGAATGAAGATATGTATTCTTGGAATACAAGATTATCTCATTAAATTCAAGAAATCTCCCACTTGGTTATTCATAAGGATATTTCGAAATTTTGAAAATAGAGGGCAAGAAAGATTTTCTTGATTTTCTTGAAAAGATATTATGGAAGATATGTATTTCTTGAAATACAAGAATATCTCATAAATTCAAGAAGATCCAAATCTTGGAATCTTGCAAGACTCAATTTTCAAAAATTCCATAATTTGAAAAGGTGGGATTTTTGTGGAATATTTTAATTATGGGAAAAAGAATATATGAGATATATTCAAGATTTCTTGGTGATCAAGAAAAGTCTTTTCTCACATTGATTTTTCATCAAAAATTTCGACCACCTCTCACCTATAAGTAGGGGATGATTCTTTCATTCCCAAGTACAATTCCATGTGCTGGAAAAATTAGCAAATCCACATAATTGGTGCAACAAACTTTATTTTTTTCCTTTTGTTAATTGTTCGACAAGTGTCCTTCCACCGGATAGTTGAGCAAGGGCTAAGGGAATACTTAGGAAGTCCTTTTGGTTAGTCTGTCCAACCGAATTCACTGCCATCCCGAGAGGTACGTTCACGTAAACCCGTAGATTCCGCATGCGTAGGTTTTACGTGGCTTATTATATGCATGATATGTTGTTGTAATTATTATTTGAATTAATATAGGATTAATTCATGCTAGTAATAATTAAATAATTAAATTTGTATTTAAATATTCATCCCGAATAGATCTGTGCAACTCATTCCCCAACAAGAGGTGCCGTCAATCATCCGGAACCTCTTGGTCGACCTGGGCGAGCAACCGCATGAATCCATGGTGGTGGCAAATCCAATGGTGGTAGCAAATGATAATCAAAAAACAGCAGAGGACCAAGGTATCCAGAGAACAACTGTATTGGACGAATGTAATGATATTATATACAACGGTGGTTTGGAATGCCCACAACAAGGGCAACATCTGGATTTGACGGAAGTGTTAGATAACCATGGGCCCGTCCAGACCAACCCCAGAGGCGACGCTGGAAGATTCAAAAAGGCCAGGCAAAAAAGAATGAAAAAACTACAGAAAAAAGGATGGTAAAAAAGAAAGAAAATGATTGGGCTATATTCACTGAGGGACTCCGTGATTCAGCAGTTAAAATGAAACATTTGTTGGGTGGAAGCAATCACAGAAAACGTCCAGATTATGGTGAGTCCGACGCAAATGGGGAGAATCCAAATATTACCGGAATGAAGCCAGAATAGATTTGCACTCTTGGGAAGAAGCTGGGTGTCATTAGCACGGAAAATGAAGGCCTTGTGCTCAGAAGAATCCGAGAAATTGAGGTAATGGCAAGTGGGGGGAAGAATGCTGGAGAACCAATTATTTCCTGATGAAGATTTTGTCTTACAATATCAGGGGAGTAGGTGGGAGAGTGAAGAAGCAGGAAATTCGAGGGCTCATTTGTAAGTTTCGTCCAGACTTTGTATGTATTCAAGAAACTAAGTGTAGTGACCATTCGAATTTAAACCCATATTCTGTTTGGGATGTGGGGGTGAGGGTTGAATGGGCTGCTGCAGATTCGGTGGGTCAGCCGGGGGGAATTTGGAGTCTATGGAACTGGGAAAAAATTGAGATTGGGGCTGTTTGGGCAATTGAGGGGGCAGAAGGGGTGGAGGGAAAATGGAGAGCCTCGGGGAAATGGGTTGGGGTGGTAAATATTTATGGGCCGAGAGAGACAGGGGGTAAGATCAGGTTGTGGAAAACATTGCTGGAAATAATGCAAGGTAGTCAGGTAGATTGTTGGTGTTTGATTGGAGATTTCAATGAGGTAAGGAGCTGCAGTGATAGGAAAGGAAGGAATATGTACTTCTTGGGTTCAAACTCCAGAAGATTAGAGGATTTCATCATGGAAGCTAGTCTCACGGACGTGGGATTGGTAGGGCAAAATTTCACATGGTCGAGACTTGATGGAAGGTGTTGTAGCCGAATCGATCGTGCCTTAGTTTCCAAAGAGTGGCTCTCTGAGTGGGGGGCATGTAAATTACGAGGCCTGCCGAAAGAAAGTTCAGACCATTGCCCAATCTTTCTTCATTATTGTGACCAGAATTGGGGCCCGAAACCATTCCGGTTCTTCAATGTCTGGATAAAACACCCTGAACTGCCAAAGTTTGTAGAAGAAAAATGGACTGGGTATTCTTGTCAAGGCTGGAGCAGCTTCATGCTCAAAGAGAAACTGAAACTTCTGAAGGGTGACATCAAAGCATGGAGTTTGAAAAAGTTTTGGGATCTTGAGATGAGAATTACTGAAGCAAGTGCATGCTTCGATGAGTGGGACAACTTACAGGAGAGTCTGGACCTATCGATGGAGGAATGCAAACAAATGAAAGAGGCAAAAACAAGGTTGTGGCAACTGAAGAAGGTCAAGGACGGGTACACGTTTCAAAAAGCCAGGGTCCAGTGGATTCGCGAGGGGGATGCAAATTCATCATACTTCCATAACTATGTCAAAAAAAGATGATGGTCTAATACAATTGATGGGCTGACCATTGATGGAGTGTGGGTCGAGGAGGTAGATAAGGTGAAAGATGAGGTTTATCGATTCTTCAGGGATCACTTTTTGAGAAACCAATCTGGTTTTGTGTCACTATCCAGGTTGATATCGAAGAAGGTGTCAGATGAAGATAATGCATCACTTATAGAGCCATTCCTGGAAGAAGAGGTGCGGGCAGCAGTTTGGAATTGTGGGGGTAACAAAAGTCCGGGACCAGATGGGTTAACATTCAAATTCATTAAGAAGATGTGGTAAATCCTGAAAACCGATATAATGTCGGTCATGGCTGATTTTCACAAGAATGAGAGGATTGTCAAGGGGGGTAATTCATCTTTTGTTACTCTTATCCCAAAGAAAGTGGACGCTAATGCCCTATCTGATTATCCACTGATATCGTTAATTGGGTGTATGTACAAAATTGTGGCAAAGGTTTTAGCGAACAGAATGGCCAAGATGGTGAATTCAGTAATTTCAGAATTTCAGTCAGCCTTCGTGGGGAATAAACAGATCTTGGACAACATCCTAGTTCTTAATGAAGCCATTGACTACGTGAAAAAGGAGAAGAAGAAGAGCTTCGTGTTCAAAGTGGACTTTGAAAAGGTATATGACTCGATATTGTGGGACTTTCTTGACGACATGATGTGGGGAATGAACTTTCATTGGAAATGGAGGAAGTGGATTCGGGGTTGTGTTTCGTCTGCATCTATGTCGGTTCTAGTCAATGGGAGTACCACAAGTGAATTCCAATTGCAGAAAGGTATAAGGCAGGGGGATCCATTGTCTCTGTTTTTGTTTCTGGTTGCGGCTGAAGGACTAAGTTGTTTGATGAGAAAAGTTGTTGAGTTGAATGAGTTCGATGGGATTGAAGTTGGGAAGAACAAGGAACTACTAAGCCATCTACAGTTTGCGGATGACATAGTTCTGATTGGCAAAGCGTCATTAAAGAATGTCAGGTGTTTGAAAGGCATCCTTCGGATTTTCGAGTTGGCATCCGGGTTGAGGGTTAATTTCCACAAGAGCTCTATTCATGGAGTCATCTTGGGATCTCAAGAAGTGGTGGAGTTTGCAGAGATGTTGAGTTGTAAGATTGGCAAACTTCCCTTTTCTTATCTTGGCCTCCCTATTGGTGTCAATTTTAAGAAGAATGAGGTTTGATAGCCGTTAGTGGACAAGTTCCGTAAGAAGTTATCGGGTTGGGAAAGACGGTATCTATCATTTGGAGGTCGACTTGTGCTATTAAACTCGGTCTTATCTGCTCTACCTATGTACTACCTCTCCTTCTTTAAAACCCCTGAGTGTGTTATTAAAACCCTAATTAAACTTCAACGGGATCTTCTGTGGGGAGGGAAAGGGTCAAGTCGTAAGACTGCCTGGGTCAAGTGGGAATCAGTGTGTCGGGGTAGATGTAGAGGTGATCTAGGTGTTAGGGATATAAAGTCGTTCAATGAGGCACTTCTGTGTAAATGGTTGTGGCGTTGGGTAGCTGATGAGAAGTCATTATGGGTCAGTGTCCTTGAGTTTAAGTACGGGTCGTTTCAGTGGGTATCTAATGTGAGTCTAGTCGAGAAGAAGTAGTCACTATGGTGGAAAGATTTATACGAGTTGTGGTGGAGTCGGGTGGGAAATCTTTCCAGGGATAGATAAGCTTATCATTAGGTGATGGTCGTAATGTCAGGTTTTGGGAGGATCCGTGGATTGAGGGTTGTGGTCGGTTGTCGGTTAGGTGTCCTTTGTTGTTCAATTTGTCCCGTCAAAGGGGAGTGTCAGTGGGCGATTTGTGGGACAATGTCAGTGAATCTTGGGTGTTTGAGTGGGTCAGAGTTTTTAACACTAATGAATTTATGGAATATTTGGATCTTGGCATTGTATTTACCGTTACAGGATTCGAAGGAACGAAGCAGACTCGTGGCGATGGCAAACGTCACCTAAAGGATGATTCTCAACCAAAGTGATGTACGATATCATTGTTGAGGCTGTTCATGTAGATCAAGTGGACACATTCCCGTGGTCGAAGCTTTGGTGGAATGTCACTCCAGCTAAAGTGGTGGCTTTTTCGTGGAAGGCCATCCGTGAAAGATTGGCCACTAAGGATAACCTTCTCAGACGTGGGATTTCGGTTGGTGGTGGAACGAATGAGTGTTCGTTGTCTTTGGGCCCCACTGAGTCTTCAAATCATCTTTTATTCACATGTCCGGTGTGTTAGTGTTAGTGTCCTAGAGACAATCCTTTGTATGGACATAATACTAAGATGATATTCAATATTGGTTTAATATTATTATTTATTTAATATTAAATGTATGGCATTACACTTATTAGAATATTATGTTTGATTGTTTGCATTTGTTCTTATCTGTGTTCCCTTGAATCACTGTTGTCATTGAGTACGTGAGAACTCAGATGACTTAAGCATGATTCTCAAACAGCCCCGATCAAGGATAATTGAGAATGAGATATCGATGATGCAATGTAGATCTGTGTGTGATCTGCATCATACTTTTAGAGAGTGTAGTAAGATCTCACTTACTACGAGATACTAGGCATCTCATGATGGATGCACAAATACCTTAGAGGGTATTGGTATACCCATCCGAGCAACCGTTTGATGTAGTTCCACTATATGTGTCTACGGGTGTCTCGGTTAGTGGGAGCGATGCGATACTCCTTTGACTTGAGGTCAATACGCACGATATGTGTGGAGTGATGAACTTTGACCATGACCGACGCTTACACCCTTCCATGGGTAGATATGGCTTGGATTGGGTTCATCACGAAATGCATGTGTGTGGTAGTTGAGCCAAGAAAATGATTCATTCCTCAAAGTGGATTTAGAGAGAATACTCATCTTCTCGTCATAATTGGATCAAAGTCATTGGCCAATGCACGTCTCCTTGGACTTTGTGACCAAGGGTGACACGAATGATCAATTAATGATTTGAGATAAATCGATTAAGCTATTTGAATAGACATTTCATCATGTTCAATGTTAATCGAGTATTCGTGAATGAAAGGAGGAAATCACAATAACCCATGTTACAGTTACAGGTAGTTGCACGTTTCTCGCAACTTACCTCATTTATTGAAAATGTCTGATTTATTGTCTAGGGTTCATTTAAGACCATTAGTTTGACTAATCATTTCGATATATGAGGTTACATGTCACACAACAAGTAACTCCCATATACGGATTAGAGTTGGTTGATTAAGTATTAAATTAGATTTTAATATTTAATTTATGGAGAATTAATAATATATTAATTTGAAATTAATTATTATTATTATTTAATTAAATTAGATTTAATTAAATAAGAATCCCAAAATAATATTATGGAATATTATTGTAGGAAAATATCTGTAGGGAAAAACATATCTTTGAGATATGGTTTTCAAGATTAGGTTTTATCTTCCTAATAAAGATTTGCTTAAGATATAAGATAATCTCTCCCTATATATATGAGGTCCCGGGATTCATTATTTACTACAACAAGAAAACCTAGTTTCTCCATAAAATCTAGGATATGAGTTTTCCTAGCAAATTCCTTCTCAGATTCAACACTGGCAGACCTGTGCAATTCTGTCTACGGGGATTACGTGGACCATAGTTGAGAAATCTGCCTTTGATCTGCTGTAAGGTTTCTCTTTATGTTTATTTGTACTCAATTATGCAATTGTATGTTTGTTGTTGGTGAACTGTTTATTTCCGCTGCGCATGTATTACGTGTTTACGTGCCTCTATATTCCAACACGGTGGCCCTTCTCACTTGGCAAGCAGTGGGTATGTGGCTCGACAAGTCTATGGTCTACTCATCTTTGGCCCGTGCTCACTTTGTGGATTTCGTGGAGAATGCAAGAGGTATGACTAGGAAGAAAGTGTTCGGTCTAATTTGGCAAGCTACTATTTGGAAAATCTGGAAAGTCCGTAATGATTTCATTTTCAAGGCAAGCTCATATACCTTGGATGAACTCATTGATGGAATAAGATTTTGCTCGTGGAAATGGATTCGCGCTCACTACCCTTTATCTTTTATTTCTCCGTTACATATGTGGGAGAACCATCCTTTAGAGTGTATACCTCTAAAATTGTGAGCTGGCTCGTGTATGCCGTGTAATTTGTAACAATCGGGATTGAGTACCCCTTGTACTCATATCTATTGATTCCATCTTTATCTTTAAAAAAAAAAGTACTATTGTTTATTATACGGAATGTCATTATTAGGCTTATTTAAAAAAAAAAAGACATATAAAATTGATTTTTTTAATTAAAAGGTAGTAATTTATGTGCTAAGCAATTAATGGTGCTTGATACTAAGCACAAGCATTAATACTTGAAAAAATAAGTTCATGTAAAATCGAGTTTATCACCTATCCTTTTAAATTAAAGTTTGATTCCTAAGTTTGACACTTCGATAATAAAGTTTGATGCTAAACATTGTTTAGAGCCAAAAGTTATGTGGTGTGATTCTTAAATTTATTAATTTTTTCAAAAGAAATGAACTTAGCTCTGAGAAATAAAAATGGAATGAAAATTTGAAAATAAACCGAATCAGAAGGTATATATAGTCCTTCTATTCTCACTTTATTAACTCGTTATTATTACAGAGAAATTGACCAATCACTACCCATGTGTAAAATTCTCCCCATGAATTGAAGCCTAGATAAAAGTTAAGAAAACATGGAAACCACTTGCGATTTGATGGGGGGTGGTACGTGAGATTATAATATAAGTAACAATTATTTAGAATAAAATATCGATATTGAAACACATGAATTTTGTGATAATGGATTAATCTGTCAACCAATATAATATAATGGATATTGACTAATAATCATCATTAATCACCATCTTCCTTAATCTCTCAGATATTCTTGCAGCAGCTAATTCATATTCCATTAATCCACACCCTCCAATCTGCACATGCAACAACATCAATTGTTTATAATTACATGTGTTTCACTTTAAAAAGTAGAGACAGCTAAATTTGTACATTGATTGATTAGACTAGAAACCTAACTTAATGAAAATTCAAATTCATCAATTATCAATGCCCAACTGCAACCGACATCAAAAAATTGGTTCAATTCAACCAGTTATCCAAATAATCGAATTACAAATTATTATTATTATTATTATTCTGTATCATCTAAAAAATTCAATTGCGTAGAAAGAGAAGAAAGAAAATATTTCAATTAGAAAAAGAGAAGAAAGAAAATTCAATTGCGTAGAAAGCGAAGAAAGAAAATTCAATTGCGTAGAAATCATAGTATATATGTATTAAACAAGTTTACACGAGAGTTTGTGTAGAAAAAATTAATAAAACTCAAATGAAATAGCATAAAAAAGACACAACATACTGTAATACACATCACCACCGTAATAAAAAAAAATCAAATTTGAGCAAATATAGAGGTAATCTAATAAAAACTAATGCAGAATGGTACAACACCCTAATGCTCTACTAATGGCAGTGACCAGCAGTGTAACGTGAAATAAACAACTAAGTAATTAATTTGTACATATCTTAAAAAGAATTAATAAAACTCAAACGGAAATAGCATGAAAAAGACACAACATATTGAGTTTGAGGCCAAAGTTATGGGGCCATTTGTGATTCAACATATTGCGATACGCATCACCACCGTAATAAATAAAAATCAAATGCAAATATAAAGCTAATTATTTGATAAACACCAATGCAGAATGGTACAACACCATAATGCACCGTTGACGGCAGTGACCAGCAGTGTAGCACGAAATAAATAGCTAAGTAATTTGTACATACATATATTAATATACCTGAGAATGCAGGGTGTGAAAGACAGTAGAATCGAAGACAGAAAAACTGGCAGAGACAACATCGGCGCCTTCTTCAGCCAGAATCCGGAGAGTGTGAGTGAACATACACTCACACTTCAATCCGGTTATCAAAACCACATCAACACTCGAACCGCAAAAATCGAGGTCCATTCTTGGCAGTTTCAGACAAGATGAATCTCTACAAAAACTTGCACTACTCTTTTTCGATATTAATATCTCTTTCTTCTGCTTCATTGATTCCAAACTAGTTTGAAGCTGCTTTATGTAGTTCGTGGCGCCTAATAATTGGTCCGAAACACAAACTATTTCCTACAACATATATATATTCCAAAAATTAATAACTTACTTATAATGATATGATCATGCAGATTTAATTATTAAATTGTGGAAAATTGAGAGAATTAATTAAATAACCGTTGGAGATTGATGAGGAACGAGAGAGGTGAGCTCGGTGTAGAGGGAATTCATCTCATCATTTCTCCGGATTTTTTCTGCAGAAAAACAAGAATTAGGGTTTTGATGCATCTTTTATTTTGATATGTTTGAAGTAGTTAATTTAATTTGCAAGTACGGCAAAATATATATACTATCTTAATTAATTATTGTTATGTGTGAAGGGATGATGGTGGATGACAAATTGACAATGAATTGTCGTGAAACAAGGGAAAAAAGTCAATATAATAATCCAAGACAATACTTTTGTTATTATTATAATAATTTTATATTTTTGTTTACTTTAATTTGCTCATGTGTGTACTTTTTGCATGAAATTTCATGTGTGAAGGGATGATGGTGGATGACAAATTGACAATGAATTGTCGTGAAACAAGGGAAAAAAGTAAATATAATAATCCAAGACTATACTTTTGTTATTATTATAATAATTTTATATTTTTGTTTACTTTAATTTGCTTTGTACTTTTTTGCATGAAATTTCATGTGTGAAGGGATGATGGTGGATGACAAATTGACAATGAATTGTCGTGAACAAAAAAAGTAAATATAATAAAAAAACTTTTGTTAAATATAATAATCCAAGACTATACTTTTGTTATTATTATAATAATTTTATATTTTTGTTTACTTTAATTTGCTCATGTGTGTACTTTTTGCATGAAATTTCATTTTCGTTTTGTTGTTTGATTTGCAGCCTCAAATTCAAAATGAAAAGGTTTAAGAAGTTTAATTAATATATAAAAATTATATGAACCAAAATAAATTAATTTGTGTGGGACGCGCAGTACAAAAAAAAAAGTTTTAGCAAGGGAAGAGGGCGGCCCTTCATTTTCCCTCGCTAATACCGAAGACTTTGCCGAGGGATCAATTTACCAAGAGAATTACCAAAAGCTGGAAAATTTTCATTTTTAGCGAGAGATTTACTAAGGGTTCAATATTTTCTTGCATTTCACGAGGGTTTTATCGAGAGGTAAAAGAGCTCGCTAATGCCAAGGGCGATATGCCCTCGGTAATGTCGAGGGCTTGCCAAAAGCCGCTCCATTGCCACTAGCCGCCAATCGATTTTCCATCGGTCGGTCTTTATTCTACGCATCGTCAGGAACGTTTATACGGTAAAATTTTCTCTTTTATATCGATTTTATTTATTTATATATTTTAAATTTAATTATTTTTATGCATATATATTAGTTGTTCAATTATACCGTATTTATTTGTTTAATTGTTCAAGTGTGTAGGCATTAGTTGTTAAAATTGTATAGTATTAGTTTTTCAATTGTATAGGTATTAGTTGTTCGATTAACTAAATTTTTCGTGAATCCCGAGTTCGCATTGTACTATATCACTGTTATGCATAAATAATATTAAATTATTATGTTAATTTATCACCATTTAAAAAGTAAAGTGAAGAAGTAGAGTTCGCTATATATGAACAAGACATCAATAATAAGGATCAAGAAAATAATATTTTCATATCGATTAATTTATTGTACAATCTGATCGCATAATATTAGTAAAATATAGCAAATATTAAAAAAAATAAAAAATTATTAATAAATGTCAACGACTGAAAGCTTTAAACTTTATTGATTAAAAAAGTATGTATAAGGACAAATTGATACATATAAGATAATATTAGTATATTGTATATATATTTATCACAAATCTATAGTATTAATTTGTTCAAAATTTTCTATAAGATTTATGTAATAAAGTTTATTTGTTATTAAATATATTGCAATTTCATGTTAATTTCTCAAAATTTCATTGTTTTCAAATTTATCAATATCGATATTCAATATTCAAAGCCATCATTATTTCATTGAAACCAATTGCCGACCTTGGATTTCGAGTGGGCGATGTACTTGGTTAATAAATTTGATCTCACGTAAAATAATTTCAAGAGTCCTGCCTTTAAAGGAAGTATATGCAAAACATTATTTAGAAATGCATTATTTAAAACACTATCAACATACAATATATTAATTCGGAGGCAAGTGTACACTCTCCCGTGAAATTTGTTCATACTATAAATTTAATATTATTTTACTTATAAATTGATATTTTATAAATTAATATTTATATCATTTAATATTATAATCTTTGTTTATAAGTGTAATGATATAAAGTTATGAACAAATTTATCGAAATCCTATCCATTATAATATATACATATATATAATCAATTTAAATAAAAAGAATAAGTAGACGTATTAATTTAACTAAAAAAAATTGGAAGCAACAGCACCGACTTGCCTGGATGTTGTACTGCGTGGCACTAGACCACCTGGCCACTGGGCTCCTCAATTGAGTGGGAGACTCAGGTTCAATTCTCTTTGGGATCGAATTGGAGTATGAGAGTTATAAGGTGACTTGGTGAAATTATTATTGGAATTATTATTCGACCATTAAAAAAAAACGTGTCCTCGTATTTTTAGAAAGGGAGAAATAAATTAATTTTTTAAGGTAAAAGTTTAGAAATAGTGAAGGTAATTAAAAAAATTAAAAGTAGATTTTGGAGTTGGTGTTAGGTGAAATATCCGTCATTCAATAATTATACCTTTTTTGATTGGTTAGAACAACTTACGAAAATATTAGATTGCTAATGATTTTTCCACAGTTTTGAACAAATTTACAGAGTTGGGTAGTCTTTTTTACCCATACATTAATTTAATGAATTTTCTTTTAATAAAATAAATATATATATATATATATTGCCCGACCGATTTAAATAAAAATCACGTATAATAATGCATACATATGCAAGAATGATTATGTGTGTATACACATTAGCTACTAATCATTTATAGTACCAACTGCAGAACCTATATAATTATCACTACGACACTCTTTGTTATTGAGGAACTAGAAACACGTAACTCTAATTTCTTACATATATGAGAGAGATGAGGTATGCCGATTCTTAAAAATTGAGGAACTAGAAACACGTAACTCTAATTTCTTCTGTCCAAATATTATTTTTATTCCATTGTTATTAATTTTTCTCCTAAATACTCGATAGTCAAATATATAAAGAATGAGCTTACCGTACAAAAAAAAAAGATAACTCGAATGAAATGGTCCACTAGAGTAAATCCATAACAATGTTTTATAAAAGTTTAATAATTCGAATTCATAATCTCACCGTATGTATAGGGATAGTGTGAGAATTCAATGAACTAGCAAAGATAAAAGAGTTGGTATGCTGTTAAACTTATTCACCGTGAAATTTTTTTTTTTTTCAGACATATTCTTTAGTAATATAAATCACACTCTTTAGTTATCACTACAACACTCTTTGCTATAATATAAATCACACCCTTAACTTTTTTGAGTAATACTCTTTATAGTAAAACGTCACATTCTTTATAATAAAAAAAAGTCATTTTCTTTTAATAATATAAGTCACTCATAACCAATTTAAATCGTGAATTTTATTTCATTTATATTTTCACAAGATAAATTCATCGTATGAAATCAATTAATTAAAAAAATGAAAATCTTGGACCACAGCCACTCGCACTAATTAGGTAGGGTCCAACCGAATTCAATATTTAGTGGGTCGAATTAAAGTCTGCAATATTAAAAATAACAATCGGGGTTCGTCGACGTAGACCATTAAAATAGAGTTTTGAAAAAATTACAAATTACAAATGCATTATTGATAATATTATTTATATTATTATATCTTATTAAAAATGACTGAAAATGTCAAACTTAAAAAGTTGCTAAGATGCATTCACAAAAAAAAGAAAAAAAAGGTTGCTAAGATCCTGTAGCATATCTTCCTTTTGAAATTATAATCTTGTGACATTAAGTAAAACCATAAGCATATGTGTTCGTTTAATTAGCTAAGAAAGTTCTATATTCTACAAATGATTTTTGTCTTTTATCCCATTTAACCACACCACGTTTTTTCAATCTGTCTCACCATTTCTTGTAGCCCTAGTCCCCACAAGAATTTTAATTTGCAAATGTGGTCCAACAATTTACCAAGTTTGCACATTTGGTCCCAAAATTAAAAGCACGGCTGACAAAGATCTCGTTAAACATGAAAGCGGAGACTTAATCGTTAAACGATAATTAATATGTGTTAAACATTAATCTTTCTTAACAAATTAATTGAGTTTTTGCACTTTTTTTGGTCATGAATCACATGTATGTTTTCAATCTACCCCACCTGGCAGAACTAGTCCCACAAGAATTTTAATTTGCAAATGTGGTCCCACAAATTACTGTGTTTGCACATTTGGTCCCAAAATTAAATGGCTCTTGACGGATCTCGATTAACATGAAACTAAAACCGTCAAACGTATAATTAATACTCCTCCGTCCCCAATTTTTAAGAAACTCTTTTCATTTTTTTTTTAATTTTTTTTTGTCTCATTCTTTAAGGAACATTTCTTAAAATGGATATACTCACTTTATCACATAAAATACTACTCCCTATGTCCTAACTTTGTTTGTCCACTTTCCGTAGATAGTCTTCCTAATTGTTTGGTCATTCCTAAAAAGGAAATAAAACAACTTTCAATTCTATTTAATATTATTATTCCCTCCACCAAATCCACTTTACACCATTTAATACAATTATTTCCCTCCACCAAATCCACTTTACACTATTTAATATTATTTATCTCCTACTTTTCTTAATCTCCGTGTCTACAGTATTTGCCTATTTGGCCAATCAAAATTAGGATGGAGGGAGTAATAACCAACTCTTATTACCCCCAACGACCCATCACTTTATCTCATAAAATACTATGAGTACCAAAATAGGACTCACATTAAGATGCAAGAAACTAACCAAACCGCTATAGGGTCCTAGATGCAAGAATGATAAGTAGTATAATAAAAATCAATTGGAAAAAATCACCATTTATTTATTGTTTGATCTATTTAGCAGATGTGAAAAACTAGGTTTTGGGAAAAAATTGTGGGAAACACTTGATTTTCCCACCAATTTTTATCAAATTTGAATTCAATGGGACTAAAAGTGAAAGTATATTGGAGCCAAAAAACGTGATTAGCTGAAAATTGGATCCAAAAGAAATGGAGGGAAGAATTTTGGGTTTTTGGAACCTATGGGACCATATGTGCAAGTGGCTCAGGTAAGTTAATTGGTTAATTTTGTGTTAATTATGTTTCATAACTTATGGGACTAAAAATGCAAGTGGTTAAAAGGTAGTTAAGCCTTAATTGCGAATTAATTATGTCCCATAACTTATGGGACCACATTTGCAAGTCGATTTAACGGTTTCCGTCACGGTGGGACCACATTTGCAAATTAAAATTCTTATGGGACTAGTTCTGTCAGTAGTGGGACTAGATTGAAAACATGGTGTGGTTCATGGGACCAAAAGTGCAAAAAACTCTTCTACAAATAAAGCACAACCACAAATAGAGATAATATCATTTTTAGTCATGGAACTTCGAACGATTCAATTTTTAGTCCTGTAACTTTTTACTTTTTCAATTCTAGTTCTAAATGTGTCAATTTTAGTCATTTTTTGTCGAAAATATTAAAATCTCGTCGAAATAAGCATATGCACCTCACGTGACACTTTAAAATTGATCCTTTTTTTTTGTTACATGACAATCCACCTGTGTAGGTCGCCCAAAAATTAAAAAAAAATCTCAATTTTGAAGTGTCACATGAAGTGCACATGCTCATTCCAGCGAGATTCCGGAGAAGTTTTAAATTTTTTGACCAAAAAAGGACTAAAATTAATACCTTCGGGACTAAAATTGAAAAAGTAAAAAGTTACAGGACTAAAAATGGAATCGTCCAAACTTACAGGACTAAAAATGATATTATCTCACCACAAACACATTGGCAAAAAACTCAATGAAACTCAATCTTATTGCTATTGACAAAAACTCATATGAGACGGTTTCATACACGAGACGAGATATAAATCAATACTCATCTCTTATAAAGTGTTACAAATTATGTTCCGTGTCTCACGCAAGTGTGATTATATTCTATATTATGATTGTGTTTTCAACCACTATCAAATGGGAGGGGATTCGGTGT
Source organism: Stenogyne calaminthoides (assembly GCA_037126765.1). Taxonomy (NCBI): domain Eukaryota; kingdom Viridiplantae; phylum Streptophyta; class Magnoliopsida; order Lamiales; family Lamiaceae; genus Stenogyne; species Stenogyne calaminthoides. The sequence continues at coordinate 239,933 of JBBCBC010000070.1, forward strand.
TGTACAAAAGGGTATTGTGCACCCTCCCCACCATTGGACCACACACACCCGTACGCGGGTATGTGTGTGTGTGTGTGTGTGTGATCCAATGGTGCGTATGTGTACAGGAGGGTGTTGTACTGCACCAGATCTGAATCCCTATCAAATAGTACATGAGTGAGTTTTATGTGCATCCAAGTGCATAGTGCACTCATAATTATATTATTCAGTATAAATAAATTGTATGATTTTAAAATGCATTATAAATGCACGATGCACCTGAATGCATACAAGACTTAGCCATATAGTACATATAATTTTTTAAAAGCAAAAGTCATGTGAGATATTTTTTTTTTTAAATGACCATGATCTCTTTAAAAGAAGTTGGAAACACCGCTATATTCAGGGGCGGAGGCACGTTGGGTCAAGGGGGTCACTGGGCCCCCCTAGCCCCACTTTATTTTTTTATTTATATTTATAATTATTTATTTTTAACATATTGAGGTTTGTGGTTTTGATTAATTTCAAAGTTTACCGTCTATTCTCATGTAAATTATCTTATTTTTCTTCAGGTGAGGAAGAGGGAGCGAAAGAGAGAAAGAAATATGTATAATTCAATTTTTTAATATGCATATTAAATGTATTTGACTCAGTTAATATAAAAATATTTAGTCTAAATAATTTTTTAAAATATATAAAAAATTCAAAAGTACATTTAATTACAGTATATTATAAATTGCTTTCCCTCGGCGCAATTCCTGACTCCGCCACTCCTATATCCAATTCATATTTTGTAGCTGCTGCGCAATTCTTTATTTATGAAGAAGGTACAAATATTTTATTCATGAATGATAAAATCTTTGGACCATTGAAGATGGAGTTACTGCAGTGGTTCCTACAAATCTTTTTACTTCACTAATTATGTTGGTGCATGGTAAAATAAAATTAGATTCTACAACAAAATTTGACAAGTAAAAGTCAACAAATTGAAGTTCATTTAGCAATTTTTTATTTTTTTCTTCAATTTGAACAATATTTCATAGATTTGGAAATTCGTACACAAATTGGCTAAACCTAAAGCATTCATTCAAGATTCATTTAAGGGCAAACAACTTTTCTTCTGTTTACCACTTGTATTGTCTGTATTAGTACACACACAAGGCAAGATATGTGTGAATCCATGAATATCAATTAAGATGCATGCATTCATTCTGTCCAAAATATCTTACAAAGCAATTAAGGAAAAGTCAATTTTGATATTTCAATTTTCAACCATACTCTTTTAATGTAATATATGATGATGCTTTTCTTTACCAAAATGGCCAGGCTAGGGCTTTCTTTGATATAGCAATTGTTTATTGAATTGGCAAGTTAGTAATATAGCTTTTTCAATGGAATAGATTGTTACCTGTAAATTGTAATCTCTCTTATTTGTAGCTTCGATTTTGTAGAACGAAATAACACACACGTATAAAGTTTTTATGCTATTCTGCAGGGCACTGTCTAGTTGTACTTTAATATGTTGTACAATACAGTAATTAAAGCACAATTGCAGCAAAATCACGTCACGCTCACGTGGAAAATAACAAAATATCCCAAGTTGCAGCATAAATGAGAACATGATGCAACCAAATTGAAAAGCAAAGGATTGCACGAGAAGTCATCTTTTACAAAAGACCTAGAATCTAAAAAATCCAGGTACAGGTGAAAGGGGAAAAAAGCAACTTATTGCAACAACCTTTTTAATTACAATGGGATCTAAAAATCAGGTAAACTTAGGTTTAGGCATGGATGAAGTAGAGTGATGAGTATGAGGAGCGAGCTTCGGAATCCATCGATGCAATCCCTTTTTATGATCCTGCGACGTTTGACTTTTGACGAGTTTGAGGGTTCCATCGTGAGCGACTGAAGACTCGAACTCTTCTAGGACCTTCACTATCTGCCAAAACTCGGGCCTTTTGTCGGGATGCAAAGACCAACATTGTTCGATCAAAGCCTTCATGGGTAAGGGGCAATCCACCGGTACAGCAGGCCTCATGTTCTGAAACCATTCATTGCTTTAGTAAATGTTGCCAAGAATCAATACAAATGATCTTTTCTTTAAAGTAAAATGCACACTCCCAATTCTATGAATAGTTTGTATCTTGAATAACAATTAACAAAGAACCTAAATAGTATACTAAATAGTTATGCTTTAGTACATTATGGTAAGCCTCTACTAAATTATAGTTCGAGGTTTGTCCAAATTACCAAGAGAACCTCGTGGTTTGAATAAATTATCAAATACTCCCCGGAAAGACTAAAAAAATTGTTCGGCTGACAAGTAATGCAAAATTGCAAAACAACGAACCAACGTAAATACATGGAAAACACAAAAATCAATATGATTTTAAATTTCTCAATCAACCAAACAATTTTTTCGGTCTTTTTGGGGGTATTCAGTAATTAGTCAAACCACGGGAGTCTTTTAGTAATTTGGACAAACATCAAAGGGTGGGGACTCTGGTAGTTTTTTAGTTCTTTTTGCAATATGACTCTAAAGACATGGACACAAGGCGTCTTTTTCTTCATCCCCATCTCTAATACTAAGACCAAAAAGATGTATTTAAAATCATGATCAATGAAGATTCCTTTTCGTCACTATAGAGTATCTATTTGTCCAATTCGTAGAATCACAACAAACATGCATCAATGTTGAATAACAGAGTTCATAGAAATAATCAATTCATTTTTACCTTATTCACCACAGCGAAAGCAGCTTGTATAGGAGTCATATCGTCGTAAGGGATCGTTCCAGCAACCAATTCCCACAAAATGAGACCGAAACCATACACATCCACCTTCTTATTATAGTGCTTGCGTTTGATCATCTCAGGGGCCATCCAACGGTAAGTACCGGGATCATCTGTCACAAGATCACAATATGCCGCCTCACAGGCGATACCAAAATCAGCAACTTTCATACGGAAATCATCCGAGATGAGAATATTTTCGGGTTTTAAATCCCTATGAATAATCCCCTGCGAGTGAATATATTCCATCGCTCTAGCAATATCCAAAGCTATGGATATAATCTTCGCCAAAGGAAGAGATTTGTGCTCAAGCTTGTACAAGTATTGCCTCAAAGACCCCTCTGCTAAATACTCTGTTACAATAAAAAATACCGGTGGTTGTCGGAATGCCCCTAGAAACTACATTCCAATATAAATAAATTCAATGAGAGTAAGAAATTAAAACACAAGTAAGTACAAGATATTGAATCATCGATCATCGATAATCGACAAGTACCTTAATTACATTCGGATGGTGGAGACGGGACAAGAGAGTAGCCTCTCGAGTAAACTGGTTCTCCAACCGAACACCAAGGTCATTTTCGTCATTATCAGGAACTTGGATGAATTTCAGAGCGACGGGCTCGTCATCATAAGTCCCATGGTAAAGCTGGCTATGAGCTCCATGAGCAAATTTAAGCCCCAAAAGTAATCTACTAAGATCAACCGCGTAAACCTCTGCACTTTCGACACACGTGACCCTGCCCCCACTATACAGCTTATTCCAAGCCGATTCCTTACTACTCTTGGACTTATCGGGGATCTTCATCGAGGAAAAGTGTTTAAGGGGAGTGGTATTGGTAGCCGATTTCGAGCCAAGATTCTTTAAAGACTTGGTTTCTAAATCATCTCTCTGCATAAACTTTCCTACAATCCTCTTCTCTTGCTCTATCCTATGCGGATGGGGGGTTGAGAAGCGCTTCTGGTCCGAACGAGCTTCCTTGAAAGTTTCTGAGAGCTTCACTTCAGGAAGGGGGGAAACAGTCCTCTTCTTGTTAGAGGACACACTTTTCTGAATTTCGACAACATTAGGGCCGGGCTTTAGAGTATCTGTAGGGGTTTTTCCGGGCCTTGATTTTAAACCTGAAACCCTGTTTGGTAGAGGAGTGATAGGATTAGGACTAGGATTAGGAATATCACCCAATCTTAGAGAATCAAAACGGTGGCATACAGTATGAGAGTATTTTACTCTCCTTATCCAAGAAGAACCCTCTTCCTCCATTTTTTTTTTTGCCCAAATCCTAATTCTAGGGTTCTGCTACCTAAAACTATGAATTCTTCAAGATTTTTCCACCTAATTAATTCAAGAATCCCAGAAAAATTGCAAGCCCATCAAACAAGGAACAGAGAAGAATCAAATTCCACCTCCTCCATGAAAGCTTCAACAACCCCCCAAAACCTATCAATGGCGGATTTTTAATATGCGTAGTAGACCCTAATACCACCGCAATCAAAACCCAAATCCAGAATCTAGAAATTAATCAATCTAACATTAATCTTGAACCCATCAATCAATATTTACATGGGGCAACCCTGTTTCATACCTCGTCAAAAATTGAAGATGAAAACAAAACCCTTTCAGCTTCAAAGTCAAACAGCACCTTCCTTCAAAGCCTGAAAATCCCGTACGCAAGCAAATTGCCCCAGAGACAAAATTAAAAATCAACACGTTAACGCCGCAACACACAATTGAAAAAAAAATAATAATAATAATAATAATAATAAAGTGGACTCAATCTTGTTTTGAATTTTAGGAATCACCCATTATTATATACCCCATTGGCCACCAAACAATACTACTAATTATTGCCGAAATTAAAAACAGATATACATCAGCTGCTCATAAATATCAAAATATATATAAAAAAAACGGAAAAATAGGATCTTTACTAACCAAAAGGGTATATTTTCTCATGATATGATATGCTTCCGTTTATTCTTGATTAATTCAGAAAAGGGGAAAAAGATTGTTTATACAAAATACCCCATGCCTAAAAGTAATTTATTGAGGGGAAACTCGTAATCCATGTAGAATAATGACTGATAAAAATCCAATATCAACATGAATCAAGACTCTTTTGTTTTTAACGTATCTTTATTATTATATATACGTATAAATAAATAAAAACGTAAGTATTTTATACGGGGGGATGATGGTGGGCCCGGATATGGTGGAGCGTGATGGGTAGGGTGTGAGGTGGGGTCCACTTTTCGGAAAGTCAATAGTGGAAGAATGTGGTGAGAGAAATTCTAGGACCAAGAATACAAAAGTCGCTATCAACGCAACTAAAATATAAAAGCAAAAGACAAACAGCGATTCTTTCTTTCTCCTTTACTTATTTTGAATAACTACTTTTGTAAAATGACAACTTTATCCTATTTTCCTCTTATTTAATTTTCTTATACAATAGTACTAATAAACAATATTGGATATGCAATGATATATGGAGAGATATATTAATAATATGTCGATATATATTAATGATATGATATATCAAACTATAATAGTAAAGATATATATTAATGGATCATAACATATTACTCCTTCCATCATATTTTTTATTATATGGTTACTGTAGACACGAAAATTAAGAAAAAGTAGGAGATAATAATATTAAATGATGTAAAGTGGGTAAAGTGAGTTTGGTGGAAAAAAATAATAGTATTAAATGGTGTAAAGTGGGTTTGGTGGAGAGAAATAATAGTATTGAAAGTTATTTTATTTCCTTTTTAGGAAGTGACCAAACAAAATTAGGACGACTATTTACGAAAAGTGGACAATCAAAATTAGAACAGATGGAGTATACATTACTAAAAAGTACTCCCCCATCCTATTTTTGATTATCCGGTTACTGTAGACACGAAGATTAAGAAAAAGTAGGAGATAATAGTATTAAATGGTGTAAAGTGGCTTTGGTGGGAAATAATAATATTAAATGGTGTAAAATTGTTTTGATGGAGAGAAATAATAATATTAAATATTATTGAAAGTTGCTTTATTTTCTTTTTAGAAAACGACCAAGCAATATTAGGACGGCTATTTACGAAAAGTAGACAATCAAAATTAGGATAGAGAGAATAATATATAAAGCTCGAAAAAATTACTATTCTGTCAAAATTTCATTCCAAAAATAAATAATTTTTTTTTTCAAAACCATCATGTTGTGTACTAAAATATGAGAATTATGGATTAAGACGTGGCTTGATGATCTTAGTGACACAAACAATAAATGTGTAAAATGGATTGTATTTATGTTATATGATTGCTTGAGAGAGTAAGAGTTTGAGCAATAGATTTGCAAGAGGTTTGGTAAGGTATTGATTTCTCCTCCTTTCTTGGTCATAAATGACCCCTATTTATAAGGTTTGGGAGAGTGGAGCTCACTCTCCCGATTTACAAAGACAAGTAGCCGGAAATAGCTCTGCAAAATATTAAATGCTACATGATTGATGTGACCCAGGTCGGAAGTCGCTGGGAGGTCGCTCGAGGGATCAAGAGCTTGTGCTCCTCGCTGGGACGTCGCCCGAGGCAAATCCGGATTTGTAGGGATTTAGCCGTCTATCTACTCATAGCTACTCATCTTTACCGTCCTTTACTGGCACATCTCTGATTGAGGTCATTCTTAGGTAAGGTCCCTGGAACTGCTCGCCTGCCACGGGTCTCATCCCCATTAATGTTCCGTACTTGTGTCAGTGTGCGACCTGCAAGGTGCGTCCAGGTCGCCTACCGGTGCTTGGCATGCCTTCGTTTCCATCCTTTCTGCGAGGTGTTATACTTGTGCAAAATGTGGTATGGTCCTCCTCTGTTTCTTTCTAGGTCGGGCCCGACCTCGCGTCATATGCCCACAACACATCCAAATTTTTAACTGTAATATTCATTTATTTCAAAATTATTTCCAACATTATTTTATATATCAAGTTAAAAATTATTTACGATCTTTTAATTCAGCATCTATATTGCATATACAAAATAATTTTTTAATTAAAATATAAATTTATTGTACCTAATTATTGTAAAATAATCATAAAATATCCAAGATTGGTACGATTCGCACGGATATGGATGTGGGGAAGGCTATTAAATTTAAGGCTAAATTTAACTACACAGAGTAGTACACATTGTCTGACGTGTTGTCCCTAATATTTTAATTTCTACAATATATTTAAGGACCTTCCGTTGTGTTTGTAGGTCTAATTTGGGAAACACTCGAAAGCAACACTAAAGGTCCGACCAGGGGTGCATGCGTGGAAAAAACCTTGCCGGTCCGCCATTTCAGATCCGATTAGACAGTAGCATAGAAGCTCCAATGATGACTCGCCACTTTCGAGATACTTGTTGATCTGGAGAGGAGTTCGTTCTCATTTGCAACCCGTTGTTGCCCTTGGAAATCATCGATCCAAGAATCGGCTAAATTTTGATTTTATTCTAAAGCACATGAAAACAACATGCAGTGGATTTTGAATTTTTCTTTTTACACATTTCATTTTTGAATACTCTCCAATTCGCAAAATATGACTCGTTCAATATTTTTATTCCGATAGTTTGGGTGAAATCGTCCTATACAAAAAACATATCTTGCTAGAGAAATAATATCATGAATAGAAATAATATTTTTATTTTTGTTGTTAAAATAGGAAGACAGGACTATTGACACGCAATGAATTTGTTTTATACATCTATGTCTACAAACATTTAAAACTACATGTATAATCAAACACACCTATCCAATAAATGTATAAAGTAATTTTATGTTAACTAGACCCTTAAATTACTCTTTAGTGAAAATCCAAAGTTTTCTTTCAATTTAATTCTATCTTGAAACACACATTTTCTTGCAAAATTTCCGTAACATACTTCTTTAGAATTAAAAATTCAATACTATCTTGAAAACTATGATGTCATATCCTATTTACATATACCTGGTGTATGAGCCTTGAAATTTTAGTACTTTTTATATACTATATTTTAAAATGACATACATGTGATGAAGACAAATAGTATATTCAAGGATCAATAATTATCCACTGTACAAGTATAAATCATTTTTTTTAAAAAAAACCAAAAATGTACAAGTATAAATCATTTAAAAAAAAAACCAAAAATGCACCAGCCGGGAATCAAACCCAGGTCTGTACCGTGGCAGGGTACTATTCTACCACTAGACCACTCATGTTTATAGATCAAAAACTAAGTTATTTTACTATAGAAAATAATACTCTACTAAGGTACCTCAATTTCCATACAAAGAAAAAGAACTTTTCAAGATACACGTATTTGATTTACCCTCATACTATATCTTTACAAAACACACTATTATATATACCTAGCCCTGAAATCATCTATAATTCACTTGAATAAAACAATAATCAAATCATCTCCCATCCAAAAGGGTGTTACTCCATGAAAGAGACACAGAAGCAGAGATTCCTTGTGTAACCTCATTAAATGTTGGATGAGAGCTCCAAATCTGATGATCCATTGAAAACACATCTCCATTTCTCATCTGTTCAAGAAGGTAAGTATCCGTCCCCTCTCCTTCACCTTCATTCTTCCCTTCAAACAATTTCACAACTTGTCTCATTTTTGGCCTTAAATTAGCATCTGGATGAGCACACACTACTCCCAATTGTACCACTCTTTCCATTTCTTCTTCACCAATCCCACCTGCATTTCCTCTTATTCGATCGTCGATCACGTTAGCCAACTCCCCTCGTCTCAACGCTTGCCACACCCAATCGACCAATGGGGGCTTCCCCTCTTCAACTGGCCTTCTCCCACACATAACCTCCAAGATCAACACCCCGTAACTGAAAACATCGGTTTGTGTTGATGCACGCCCCGTTTTCACAATCTCCGGTGCTAAGTACCCCACCGTTCCCACCACCCGTGTAGTCCCAGCCGCCTTATCGTGATCGTGCATTCTTGCTAGCCCGAAATCACCCAGCCTCGCGTTCATTTCCTTATCGAGTAACACGTTGCTGGCCTTGATATCCCTGTGCAGCACCTTCGATTCCCATCCCTCGTGCAGATAAACAACCCCGGAAGCTACTTGTTTCAGAATTCTTATCCTATCTTCGTATCTAAGTGCCTTGCTATCATCACATTCGCTTGTCAAGACTCCCGTTTTCCATGTAATCGTACACCAAGAATAAGCTGTTCTTATCTTGCTTGCACCAGCCTCTCAATCCCACCAAACTTCTGTGTTTTACTCTTCCAAGAGTTGATATTTCAGCTAAGAATGCTCTGATTCCTTCTTTATTTTCATGAGAAATTCGCTTCACCGCAACCTCTGATCCACCGGGCAACACCCCTCTATAGACTTTACCGTTTCCCCCCAATCCCAATTACGTTTTCTTGAGCAAAACTCTTTGTTGCAATTTCAATTTCTTGATAAGAAAGTCTATGAGGCCAATACTCCAACTCCCAATCTTCCATTTCCTCTAACTCTCTTCTTATTCTCTCAGACCTTTTAACAAACAGGAAAGCTACAATACAACAAATAACACCAAAATTCAAAACCCCAGCTATTGTACCTGCTATAAACCCTTTGCTTCTATGAAATGGAGTCGTTGGAAGCTCAAACGATGGCAAACCCTCTGTTACCAAACCCTCACTAAGCGAAAAATTAGTGTTGCTAAAACTCCAGGCCAGAATTTTGTGACTTTGAATTAGATCTCCAGTAGACGCAGAGAATCCAACAAACATTTCATCCTCAAAAACCTCAGATAAAGTAAGCGAAACACTCAACAATGGATTTCTAGGTCTTTTAATCCCAACAGGCGCCATAGTAACATTTAAATTACTATCAACAAAATCAATCCAAACCTGGTAAATTCTGCCATTATTGAGCTTCAAACTCGTGAACGAGGTATTATCATTTTCATCGCGCCAATACCCCGCATCGTGTGAAATTACAGATCTGAGCGAGTTCACATCAATTCCAACGTGATTATCGTTAATATCAGCGAATTCCTGATTAGCGAAAACGTCAAATTCGACGCCGAACAAGTGGTTATTCGGATCTCCGCCGTTGGTCAGGTTTAGGAACCCTAAATGTTGGACGGCGCTGGTGTATTGAATCCCCTGGCGCGGCGCGAACAGGAAAACGATGCCGTGGCCCGGGAGGACTCCGGCGTACGGCGCCATGGCGAAAATGAAGGAAGATGAGAAGGGGAGTACGATTGAGGTGTTGGGTTGCTTCGCCGGAATTTTAGAGCGGTAGAGAGCGCGGCCGATTTCGAAGCCGGCGTCCTTTGTGAGGGTGAGAATGCGGGATTCGACGGTGGCGTTGCCGTAGAGTGATACGTCGGAGGTTTGGAAGCCATTGAAGAGGAAATCGACGGCGAGAGTGAATTGGATTGTGGAAATTGCGTAAAGGATGTGTATCAGTTTGTGCACTGAAATTGATTATAAGTGGATTGATCTGGAATGTTAAGCAATGGTATTTTGATAATTTGAAATGTTTATGTTATCTTTAAATGGTATACATTTTTACAAAATTGAAATTTCCCAACTATATGTTTGACTTTTGATGGGTATTGGTTATGAACAACAACTTTATAAATTGAATACAAGTCTATATATAGTATAGATTATCATCACAGCGTTTATTGTTAAACTTTGACACTTTAAACCGTTTAGTTAGTCATAATGTCTTATACAACTCTAAATAGTAGTATATTATTTCTAAAACAATTATTTATTTATTATTATTATTGTAATTTTTTTTATAAGGTTGGTTGGTCAATATAAGACGCAAGCGTTGATGGAATAATTTGAATTTGAGAAATTAATGCGTTGATGGAATGAATTTTAATTTGAGCTTAATACCCTATACTCTTTAAAAACATGTTTCTTCACTCTCTTGTGCATATTTTGTTAGTATTTCAAAATTTCAAACACCAAAGAGTTCTTATTGTAATTTTTTTTTTTTTTGTTATTATTTGTTTAGTAGGAATTCACTATTTGATGACTGTGTAATGGGTAATTTTACTATTTTAGTGTACATAAACTAGTCTTTGCATTCAATAAATATATTAATTAGTTTTAAGCTGCATCTTAAGAATGATCACTGCTTTTTTTTAATCGGCCAAAAAAAAGGATTTATTAAGTAAGTGTTGGGGTACAAGGGGTACACCCTCTCTTACAATAGATTAAGAGTAATCGAAAAATAACCAATATCAAAAGAGTAAGTCTAGTGTGAAAATTTTTATGTATGAAAATTTATAAAATTGCCCTAAATCAACCATCTATACTATAAACACTAAATAATTAACCATAAATTATGACATATTCGGGTCGGATGAACCATGAACCACTTGGATCGTGTGAAACAATGAACCACTGAATTTTGTCTTACCTTCACCAATTACAGAATTTGGTTGTAAATTAAAAAAAAAAACATGTATAAAAATTTTCATATTACACTTTGTCATATCAAAAGAACCAAGATACCAGAACAAGAGAACAAATAAGTTCACATACCAACTCGTCTCTTTACTTTTTGCAGTACTTCAGGACCATTTTCTTACAATTATTTCATTTGTGATATTCACCGGATCCAAGATTTTGTTTTCGAACATCAAATCGTTTCTACTCTTCCACAGTGACCAAATGGTTCCAATCCATAGATGGGAATCAAGCATGGCTACTTATGTAAATCATTCGTATGTCTTTATCTAAATGACTAGTTCATCAAATAAATGTAAGTAGAAATTTGAATTCCTTCCAACTAACTTAGACAATCTAAAGTAAAGACGAGTTATAAGGTGAATAAGCTCACTAAAATCGTCATTACTTTTTCTCTTTAATCCTTTATATAAAGCAGCATCATGCATACAGTGACGGAGCTATAAATTTTAGTTAGGGGGCCCAACTTAATGAACAAAAATAAAATAATTTAAAATATATTTTTAAATTATATATAATTGAAAAACTAAATTTATTACATTATAATTCATTTAATTAATATAATTACATTATATATTTGAAGTACTATTGATCTTATTGTCTAAGAAAAACTCAATGTATATAAATTGAATATTCAAATTAAAAAAAAATGTGAATTTAGTAAAGATTATTCATAAAAAATGCGTCTAAAACCAAATTATTAATAATTGTTGTTCCAACAATAAGTGTGACAAAAAACTACCGCAACATTTATGATTAAAAGAAACACCTTTAATATTTAGCCCCACATAACCAGTACTAAAAGATATAAAAAGAATAAAAGAATGTAAGTGTGACCAATAAAAATTGAAACCTGAAAAAATAAAGGAACGAAAGTGTAACCAACAATTGAAACTTGATCTATAATTGATAGAATGACATTAAAAAAGAGATACAAATCAATTTTAACAATAATATTTATTAAAAATAGAAGAGAACTTATATATATATATATATATATAGAATTTCGTACGAGTCCAGGGGGCCCAGTGTCCTCCCTATACCCAATGTGACTTCGTACTTGTCAGCATGTTCACATCATACTAGAATTGAGTTCCTTTGATTGATTATAAGTTGTCGTAATTTGCTCAACTCTCAATTATTTGCAAACATATATGTTGAACTTCTCTTAATGGATTTTGATTCATTAATCATTCTCTTAAAAAGGCTTTGAAATTAGGATAATTAGCTGGAAGAAGCTTTTAAAAATAACTAGTGGTATTTGATGATGGACCTCACTTTCTTTGCCACCTGTTTTCCTAACTATTGGATATAATCTTAGCCTTTTTTGAGTGCTCCAATTTCTGACAATTAAAATTATAATTAAGCTAATGGAATTCTATGTCACAATAATAGTCCCTCCACTTTCTCAAATTGTTTCTCCAGCCCAGCCCCCTGCTATAAATTAATAAATGTGCACTATTTAATTAATATAAACGCTTTTTGCTAATATCTCTGTCCATCTTGTAAAATATGAGTGGAATAAGTAAGTTTTTTCGTTTTGCTTTATGAAAATCGTATATACTTATTAAAATTGTCGATTTAGTCGGGCATAAGAATGCAATGATATTTAAATATAGAAAATAATAATTAGTATAGTTTAACTCACCATTACTTAGAAATGTATTAATCTGTAGAGGTGTGATCAATCCTTGAGATGAATCAATTCATACAGAGTTTTGTTCTGACTTCAAACGAGACCATTGCTAGTGCACGGTCGGATTAATGCCCTAGATTAATCGGATATCGAATTATAAAAAAAATACAATTTTAACCATTAAAACATATATACCTGTATACATTCATTTTGCAATTATATTATATATATTTTTTTTTTTTAGTATGAACAGGAATTATTTTAAATATGGATGATTTCTCCTTGTGTATGCTTCTCAATTAAGACAAAAATTTGTGTGAATCTGAGTTCACCGTGAACTCGATTTTCGTTATGTATAAAAGCTATCACTGTTATGCAAAAAAATTATCAATATTATGCATAAAAATTATTACGGTTAAAAAACGTGTTCTATTTTAAAGAGTGAAAGTTTTTATACATAACAATGATAGAGTTCATGTATATACCTGGTTTATAGGATTGTTACTCTCAATTAAATATTCGAAGTCACCCCACTGTAAATTTAATCAAATTAATTAGTAATCGAATAACTTTATTTTTAAATTAAAGTGAGAAAAAAGTGTCTTACATATGCTGCATGCATAATAATGTAAATGAAGACGACCTAAACGTTGCAACCCTGTAAGCATAATGGGGTAAGTAATCATAATAATACAAAAATTCGTACGACACATTATAGCTTTTTATTATATTTTAAATTTATGGTAGATTTTGAAATTACACTATTAATTATTTATTGTTAATCAAGTCAATGAAACACACTAACGTTATTCACCGAAGAAATTTATAAGTGTGGAAGATTAATTTGATGCATGCATGCATGTATGTATATGTAAGAAGTGGAAAATAGATGGTTAGGAGAAAGTCATTTTCAACGGTTAAATAAATATTAATTGCACTTGTAATTATTAATTCTTGTCTTTCCAACAGAGATAGATAGTGTCGTTAGAAAATTATTATTGTATTACACTTTTGAGATTAACCATCAATATTGTCTCTTACCAATTGTTCCACTAATTTCATTGACAACTCAAAGGAATAAACCTTTGATTTATTCGTCATAATGCAAAAATATTTATTAATTTGTTCCACACATGCACGTACAATATAATACAAGCATAAAACATCTTTACTACGTTTACTTAAAATAACATGATATGGATCACTCTGAAACTTATTTATAATATGAAATTCATACAATTACATTTATAAATTAATATTATATAATGGATATTATGTACAAGTTTCATCGAAGACCTACTCCATAAAATACGATCTATGATCTTCTAACTTGAACAGGGTGGCTTGGTTGAATATAGATAACATCTTTTATACTAACAATGTTGAATTTTTTGTACTTCACCCTTTTAAGAAAATAATATTAATAAATTAATTTCACATCTCTTTACAAATTTTAAATTTTAAATTATATGAAATTCTTTCATGAGATCATAACTTAAAAAGGCTCACGTCTTAATTTTTCATCTCTTTACAAATTCGAATTTTTAAATGATAAAAAATTCTTTCAACTCCAAATTTCAAACATAGTATTTAACCATTCTAAACTTTAAGTGTTTTTTGTATTATAGGGCTTTATCAAAATTCGTAGTTAACTTTATTATAATAAACATAATAACATCAAATTTTCTTCCATCTTACTATATTTAAGGAGATCATATATATTTAGAAAATCATAATTTGTGCATAGTTTCATTTTTCATATTCTTCACTGAAACAACTCACATAATTTAATAGAATGAATTTGTAATTTTAAAAAATGCACATAAACTTACACGGTTACACGATACACCTGATACACAAGTGACCGTATCTATAGATAATTGTTGAATTAAAAAAAAAAAAAAAAAGGATTAATTGTTGATAAGCATTAGATACAGTAAATGTGGAGATGAGAGATGCATAATTGGTGGTCCCCTTTTTAGGGTGTGTTTTGGAAACACTTAAAATAAACTTCCAAAAGTACTTATTTTCAAAAAAAGTTGTGAGAAAGAGGCTTTAAAAATAAATCTATTTTCAAAATTATTTTCAAAACAACCCTAAACCTTTAATTGACCAGAAAAGTGATTCTACTTTTTTGGGCCCGGTGGGCCGACACACCACTGAACGGATTGGGTTTCATTAAAACGGGCCCAACCATTACCCTGCCACGTGTTCACTTATCCATGCTGCTTCACTTTTCCAGCTTCTGCCCGTACACTACATTTCAAATAAATAATATCATTTTAGTCCTGTAAGTTTAGACGATTTTATTTTTAATTTTGTAACTTTTTATTTTTTTTAATTTTAATCCTGAATGTATCAATTTCAATTATTTTTTGTCAGAAAATTTAAAATTTCACCGGAATTTCGTCGGAATAAGCATATGCACTTTACATGACAGTTCAAAATTGAGATTTTTTTAATTTTTCGGCGACCTACGCAGATGGACTATCATGTAACAAAAAAAAAGGACCGTGAGATGCATATACTTATTCCGACGATATTTTAATATTTTTGACAAAAAGAACTGAAATTGACACATTTAGAACTAAAATTGAAAAAATAAAAAGTTGTAGAACTAAAAATGAAATCGTCCAAACTTACAGGACTAAAAATGATATTATCTCTTTCACATACCACCACAATTCGTATATTTATTAAAATAAAAATAAAAATTACTATAATAATAATAATAGTAATTAATACGCGGTCGTTATTGTTGTTTTCCAGTTCAGTCCATTTTCATTTTCGAGATGCAAACAAATAAATACTTGTTGATATTATTTAATAAGTTTTAACTCCCAACTTTTATTTTCAAGTGGCAATTCTTGATATGTGTATTTAAGAAGTCCCAACTATCACAATCACATAATCTTGTACTATTCACTCCCTATTTAGTCTAGTTATTAACATTACTTCACTTTAAATGTTTCAACATTTCTGATCAATAATAAGTGATCCGACATAATTTTAATTAATATAGCTAGAATAAAGATAAACATGAATAATCAAAGCCTCACATTAATCTAAAGCGCTCGGCTACTCGAAGGAAAATTATGAGCTTGATTTGACAAGGAACTATCGGGAATATCTGAAAGTCCATAAATGAAATCGTATTCAAAGAAAGCATCTACTCATTGGAGAAACTTTTAAATGAGATTAAGTTTTGTTGATGAAAATTGATAAGATCACATTATCTTATCCTTTTATGCCCCGTTTGTATCTTGAGAACATCACCCTTTAGATTGTCTCCTCGATAAATTATAGATCAGTTCGTCATGTATGTATACTATGGGATTAGAGTACCCCTTGTACTCTGTATTGATATTTCATCTTTGTTTTTCCAAAAAAAAAAAAACTCACATAAATTTATGGACAAAAATATACTCCTAGTTCTACCATACTATATAAAGAAAAAGTAAAAAAGAAAAATGAATGGATTGCCCTTGACTAATAGCCATCTAGTTCGAGTAACACTCATGTGAATTAAATGTATATCATAAATTTTAAAGGGGTTGACCTGAATTTTCTCCCTCCCCTCATTCTCACTTCTCACGCTTTCGCTTTGACTCTCATCACTCACTTCTCACACTTTCACTCTCGAGACTTTCTTCCTCAATGGGCTATGATTTTGAAATGTGCGAAGTCCTATGAACGATTTTTGACCTAATAATGATAGTTTTTTTGGCTCAGTCAAAGGGAATATGATTCACTTATGATGTACGATTCAGGGTTAAAATAAATACATTTAATTTTTTTTTATAAAATAAATAATGACTCAAACTCATGACATTGTGATATAGATAGAGGTGATCTAATCAATTGAGTGATTCCACCTCGTGAATACTTTTCTTATATGTTACTTTCAAATACCATTTTAGAGCATATATATAGGGGACTAGGATGTAACCTCCAACATAAAAGTATATTAAAAAAAGGTCAAAATTTTGGTCGTTTAATTCAATGTTTTCAAAATCGGGTTGAACCGGGAACCGGCCGGTAACCCGGTTAAAAAGTACCTATATAACCGGATTTCAGGTTGAACCGGTCAAAACCCGGTTCAACAGGAAAAAAACGGTTTTTTTCTTTTTAAAAAAAAAAATTAAATTATTAATTTATATTAAATATTTAAAATTTTAAATCTATATTCCTCTCACATTTTTCTCTAACACTTTCGATGTGGGATAAATGTATGAGGTGAGACAAAATTTATAAAATATGATATGAAAAGTTATAAAAATAATATTTAAATTTTTGTAGGTGTATACTTATTTTTTTTTTTAACTAAACATAGAAAAGCGGTTGAACCGCCCGTTTGAACCGGTCCGTCGGTTGAACTGGCCGCCGTTAGTGGTGTCAATGGGATTCGATCCGGATCCGATTATGAAAACACTTGGTTTAATTCAATGTTTTCAAAAGCGGGTTGAGCCGGCAGTTCACCGGTTGAACAAGAACCAACCGGTAACCCGGTTAAAAAGTACCTATATAACCGGATTTCAGGTTGAACCGGGTTTTCAACCCGGTCAAAACCCGGTTCACCCGGAAAAAACCGATTTTTTCTTTTTTAAAAAAAAATTAAATTATTAATTTATATTAAATATTTAAAATTTTAAATCTATATTCCTCTCACATTTTTTTCTAACACTTTCGATGTGGGATAAATGTATAGGTGAGACAAAATTTATAAAATATGATATGAAAAGTTATAAAATATATATTTAAATTTTTTGTAGGTATATACTTATTTTATTTTTTTTAACTAAACATGAAAAGCGGTTGAGCCATGGGGTTGAAGCCTGGTCCGGCCGATTGAAGCTGGCGACCGGTATCTGTCATGGGATTCGATTCTGGGTTCGGTTATGAAACATTTGGTTTAATTGGGTTTGAAATTTTTTTAAAAAAAAAATAAAAAAGCAGGGGAAGGATAAACTAGTAGGCGTTTGAGTATGTACGTAGGAGCAAGAAAGTGATACAGTGGTATATTCTTCAACAAATACGGATATACACTCGCTTATATTCCCATTTCCCATTAATCAACCGTTTATACACACTCACACACACACAACACACAAATACACAGTGAATGTTGAAGTGGGCGATCCGAAAAAAGGAAGCAGAGCCCCTTTGAGGTTTTCTGTTTGGGAAAAATCTAGAAAAGATTCAGTTTTTTGCCATGTTTAGAAGCTCTGAAAATGGATTGATGGAGGGGATTTGGAGAGTGTCTTGTTGGCCTCTCTGAATTCCCTTATCTATTTTCTTCCCCTTTTTATCAAGTCAACTCTCTTTTCCAAAAAGTTGCCGCAAAATTGGAGATAAAGATTCAAAAATTTGGAATTAGTGTTGTGGGCTTGGTTTTGTTGATCAGAGATATATGGAGATGGCAGTTTCTTTGGATCTCATCTTGATTTAAAGCTAATTTCGGGTACGTTTTCTGTATTATACATACATACAAGTATATATATGTATTAATTTAAGTTATTGGTGTATTTTGTGTTCTTGGTGTGATTGTTATTTTTTCGTGAAGTAGTTGTGTGCACGTATGTATTTGCATATTTGTGGTGTTATTTGAGTGTACAAGATTATAGTTTTTGTAGAAGTTGATATTGGAATTGTAATATAGAGTTGGGTGCAAATTATTCCAGTTAACAAAATGTATTTTCCTTTGTATGGGGGTGGGGTGGGTGAATGAATTGCTGGAGGGACTGTGGGAAACACTGAACTTGTAATCGAAGATTTAGTATATCTAATATAGAAGCTTAAGTGATGACACTTGAACATGACCATGCTCAATTTTATTTGAGTATCAAATGGAGAGGAGAGATGAGATATGTGATGTTCCAAAAATTATTTTTCAGCAGTTGCAATCAATAGGACTGTTTTGTAATGGAATTTTAGAGAAGACCCTGCCATAAGATTATCAGTTTATATTTTTAAGAAAATACATTTCTTCAATTACCAAAAATGGTTTACATGATAGTGTTATGGCAGAGAAGTTTCATGTAGTCATTTTTGCCGGGAATTCTGTTGGCTTAATGCTTTCGTTAAAAGGAAATTGTAAGCATATTAAAAAAATGGATTTGAGTTGCTTGTCGTATTAGTGTACTTGACTTTTGAAATCACTCAGTTTATGTGTGTTACTTACAGGTTACGACATCCATGAATTCCCCATTTCTTCAATCTTTTAGATTGAACATTAACATTTTCTAGGCTTCTTTGTTTTTGGACTTTTCTGTATTTTTTATCCTCATACTGAAGTGGAATTGCTTCATAACTTACAAAATGCTTGCTATGAGATGAATGTTCAATGTAAATAATTTCTTCAGCTTCCTTCACATGCATTATCTCATTTTAATTGGTCACTTCCTGCAGGTTTCTTGGTGATGTTTTACTGGCCACACCAATTAGTTTGACTTCTCCAGAGTGCTGATTCAAAATCAAGCTTTATCAAGTCTTCTCCAACAAAATATATTTATATATACGCGCATATATCCGTGGCTTAAGTTTGGGGAGTTTAATCTTATGTATGGCCACCAAGAACTTCAAGCAAGGATTCTCTCCCTATTTAAGTTGACTATTCTCTTACCGTTGCAATCCACCTCATTTGGCTGCAGCGAGGGCAAATCTCCTTTGGCAAGCTTCTGAAGAAGAATTAGTTTTCTTCGAAGCAATTTATCAATATATTCGTTTTTACATTAGTTTACGGTAAATCTCCTTTGGCAAGTTTGAGTTCCTCCAGTTGGGTTTGCTGCTAAGTGCATTGCAATTGTGAAGGACAATTCTCAGTGTTGATCACTCTCGGTGTCCGTTTTGGGCAAATCTTCTTTGGCAATTCGGAGTCTTGCAACTCCGGCTATCCCTGTATTGGGGGCAAATCTCCTTTGGCATTTTGGGGTCTTCGACTCCTTTTTTACCCTGTTTCGGGGGCAAATCTCCTTTGGCATAATATCTCCAGCACTGGAGATATTCTAAGATCGTAATTTATTTTTATTTTTAAAAAGAGTTACAGATAGAGGCATCCGGCAAGGTCGTCAATCCCTGTTGTACCTTATCGTTTTAAGTGATCGCTCTTTCTGGAAAAGGTTACAGTTGGAAGTTAGCCTCACAAGTACTGTGTAATTCAGCTGGTAAGCCTCTATTTTACTTTTATCATTACTAAGCTATGTTTTATGATTGTTAATCAGTTCTTATGATCATTAATGTAGAATCCAAGATAAATAACAGCAACCAATCTTTCATTTTTATGCTATGATTTAGTTGATATTGAATTTATATATTATATATTTCTCCAGCAGTCAGCATTATGGATTCGCTACTCAGCGATTTTGATAGTCACAGTGAGAGCAGCAGCTCAGAGGATCAGGAGGACATTGAGTCTCTGTACGGTGGACAGGCCCGTTCCATTTTCTCGAGTCTCGAAGAAACCATAGAAAAAATTGATGATTTTCTCATGTTCGAGAGGGGGTTTTTGCACGGGGACGTAGTTTGCTTGGTGTCAGATTCATTAGGTCAAATGGGAAAGGTGATCAATTTGGACATGACTGTGGACCTGGAAAACATTTACGGGTCAAAAATTCGAAATGTCGGGTCCCGTCATCTTCGAAAAATTCGATCGGTTTCCGTTGGGGACTGTGTAGCGTGCGGGCCATGGCTCGGGAAAGTGGAAAGGATAGTCGACTGTGTTACCATTCTGTTCGATGATGGTACAAAGTGTCGATTATCTGCTGATGGTCCCGAGAGGATTATTGCCATATCTGAGGATTTAATCGAAGATCCACAGAATCCTTTTTATCCCGGTTTAAGAGTTCGGGTTGAGTCGTCTTCTTCTGAGTCAACTCGCTGGTTCTGTGGGACCGGAAAATACAAACACGAGCAAGGCACTATCTGCAATGTTGATGCTGGAGTTGTGTATGTTGATTGGCTTAGCTGTGTGGCTTCTGGTGAAGAAAACGAACCTCCTTCATGTGCACAAGATTTGACCAATTTATCCTTGCTTCCCTGTTATCCCCCCTACTCAAATTGGCAGCTCGGTGATTGGTGCGTTCTTCCAGCGGAGTCGAGTTTTTACACAAGTCCTAATTTTCAACAGATTGCTGTTATCGTGAAGACAAAGACTAAAATTGATGTACTGTGGCAAGATGGGAGTCAATCATTGGGAATTGATTCAAATTTACTTTTTCCGGTAAATATCGTGGACCCACATGAGTTTTGGCCCGATTCATTTGTGTTGGAAAAGGGAACGGTGGACGATTCTGAAGATCCTGGCTTCCAGAGATGGGGTTTTGTTAAAAGTGTCGATCCAAAAGAGCGAACTGTGAAGGTGAAATGGTGCGAGTCATCTCCGGGCCCACTTGATCGTGAGGAAGATGAGAGCGGGGAGGTTGTGAGTGCTTATGAGCTTGTTGAGCACCCAGAATATGCGTACAACCTGGGAGGTTTAGTCTTTAGGCCCCATAAGAGTACAACCGATTTCTTGGATGGAAATCGTGTGGACCACATGGTCTCTCAAGTGGAAGAAGGTGATCTAAAGGATGTTGAAAACAGTGGAGATCAAACTGTTAATCGCAGGAACAAATTCTTATCTTGTTTTGGGACTGTAGTAGGTTTTAAACAAGGGGGTGTTGAAGTGAAATGGAGTTCTGGTGCTGTAAGTAAGGTGTGTTTCTTCTTCCTTATTGTCTTATAATTTATTCGTTCTACCATATTGTTAGAATCTTTTTCTTAGTTGCACAAACTGCATTCTGCAAAATATTACCTTTATGAACACGGTTATCCACAATATCATTGCAGGTCGCGCCATATGAGATCTATATGGTTGATAAATGTGAAAGCACAACTGCTTCTGTGAATGGTGATGAAAGCATGCAACAAACACCAGAGGAACATCCAGTGAAGAATCAATTATTGGGTCAAAAGATAAAGGTGCAGCTCTCTCTCAAAAGCATAAATTACTATATGAGTAAATTGCAAAATTGGTTCATATCTAGTGGTTGTTGGCGATTTTAGTCTTATTCGAATCAATTTTCTCAATTAAGTCCAATAACGTTTAAAATAATGCAATTTTAGTCATATTGACAATTTATGTTGTGGCATGATAATTAATTTGTGATTTTTTAATTGAGATTAATATGTTGGGGTCTCATTATGCCACCTAAGTGATGTGAAGACATTAGTCAGGTTGTTACATGGAATTCCGGCAGCTCACATTGGACCAATTTTTGCAATTTACTCTTTACTTACCCTTCTAAGTACTAAAAGTAAATTTTTGTAGGATGTGTTTGGTCTTAACTATGATAGTGGAAAAGAATCGAGCTCGACTTCCATTTCTCAAGTTGCCATAGGCGTTCTCACAAGTATGACATCAAGCCTCTTTGGGTCTCTGGGTACGTCCCTCTTTAGCGGATATAAATGCACATCAGAAGATGAGCTCGTTCATCGCAAGCCCCATGAGGAGGAATCACTTGAGCTTTGCAACTTGAACCGTGAAGATCAACTTGATGATGTACAAATGCCTGAAAAGATCACTACGACACATAGTAATGAAGATACTATGTTGCCATCTGGGATTAAGAGTTCAGAATCTTTTAGGCAGTTTGATATGGTTAATGATTGCTCGGACCATCACTTTATTAAAGAATCTGAGATGGACCTTCAGTCTTCCCAGGTCAGAAACAAGATTTTTTTTTTTTTCCTTTTTTATATTTGAATTTATATTGTCCAAAGTGCCTTAAGTTTCCTTTACATTTCAGGTGAAGAGAGGCTGGTTGAAGAAGGTTCACCAAGAATGGAGCAGTTTGGAGAAAGATCTTCCTGGTGAGAAATTTATTACCAAATACACATCCCTAATATCCCAAAATACACATCCCTAATATCCAATTTTACCCTTTAAAAAAACACATTTTTTAAATCCCAACACCCCCCCCCCAAATCGACACACACGTAAACAACAGCCCCTCTCCCAATGCTGCAGTGGTGCATTTGGGGTTTTATTTTATTTTTAGGGTATTATAGTCTTTTCATTTGAGTCTTTGTGGCTTTGATTTATCATGTAGTGCAGTGGTAGTAGTGTGGTACTATATTGTTTTGCTATTTGTTTTAATGTAAACTCAACAATCTGAACAGGAACTATCTATGTACGTGTCTACGAGGAAAGATTACAATTGCTCCGAGCTGCAATTGTAGGCACTGCTGGGACTCCATATCACGATGGATTGTTCTTTTTCGATATATATCTTCCCCCACAATATCCAAACGTGCCACCCGTAAGTTGATTATTCAGTAGTAATACCTTCAAACAAGTGTCCTGCAATCTTATTCAACTCTGTTTTTGAGAATTGTGGTAGTTAAGCAGTTTTTAATAAACCCGAGATTTTGCAGATGGTTTACTATAACTCTGGTGGACTGCGCATCAATCCCAACTTGTATGAGTCTGGGAAGGTTTGTCTGAGCCTGTTGAATACGTGGACGGGATCTGGAAGTGAAGTTTGGAATCCAGAGTCGTCTACGATCCTTCAAGTGCTAGTGTCCCTGCAGGCCCTTGTGCTTAACGAGAAGCCGTATTATAACGAGGCTGGGTATGATTCCCAGATAGGAAAAGCTGAGGGTGAAAAGAACTCGTTTAGTTATAACGAGAATGCTTTTCTTGGCACCTGCAGGTCCATGATATACCTGCTGTGTAAGCCCCCCAAGGTAAATCAATCGATCCAGTTGGATTTTATTTCAATAATCTATTGACAACAATTGTGCATTTTAAAAAGTATTAGTTGTTTCACTAAGAAATATCGGTTCTTTTACTAAAAAATGATACTTGTGCACCTTACAACTGGTATACAGGAGTATTTTTCATAGTTAAATTATCCTGAGGTGGATTGGTCTTGACGATGAGATAAATATCATTGATCGTCCTGTAGCTTTAGTCAAGTTCAACTTTAGTCCTGTAATTTTTTATTTTTTTTTTTCAATTTTGACCAAAATTGACAATAAGAGGACCTAATTGAAAAAGTAAAAATATACAGCACTAAAATTGGACACTGCCAACGATACTGGACAATCTATGATATTATCTCATAATTTACTTAATTTTTTTCGGAGAAATTCACGTACTATTCATCATAATGTAAGTTTGAACAGTGAAGTATCGACTTATTTTTGTTTTCTTGTGAAATGTGAACAGCATTTTGAGGCGCTTGTGGATGAACACTTCAGCCGAAGATGCAGAAGCATCTTATCGGCTTGTAGGGCGTACATGGAAGGAGGTCATATAGGGCATCCGTTCAACCCCAAAAAATCTGACGATGAAATCGAGAAAGGAAGCTCAACAGGGTTCAAGATCATGCTAGCGAAGCTATATTCTAGGCTCGTTGAAGCCTTTTCTGACAAGGGTATTGATTGCAGCGATTTCTTGGAAATTCAGGTTCCATACAATGAGCCTATGTAAGAATAAACGTATATATGTTTGGTTTGTATTATCTTGATACTGTTAGGTTTGCTGTGCGAAATAAGTATTGTGCAGAAAACAGTGGTGAAATGTAACATAGTTTGGTGTGTAATAAATTATGTACCTTAGGTACATTGTATTATTGCTACTTCGTAGTGAAATTAAGTTGTGGATTGGATTGTATTTGAATTGTGAAAAATATCATGATGCATAATTAAATGAGAAACATCTTTCTAAATAATAGTACAAGGATTACAATACTCTTTCTCTTTACTCTATAGTTTTGCTACACGATCGTCACCCCACGAACGAAGGCTGTTCATGGGGTATATTCTGGGTCGTGATAATCATGATTGTCTAAGTCTTGAGAGCGAAAAGGTTCATTACATTGTGAAGGGAGTATAGGACGATGAGAAAATAAGCAACGGTGGCCACAAAACCAGCAACCATGGCTCCTGTAATATGATCGCAAAACTTAGGAACTTGTTTGCAAATCGGGAGCCACCCTGCGTGGCTGTTCCCGTTCTTTCCCACTTGCCCGATCGCCAGACATGCTGAGATGCTCGAAACCAGCAGAAATGTCATGATCTATAGAGACAAAAGAAGAACAATGTAAGAAGATATCATAGCATTTTCCTACATCTGGATGTTATGTATTGAAAAGAAGTTGAGATATATGTCTATGTTGTTTTACCAAATCAAGAACCAAGATGATGTGGCCACATGAGTTCATTGAAGGGAAGAAGATAAGTATAAGCGTGTAACCACTTGCTATCGCGTTTATCAGTGCGAAATACCTGTACATATGTTAAATTTTACGTTTTCATCAAAGGATGAACACTAAATATACAGATGTGCAGGTATGACAAGATTGGGATGATCTGAACTGACTTGAACGACGGAGAGTTTGTGTACTTAGCCTCGAACTTCATGTTGAAGACTTGAGCGGAGTCGTGACTCGTGACCATTAGGACCGTCGCAGAAACCGCGGCTCCCAAGGCTAGGAGCCTTAGCAAGAAGCCATAGTTTATGAGTTGTGTGAATTTGATGCAATTAATGAAGGTTGTTTTGGTGTGTGAAGATTTGGTATAAATGTCATGTGAGACACTGTGGTGGAAGTGACAAATATTTATGTGTTAGGAAAGGCAGATAAGTGGGAGGTGACTTTTGTGTATCTTCTGGTTCTTGGTAACCTAATGAGGCCTCTAAATATGTTTGCCATTTGTAATCAAATCTCACCTACAAATTCCTATTTTTTTTTATATACAGTATTTTTTTTGTACAGTTTACTATTGTGGAAAATACCAACGTGGCTTCTTCAAATTGGGTTTTTTTTTTTTGAAGACAAAATTGGGTTTATTAGTAGAGAAAATATCACAAATGGTGATGTAACTTTGTCCGAATCCAAAAATAGTCCTATAAGTTTTTATTCTATCAATTGTGGTCATTTTGGTTTCAATTGTAGTCATCTTCGCCGGATAATTTAAAATTTGATCGGAAAATTGACCTAGCTTTTTATTCTGGTCGCACCACTCTCATTTGAATTGTTTTTCATCAAGGAAGAAAAACCCCCAATCAATTTCATGTTTTGTTTACACCTTCCCCATGAATCGTAAGTTCAAAATCACGAATTTCATTCATTATCGTGACTAATTTCGAGTGATTTACATTGAGGAGAGTGTCGAAATTTATACTATTCTCTTCCTTTCATTGAACCCGTCATTTCAATATTTTTTTCGCATTATTTTGTGTGCTACATAATGTTTCCGGTCATTTTCCGGTCAATTTTTTTTTCAATTTTAAAAAAAAATGACTAGAATTGAAACAAAAAGGACCAAAATTAATAAAGTAAAAACATAAAGGACCATTTGTAAATTCGGGTAAAATTACATGACCATTTGTGATTTTTTTTCTCTTTATTAGTATATATATATTGATATTGATATTGATATTGATTGATACTTCACGAATATACATCACAAAATATGTGGCATCAGAACACACATTAATGACGTGACATTCATTATACAGGAATAATTCATAAAAATCAAATACGAGGGTTAAAAGTTCCAAATAAATTGCCAAGTGATACCATATGCTCTATTAATTTTTGATAAATGTGTAACCGCCTAATGATATTGTGGAATCTGTAAACACAAATGGATGCATGGTTCAACTACCAACCCTTTCAAAACGTACGGCTCCAACGACCAACAGTTACTTGCACCATATTCCTAATTCTATTTTGTTTCATATATCTCTTGATTTGAGACCTTACATTTAGATAGTATCACTCAATTTAATCATACATTCATAGATCTATGCATGTATCAAATAAAGACAAAAAATTGTGTATACTATAAATTCTGGTCAAATCTGACTCATACATTACAAGTAGGTCAGATAAATATCATTTGAGTTTTTTTTTTTTCGCGCATCTCCTCCTTCCCCCTCCCCATTTCCACCCTCAACATCACTGATCTCCTCTCCGCCTATACCGATCTCTCCGACTTCACCTCCCTCCTCACCGTCCCAAACGCTTACCTCCTCCGATCCTCCACCAACCTCCCTCCCACGTCCTCCTCCAGTACTTCTACCTCTCCGACATTCGCCGCCTCCCTCCCACCGGCAAACTCGTCCCCACTCTCCTCCAAACCGCCGACAGCGCCGCCGCCAATTCTTGCTCCGTTAACATCACCTTCGATTCCTCATCTAACGCAATGAGAGTTTCTGAATAACAATGAAGAGGGAAAAGATGGTGAATAATTCATTGATTTCTAAATAATAGTGAGAGTTTTTTTAAATAACAATGATAAGTTTTTCTTAATAACAGTGATAATTTTATAGAATAACAGTGAGAGTTTTATAGAATGACAATGAGAGTTTTATAGCATAACAACATAACAATGATAGTTTTATAGAATAACAGTGAAAGTTTTATAGCATAGCAATGAGAGTTTTAATAGAATAACAGTGACGAATAAATTGAGGGCGAAAAATTTAGGTCAACCCATCCCTCAAGATGAGTCATATTGAATTAGAGTTTATAGTGTGAACATGGTTCATATGAGTGTTATTTATCATGAAATCAAGGTGTATAATAATGAATATAATAAATGTGTATAGACTAATGAATATAACAAAGGTGTATAGACTAATAGAGTTGTGATCAAGAAAATATCTTGATACACCACTACTATAGTTTATTTTAATTGTTGAGAAACTGAGCTTGAAGAAACTACAAGGTCGAAAATACAAATTGGATGAAATTTATTATCAATGGTCGAACCAATTATATTATTCAACTCATTTGTTAGTTTCAGCCATAAAAAAAAGGTTAATTCTTATATCGATTTGAAGCTTAATATCATAAAACATTTTTTTTGAGATCGTCTCACTTTATTATTTTTTGTGTAAAAGAATAAATTGAAAGCTAAGGCCCATTTTGGTTTTTCTTTATACTATAGTGGACAAGATAATTGGGCCTGCAAGAGGAAAGGCCCGAAGCATAAATGTAGATGGCCTTAGGCTGACATAGTACGGAGATATGGGCCCGTTGGCCATTGCTCTATCCACTTGGCAATTTATTTCAAAAAAGTTAAAATTCGTTTAGGATAATACACTACTCCAGAATCCCAGATCATATATGTTCAATTTCATATTTCATGGTTTATACTTTATAATCAGTAATCTACAATTGTAATTTACATATTTACTGTAATCTTAAAATATGGGATATAATTCATTATTTATTCATTTTTGTGAAAATAAGCCCGAATAGTCTGATACTTCCATTTTTTCATAACAAAAAGATAATAATACTCCATCCGGCCCAAAGAATAACGCCAAGACTTTTTTTTTTCAATAAAAACGTTTTTCTAAAAAAAAACACTCAAAACTTACACACTAACAATATCATTATAATTGATTTAAATAATATCAATAAAGCAAGTTTTCTTAGTTTCTGTGCCCGGATAGAGATGCATGTTATCCTGGACGGGGGAGTATTAGATTAAATTTTAGTGGGCAAAGTATAGTGTGAACAAGTTTCACGGTGAAACTGGTTAAGGAGTGTGACTTATATTACTAAAGAGTGTGACTTTTTTTATATAAAGAGTATTACTCATAAAAGTGAAGGGTGTGACTTATATTATAACAAAAAGAGTGTCGTAATGATAACTGAAGGGTGTGATTTATATTACTTAAAGGATGCGATTTATATTCTTAAAGAATATATACGTAAAAAAAAATCGGTTTACGGTGAACAAGTTTTCACAAAGATAAAGAACTCATTTTTAGTGTGGACGGATTTCCTTTTATTTTATTTCTATTATAAGCAGATTTTTTAATGGGAAAATTATTGTTTTAATTAGGAAAAGGGACACGACTAGGCTAAGTAAAATACATCGCTGCCCTACTGGATTGCCGACCTGTGGTTTTTGGCTATAAATAGGGCACTCTCACTTCGATTTCACACAATTTTCCTCCCTTTGTCTCGCCTGAATCGCCCCAAATCCAGGCGCCGTTACACCCTACGGACTACCACAATTGGACCTCTCTGAGAACGAAATCAGGCGGGAACACGATAATTTAACCGGAAAAGTAAGCAAGAAAAATGTATATGGAGGAAGAATACGAACAGGAACAGGGGTACAATGATGAGGAGTACGATGAGGAGGGGGAGGAAGACATCACTCAGGAGGATGCGTGGGCGGTTATCAGTGCTTACTTTGAGGAGAAGGGTTTGGTGCGCCAACAGCTTGATTCTTTCGACGAGTTCATTCAGAACACGATGCAGGAAATCGTAGATGAATCCGCCGACATCGAGATCCGGCCCGAGTCGCAGCACAATCCAGGCCACCAGCCCGACTTCGCTGAGGTGGTTTGGTTTAGTTTGTGATCGTTACTTTGATTTACTGCCGGAATATGGAGTTATCTGAGATTTGCTAGGGTTTGAAGTTGGGATGGCATTTTTTGGGGTTTAGTATATTTAAGTAGGTTCTCTGTTTGGTCGTTTTCTCATTTGAAAACTACTATGTTACAGAACTGACAAAATTGAACTCAAGAAATGCCTTGCGTATTAGTAATGGGTTTAAGGATTTTATGCCCTTGGTAATTGGCATAGTTTATATGAAATTTGAGTGAATTATTTGCTTGTGAGATTTTTATGGTGATTAATTTTAGTAGGATATTTAACCTTGAAATGGCTAGATCGTGATAAGAAGAAAATTGGGGCATTTGTTCCATAGTTCATTATGCTCTTGTTACTGGATTCCAGTTTGGATAGTTGTTGATCTTGCTTTGCACGGGCATGGGTTGTTGCTGGAATTAGACAAGTGGAATGGGGGATTTCTTTCAACTTATGTGGAATAAACAAATAAATTTTGGATTTCAGCAGAAGAATAACATATAGAATTTTTTCACATTGTCATTTAATGGGACAAATTGATGGAGATTTATAGATTTTTGGTAATTTGACTGAACCTGGTGAATGTGTTTGATGACCTGCAATTGCATTTTTTTTTAAAAAAAACAAAGCAATCTCTCATGTTTCTGAATTGGCATTGTTAACAACATAGCCTTATGCATACATTGTGAGTATTGCCTATAAGCTATTGGAATCTTGCACTTTAGATTTCTGATCTATTGTCTTGGTTTCTGTAGACTATTTACAAGATCATTTTCGGCCAGATATACCTCAGTAAACCTATGATGACAGAGTCTGATGGAGAAACAGCTACCTTGTTTCCTAAGGCTGCAAGGCTAAGAAATTTGACTTATTCAGCTCCATTGTATGTGGATGTTACCAAGAGAGTCATAAAGAAGGGTCATGATGGTGAGGAAGTTACCGAGACTCAGGATTTCACTAAAGTCTTCATTGGGAAGGTAAATCATAGTTGATGAAGGAAGTTTTTGTTATTTTGAATCTGCTTTTGTAACATCAACCCCAACTTCTTTTTATTAGGTTCCTATAATGCTGCGGTCAAGCTATTGTACATTGTATCAAAACTCTGAGAAAGATTTAACAGAGCTGGGAGAGTGTCCATACGATCAGGGTGGTTATTTCATCATTAATGGTAGTGAAAAGGTGCTAATTGCTCAAGAGAAGATGAGTACTAATCATGTGTACGTTTTTAAGAAGAGGCAACCCAACAAGTATGCTTATGTGGCTGAAGTTAGGTCCATGGCAGAATCCCAAAACAGACCACCAAGTACAATGTTCGTCCGGATGCTTTCTCGGACTAGCGCGAAAGGGGTAATGGCTGGGAATGTTGTGTTTGTTGTCAAATTATTGATACATGGTTTCTTATGTTTGCTTGTACTTGCAGGGTTCATCTGGTCAATATATTCGTGCTACCCTCCCATATATACGCACTGAGATTCCGATCATTATTGTGTTTCGAGCATTGGGATTTGTCGCTGACAAAGATATATTAGAACATATTTGCTATAATTTTCAAGATACTCAAATGATGGAGCTGCTGCGGCCCTCCTTGGAAGAAGCATTCGTAATCCAGAATCAACAGGTACTCGTAGTCCATTGTTACATCAGCTGTTAGTTGTGACCTATGATAGCTGATCTTTTAGGTTGCTTGTTCTCCTTAGCTATTGTAACATCACATGTAGCTGCTGCTCTTTTCTGCATATGTTTTTTATGGTGCCCTTGCATGTGGTGCTGTGCAAACCTGATGAGCCTACAAATTTCTGGGTTTTTTTTGGCAGAATATTTGCCACTGGGGCTCAAATATCTTAGAAACACAGCTTTCGTAGTAAACACCTAATGAATTATGTGTGATATTTATGCTCTCTATGGATTCATGTAGTCTTTAACATCTGTTTGAAGTCTTAAAGAGTGATTTGGATAATGAGAAAACGAGTCATGGAAACATTAGAATGTTGAAATTCAACACTGGTATTGTTGGAGTAGTAACCTTTATGATGGACCCAGTTTTGGTTATGCAGATGCTGAATCATGTATAGGTCAACTGAGAATTGCCATTTACATGTCTTTGTTAAGCTTTGCAGCTGGTTATCGATTTGCTGGTCAAAGCTGCATGCGTCATCTGAATTATCTATTGGGATGCTATTAATTTTCATATTTATAATTTCCTTTTTCTAGTTGCTATCTTTACAATCTGCTACTAAAATACAAATTGCAGGTTGCTCTGGATTACATCGGGAAAAGAGGAGCAACTGTTGGCGTCACCAAAGAGAAAAGAATCAAGTTTGTGTTATTTAGAGTTGTACTTGAACTGCCTTTTTTTTTTTGAGTTCTAGGTCTTATACATAATCATTATGCAGGTATGCCAAAGAGATTCTTCAAAAAGAAATGCTTCCTCATGTTGGCGTTGGGGAATATTGTGAGACAAAGAAAGCTTATTATTTCGGGTAATCATTTTTCTTTACGTTTCTGCTTTAAATTGTCCATGGCTGCTGCTATGAAACAGTGTCTATGCTTTGTGCCCTCTCCAGGTATATCATACATCGACTTTTGTTGTGTGCACTTGGTCGAAGGGCAGAGGATGATAGAGATCACTATGGCAATAAGAGACTGGATCTTGCTGGTCCACTACTGGGTGGCCTGTTCCGAATGGTTTGTTTTTTATAAACATTTGTTGTGGTTCTTTGACATAAAAAGATGAGACGATATTCATCTGAATCTCATGTTTCTCCTTTTTTTCTGCAGTTATTCAGAAAGTTGACCAGGGATGTGAGGTCCTATGTTCAAAAGGTTTCTACGTAGGGCCTTTTTATGTTACGTGGATAGTACGGAGATGCATGTTATGTTCCAATTTATATTTACATATTTCTGTACCTCTTCAGTGTGTAGATAATGGCAAGGATGTAAATCTGCAATTCGCAATAAAAGCCAAAACCATTACCAGTGGTTTGAAATACTCTCTTGCTACTGGCAACTGGGGCCAAGCAAATGCAGCTGGTACGAGAGCTGGAGTTTCTCAGGTTGAAATGGGCTCTCATAATCTCTCCCAAGTCATTTCCTAGAATATCTGCTGAATCTGCTGTCATCTAATGCCGAGTGACGCTGTTGTTTCATTGTTGCAGGTGTTAAATCGCTTGACATATGCTTCTACCTTGTCACATTTGCGGAGGCTCAACTCCCCTATAGGGCGTGAAGGTATGTTTCCATTTCATTTTTCCTTCAATACTTGATGTTATAGAGAATTAGGTTGTTATCAGCCTTTTATCATTTTCCCAACTTAGTTGCCCCATGACAATAGGATTGGCTCATCTACAATTCGATAAATATGCTAATGTGCCACATATATGCGAATACTTGACAAATATTACAGTAGTTAATTGTTGTAGATTATTCCTCTTATTGTCTTTTGTTATTGATTCTCTTGTTTAGGGAAACTTGCTAAACCAAGACAGTTGCACAATTCCCAGTGGGGAATGATGTGTCCTGCAGAAACACCTGAAGGACAAGTGAGTGCACACTTTATATAACGCCGATTGGACAATTCAGTTCTTGCAACTGATTCCCCTGACTTTTCTTGTCTCTTTCACCAGGCATGTGGTTTGGTGAAGAACCTTGCGCTGATGGTTTATATAACTGTTGGCTCAGCAGCATATCCAATTCTAGAATTTCTAGAGGAGTGGGGTACTGAGAACTTTGAGGTACACGGACTCTATTCCATTATTTGTTTCCTTATTTAGCTGATTTTTTGTTTTCCTGCTGTGATCGTAGTCGCTTTTTCTCTTCACTCACACAATTTTTCTTCTTAAAGGAAATATCTCCCGCTGTAATTCCTCAAGCAACAAAGATCTTTGTGAATGGTTGTTGGGTTGGTATCCATCGCAATCCTGATATGTTGGTGTCTACTCTGAAACGTCTGAGGAGACGTGTAAGTTTCATTATCTATTTCTGTTTTACTTTTCTCAAAAGTTTTTCTGCTCCCAGGCCCGTTGGTCTGTGAAGCTGGTTGCAGATTTCTGGCTTATTTTTAATTTTATGTCTTTGCTGCTTCATTAAGCAACAATTATAATGTGCTTGCCAATATTTATAGGTTGATGTCAATACGGAAGTTGGAGTGGTTCGAGATATTCGTTTGAAAGAAC
This sequence comes from Stenogyne calaminthoides, assembly GCA_037126765.1. Classification (NCBI taxonomy): domain Eukaryota; kingdom Viridiplantae; phylum Streptophyta; class Magnoliopsida; order Lamiales; family Lamiaceae; genus Stenogyne; species Stenogyne calaminthoides. The sequence goes on from JBBCBC010000070.1 coordinate 273,343, forward strand.
TAAGGATATATACTGATTATGGCCGCTGCAGTCGTCCATTATTTATTGTGGAAAAGCAAAGACTTCTCATAAAAAAGAAGGATATTCGCTCTCTGCAACAAAGAGTATGACACATGCAGTCTTCCTGGCACTTTTTCGTTCAACATTAATCTCATTTCATGGAGCTAATGTCTTTGTTTGCTTATTTCCAGGAATCTCCTGATGATGGTGGCTGGCATGATCTAGTTGCGAAGGGATTTATAGAATACATCGACACAGAAGAAGAAGAAACTACTATGATTTCCATGACAATTAGTGTGAGTAAATTGTCAAGATCATTTATACAGGACATACAGTTATGTAAGATTCTAAATTTCTGTGTTACTTCTCTTAGGATCTCATAAATGCAAGGGACAAGCCAAAGGAGGCTTATTCTGATACCTATACACATTGTGAGATCCACCCATCCTTGATACTCGGTGTTTGTGCTTCCATCATTCCCTTTCCAGATCACAACCAGGTATTTTAATACATCCATCTTATCCTCGCCGTCAAAATATGTTCTCCAGTTTTCTGATATCAGTTTTTTTGCTTCCCCAGTCTCCACGTAACACATACCAGTCAGCTATGGGTAAACAAGCTATGGGCATTTATGTCACCAACTACCAATTTCGAATGGTATGATCTAATGCTCACTCCACCACATGTAATTGATGATTTGTCATCTTCACTTATATTGTTCCGTTTGTCTCAGGACACCTTGGCTTATGTACTGTACTATCCTCAAAAACCTCTCGTCACTACCCGGGCCATGGAGCACTTGCATTTTAGGCAGCTACCTGCAGGCATTAATGCCATTGTTGCCATTTCGTGCTATTCTGGATACAATCAAGAAGATTCTGTAATTATGAATCAGTCATCAATTGACCGTGGCTTCTTCCGATCTTTATTTTTCCGTTCATATAGAGACGAGGAGAAGAAGATGGGAACACTTGTGAAAGAGGATTTCGGGCGCCCAGATAGAAACAACACCATGGGTATGCGCCACGGTTCCTATGATAAATTAGATGATGACGGTCTTGCCCCTCCAGGAACTAGGGTTTCTGGTGAGGACGTTATTATTGGGAAAACCTCTCCCATAGCTCCTGATGATGCTCAAGGGCAGGCTGTTCGTTACACAAAACGTGACCACAGCACAAGTTTACGTCACAGTGAAACTGGGATGGTAGATCAGGTTCTACTTACCACAAATGCTGATGGGTTAAGATTTGTCAAAGTGAGAGTAAGATCAGTTAGAATACCACAAATTGGGGACAAATTCAGTAGTAGGCATGGGCAGAAGGGGACGGTGGGTATGACTTATACACAAGAAGACATGCCTTGGACTCTGGAAGGCATCACTCCCGACATCATAGTCAACCCTCATGCTATTCCTTCACGTATGACCATCGGGCAGCTGATCGAGTGTGTTATGGGCAAAGTTGCTGCACATATGGGCAAAGAAGGAGATGCAACTCCTTTTACTGATGTGACTGTGGATAACATCAGCAGAGCTCTTCACAAATGTGGGTATCAGATGCGAGGGTTTGAGACAATGTACAACGGTCACACTGGTAGGAGGCTTACAGCCATGATATTCCTGGGCCCCACATATTATCAGAGGCTGAAGCATATGGTTGATGACAAAATTCACTCGCGCGGGAGAGGCCCTGTTCAGATTCTGACAAGGCAACCTGCTGAGGGACGGTCTCGCGATGGTGGGCTCCGGTTTGGTGAAATGGAACGGGATTGCATGATTGCGCATGGGGCAGCCCATTTTCTCAAGGAAAGGTTGTTTGATCAAAGCGATGCGTATAGGATTCATGTGTGTGAGAAATGTGGGTTGATAGCTATTGCTAACCTTAAAAAGAATTCATTCGAGTGCAGAGGATGCAAAAACAAAACAGATATTGTTCAGGTAATTGATCTCTGTTTTTATACTTTTAAAAAGTTTATATATAATCTCTCCTTGTTTAAATCGAAACATTAATCTTCGATTGCAGGTCCACATTCCGTATGCATGTAAGCTGCTTTTCCAGGAGCTCATGTCTATGGCTATAGCTCCTAGAATGCTAACCAAGGATATAAAGCAAAACAAGGAGCAAAAGAAGAAAGGAGGTTAATGTTGTCTGTCTGAATTGAGATGGCGTTTGTTTTTTCAAGTAAAACAAGATTTATATTACGTGTATGTAGTTATTGCAAGAATCATGGCTTCTATTTCCATGGACTTGCCTATATTATTGTATAATGTATAAGCACTTGATTTTGAGAGTTCCCCGTTCCCAACCGAAACAAGGAGTAGATTTTTTCGTTCACTTCTGTACTATTCATAGCATGGATCATATAAAAAAAAAATTGTATCACGTTAAATTCCACTACATGAGAAGTATAGAAAATATTACAAAAGCCTTAACATTGAGATGTATTTCATATTGCTGATCACGCTTTAATACATATAGTTATAAGATGGATCTATTTCTCTGTGTCATTTTTTCATGTTTCAATTATATTTCACCTTCTAGATCTTTAACATGGTGGTTTTTTGGTTTTTTTTAAAAAACATTTTATATATCATTCATCTGCATTATGAAACATATAATGGAATATAAAATGTGGAACAGATGATATCAATGAAGCCAAAAGTAAATAAAATTGAAGTACTTGAAGTACTTGAAGTTATCTACAACGTTCAAGATTTGGTTTAGGCATGCTCAAGTGGTGGTACGATTGCTATGCTAAAACATGGAATCAATTATGATTCTTGATTTTCTACCTTTTACTCCCTAATGTGTATTTGTCTCACTTCTTTTGGTTAAATTGTTTAAAGAATAATATTAAAATAATAGATATTGGGCTTTTATAGTATTTAATGGATGAAAAGTGGAGGTATTTGAGGTAATTGAGATGACAAGTGAGGAAAATAATATTAAAATAATAGTTAGTGGAGTATTACTTTTTTCTTTTATGGACTGAGACAATTATAGTGGAACGTCCATAAAAGAAAAATGAGAATAGAACGGAGTGAGTATTATATAGTATCTCGTGATTTACCTCATTCGTTGTTCCAGTCTTGGGGGGAAGTGCATTTCTATTCGTTGTTTTGTGCAAGATATTTCAATCCTAATTTTATAAATGACAAATATTTTTTGCAAAATATTAGATAAATTGAGATTTTTCGATATGATAATGGTAAGTACATTGAAAATTATGCGCAATGAAATTGTAAAGATCAATACATTTCATTAAAAACATGTGTATCAATTTAAAGTAGCTATATAAATTTCGAAATAGCTAACTTTTGGTACGAAACATTATTTACCAAAATTTCTGTTATTTCAAATAGCGCATTAAAATAAAAGGAGGAAAAAACAGGAGCTGAAAATTGGGCTTGTGTAAAATCCCACTACCCTTAAACCCCGACCGTAACCCCCAAATTGACATGGTACAAGAGAAGCCAATAATTGAAGAAGAGGACGACGACGATGATGGCCCACCGCCGGGATTTCAATGCATCATCGCTCCACCCCCACCCCCATACCAACCGGAGAAAGCTAGAGCCGACGACGGCGACGACGATGAAGAAGAAGAAGAAGATGGCCCACCGCCAGGGTTTCACCCTATCGCTCCAGAACCCGCTCAACCGCTTCCTTCCTCTGGTTAGATGCTACTACATTCTTATTTTATCGAGATTTTCTTTTTTTGTTTGCATTTGTGCTGAATTAACTGGTTTTGTTAAATTTGACCAGAATTTACTTTGTTTATCTATGAAATGTTTAGGGCTTGATTAGGCTCACACTCTGTAATTAATCATATAAGTTTTGAATACTTTGGCAATTCTGTGTTTGTTTATTGAATTTCAAAAGGCCCTAACCACAATTATAATAATAATAAGACTATAAATGAATTTTATCAGTGTTAGTAGAGTGTTAACCTGTGTGAGCAAGAATCACTCAATTGAATTAAATGGTTTTCATGAGATTGGCACACTGGATCTTTCAATGCCTTTGAGCTCGTTAAAAGCTTCTTCTGTAAGCTTCAATTCTGCCTCCAATTTGTGTGAAGTAGAATAAGAAAAAACGGGACTCTAAACACTGGTTCTCCTGATGGCTGTAATTATCTGCCAAATGTTGTACTCCATCAACCAAAAGAAAGCAACAGAACATTTCTTGGTCCACGTTTTCGTTTCTGCTGCAATTCCAGTGACTGTTCAGCAAACAAGATCTCAATAATCACCTTGTAAATATAATAATATTCCTGTCTCCCGCTGTTATCTCTCTCGTATAAATTATCTTTTTATGATACATTTTAGATAATATAATAGAGTATATCTGCTCGAGTCCATAGCTATATTTGACAGAAAACCCTTGTTTGCTCACTCTTCATTTTTTATGTTAGCAGTGGTGAGATCTCTTGATATGCAACCATTGCATGATAGTTTAATGCAGTTGAAAAGACCTTATTTAGAAGTGTTTTTCATCTTCAGACACGGAAAGAACTAGCAACCAAGACAACATTGATAACGATGATGAAGATGGGCCACCGCCAGGATGGGAGTTCAATGCTCTTGTAGATGCATTACCGAAAGCGACATCTAGCACAACAGGTCAAGTTACTAAATTTACTTTTTAATGCATTTAGCTTGCGATTCCTCTTGCTAGAACCATAACAAACTGAGCCTTTATCCCTCTATGTGGTGTCATCTATATGGATCATATTGAGTTATTACTTCAAAATAGTTAAGTCAGCAAGTACCATCATTGATTGACTATAGATGATAAATGCATGTGGGATGTCTTTGCATGTGAAGTCTTGTCTTAGCATGGTCTAAACTTCTATTACGTTGTTATATTTTTTAATGTTCTTGAATTTATATCTCACAAATCAGTGGACCACTAAAGATTCATATTTATTTTTATAGTTGTTTTGTTTTATGACACTTGCTTTACATATATTTCCTTAGATCCAAGTATAAAGGAGGAGGGCATCGAAGAATTAGATGATGGGCCTCCACCTGGGTGGGAATTGGTACTGTTGCCGTGTCAGATACCGCCACCAAGTACACCACCACTGCCGCAGCTATCAACTGTTTCTTCTAGTGAGTTTATCTTCCAACCTTTAATTGTCTTTTCAGCAATACAAATTACAATAGGTTCTGTTTGGGAACGGTCACTCCATGTTGTTTTATGCTGTAATTCGGAAAGCATGTGAGGCTGCATTGATTTAGGAACTGAGTTTCTAATTCTATATAAAATGACTTGGATTTGTACACAATTCTCTATAGATATGTCATTCCACAGTCATTTTCCGATATCAAACCAAAAAAATAATGCTCCTGCTCTCCCTAAAATTCATGAAGGATGAGGAAACTGTCTCATTCATTTAATTGGTGGACTGTTAAGTTATGAGACATGGAATTATATATTTTATTGATATTATATAGAACAACAAGTACTTGTCCCGTTAAATGGAAATGTCCTAGGGCTCGACTTGCTTAGTTTTTTAATAATATTTCATGATTGCAGAAACGTGAAAGAAAAAGAAACCCATGAAAGATTTTCATCTCAATTCTTTATCATGGGCATATAGTAATCGTATAGGGTTGTATCAACTATGCATAACGTATTAACAACTCCATTACATAGTTTCTTGCTGAATTTTATCACTCAGAGTTAACTTGCTTTTAAACATTGTAGGTACCGAAATGGGGAGCAAACAAAAAGCGACAAGAAATGACAATGAAGTTCCTCCATCAGACATTCCCATGTCAGGGCAACTGTCGCCAGCTACACCACCACTGCAGCAGCCACCATCATCAGAACTGGCCTATGGTACTTAACACCTCCCCTTATAATAAATTCTTATGTCTTGGTTAAAAGTAGGATACTTTTCATTAGTTTATCCTAAATTATTTGGGTTTTCTGGATCTCTTCCAGCTGTTTGTACCATTCATACACCTTTTATGATTTTATCAAAAATTCAACAGATGCAACATTTTGGCCTTCTCTCATGATTGTCTAGATGTATTCAGATTGACAAAGTTCTGCTCTATTACATTTTAAAGCGAGGTTTTACTTACCAAAATTCAAAAGTTCAGATTAGATTGCAATTTGCAAAAAGGTTTTGATTTTATGACTTATCTACCATATGAAGCTGTGTCAACTAATATAAAAGTTTAAGCTATCAACCATATAAACTTTTGACATTGACCACCTCATCTAAGAATTTCATATAAAAGTTTGAGCTATTTCTGCTAGATAGTAGAATCATTTACTACTTAATATTCAGCGGGCCCCTCAGTAGATGCGAATTACTTTCTTTTGAAGCCTTGGGACTAAGAAATTCTTGATAATTGGGTGTCGGTGAGAATTTAACAAACAATCATGTCTTGCCCTGATATCATGTTAATTAACCACTTCTTTCAAGATTCATTTTATATTTGACTAAAGATTCTTCAACAGAATCATGTAAATTACTTCTTATTTAGATGCAGGGATCAGAAATGGAAACAAAAGAATTGGGGAGGAAAAACATTCATCTGGGCACAAGCCTGCATCTCAACAGCTTCCACCAAATCTTCCACGACCTGCTGCTACACCATCACCTTCTGGTACATTGGTATATATGTGACTGATTTCCATTTCCAGTATTGTAATATCATTTGATATCACAATGTTCTGAAATTTGAACTTGGCTTTTAATTTTTTTTAAAATTACTTTATTGCATGAAAGACCAGATCAATTAATATGACTATATGAGTGGCTTACACTGCTATGTGATTGGTTTGCACTATAAGAGAAGCGATTAACATTATATTGATGCAGAAAAGGCTCAGTTAGTTTGTGGTACTTGCCGGAACCTGTGTGTGTATCCACGTGGAGCAAAGTGGGTCCAATGCCCAGGATGCCAGGAAGTCAATTTTGTCCTAGAAGGTATGTTAGATTCATCTTTTAAACGATACTGCTATTTAATTTTCATCCAAATATTCAGTAATGTGTCAATTTTCCTTGATCAACATTCTTCGATGAAAGTAGCAATTTAATGAAATGATTGCAGCTCATGAAGTGGGGCAAGTCAAGTGTGGAGGGTGTTCGGTGTTGCTTATGTATCCACACGGAGCACCTGCGGTTCAGTGTTCTTCTTGCCGTTCTGTCACAGAAATCGGAGTATGCGTCTCTCTCTTCTTTCTAGAATACTTCACACTCTTAAACAGACTGATATGGAAACATGACATAAATTTCTTAAAATAAATTGGTGTAGTCCCTCAAAAACTTGTCAACTAATAGATGTACAGGAAAAAAGAAAAAATGTTCCATGCTCGAGAAACTCTTCTTAGAAGTCTAATCTTGGTAGATTCCCTTGATCCGATTGACAAATTAGAAATTTTATTGTCTGATATAACAAAATAATTAGCTCTCTTAAAGTTGGTCGTATAATATATAAATGAATCATATCATGCTATTGTGTTATCTCACTTAGTTAATGTTCAGGCACACAACAGACGGCCTCCGCTTTCAGTCCAGCAGACGGAGGCTAGTGCTCAGAGACGTCATCGTCGTTTCAACCGTGTCCGTTAGTTAGATTTTTACTGCTTTGTGTTTCTATTTATTAGCTGAGAATGAGTCTTGTGGCATATCATTCAAACCTTGGATTTGATTAGATTGTAATTTATTAACTTGATCAACTTCATGCATGGTCTGTGTGTGTACTTTTTTTTACCATCCATTTGAAAGAAACCTACAACCCAGAAAACCCAATTGATAACAACTAAAGTCCCAGCCGCTCCAGCTTTTTTTTGAGCCAAAAATGGAAGAGTGGTTTTTTAATTCAATGGTAAACACTAACACTACCCACATCAACTTATGTTAGTACCTCAATATTTCCTAAACATTGATGTGCATTTCAATTTTTTTTCTCCTACAAATGACACTATAAAAGTGTATGTTTTATGTTTACCACAAATTTTAAGGAAACAATGATCATTTTATAGTTATTGTTTCTTATTAAGAGATTAGTAATTCGATTAATCCTTGAACTTTGATTTATTTTCTAATAAAAAATGTTTACTGGACTACCTTATTCTTTTCTTTCAAAAATTTAAAAAATAATTCGTCTCATATATTCATATATATGTGGTCGATATTTTCAACGGTTTAAAATATGTAATCATAATTCCGTATATGATACTCTCTGCATATTATGGAATGTACATGTTTACTAAATACAATTTCCTTTATCCAATACATATTTACCTCCTAATTTCTTAACAGTATACCAATTAAAATAAATGGTTAATATCAATTTGCAATGAGGCACACTTGCGTCCATCTACGATGAGACAGTGTGTAATTTGAGCATTGTCGCTTTAACACTTTGGAAGAAATCATGAGTATTGATTATGCTAAATTATACTCCGTCTCATGCATGAGTTTTTGTCATTTGCAATATATGATATTGTTCTTTTATTTCTTTTGCAACCTGTACAATTTTTTGTATCAAATTGCAATATGTAGTAATACTTTTTTTTTTTTTTTTAAATATGATTGCAATTGCAACCTAAAAACAGAATATTAAAAGACTATAGGTATACTACCCTGGCCTGGAGTAGGAGAAAGAGAAAGAAATTAGTTTGATTTTGTTATTTTGTGCAATTACAGTAGTACCTCCAAAATCCGAATTACTAGTCTTAAATAAGAAAAATGGGTAGAGGAAAATGGGCATTAGTGGTAATTAGCTTAGCAATATGGTGTATGATTATGAAGCCAGGTTTGTGCATGGATAACCAAGTCGCGGCAGAGCCTGATCCAAACACCCCATCTACCCTTAAATGGGAGCATCCTATTCCTATTCCTATTCCTATTCCTATTCCTATTCATGGCGGCGGTGTCTCTGGTACTGATGATTATGGTGGCCGAGATGGTTTTACACTCCGCCGTGCCCATGGATAATAATAATATGGTCTATGTCCAATAATTTCTTACAACTATAATAACTTTGGCTACTATGCTGTTAGTAAACTGGACCGGGTATTCCTTATACCCATCTTTTATTTATTGAATAAATGCCTTTTACCGACAAAAATAATATATATATATATATATATATGATTTCTCATTCCGTAATTTGTTTCAACTATATATATAATTAGTGAATTTTCGTTGTGAACTCTTGAGCTGTCTCATTCATACATGAGATTAATAAAATATCGAAGGTGTCATAAATAATTTAAGCCACTATATATCTGTTTATATAAAAATGTAATTAAACAAATTGCAATACGAGACTACACTATAATCATTAATCAATGCCCCATAAAACAAAAGATTTAATTAATTAAACGAAAAGCAGCAGCATGGAGTGGACATATCCACGGCCCAGGCCCATCCAAGAATTTGATCAGGGCCAGGCCCATAAGATAGACAAGTGAAATGACCGAACCATCCCACCCTCCGCATTAATTTCAACATTTTCTTCCTCTTTTGTTTATACCAACACAAGATTGTTTTAACAGTTTTCGCAGAAACCAGAATAAAAAAACAAAAAAAAAAAAAGGTGGATACAAAAATTGTTGAGAAGAAATGATTCCAGAATGGGCGCCTCCCTGCAACACTCAATGCACCCATAAATATGCTACTCTCATGCAAATCCCATGTAATTCTTTTTCCCTCACCATCAATTTCAATTTACCTTTATATATTTTTTTCGTTTTTGTGTGGATGTATATATATTCTGGCCCAATCTTGATTTTAATGCTCCAAATCACGTGGAACTATTCTTATCAGAAGTTTTCGTGATTGATTAGTGGATTTGTGAATTTGTTTATTTTGAGAGTGAATACATGGAATAGATTCCATGTTTCTAATTGAAAGAATGTGGATTTGTTATTCAAATTGATTATCTGCGGTGCAAAATTGTTTTTCCATAGCCGATATCCCTGTTACGTCTGTTGCACTTGATAAATAGCTGATAGGGCTGTTTTTTACTTGTGTTGTGTGCCAGAAAAGAAGAAGTTTTAGCTTAATAGTACAAATTTGATTGTTCGATTCTGAACCTCTGGGATTGGAGGCTACCGTTTAAATGTGTAATTTTGTGTGAGGGGTGATTTTACAACAAGTATTGTTTGAATCATTTTACAAGAACAAAGTTTATGATTGGGATAAGACTTATTCTAACTCGTAAAAGAAGTGCAAAGTGTATATTGAAGCTGAATGCTGAAATTGTGAAGAGCATGAGAATCAAGAAGTAGGAGCAGATATAACTTCAGATGAATTAGGGAAGTTTATCTATATATGAGATTGGTAGTTCATAGCAAATACATGCCTAATTCTTTCAAAATGCCCACATTCATCAGTTGGTTAATATAAATTTTCAGATTGTAGTAGATATTGCTTTTCCTAATACTGATTTCCTGTTTTCATGATTGGAAAGTTTTATTGTCCTTCATTTTAATATTTAAGGAGCGAATCTGATTAACCATTATAGTCTGTTTGGTATAGGGAGAGTATTTTGCAAAAAGGGTTGTGATGCTGATGGTGACACGTTGGACGAATGTGAGTTTGGATTTCCATTTTGATCACTTTGCTTACAAAACTAATGATATAATGTCAAACATGGCCCTATCGATATTATGCTTTACTTTTATTTAAGTGTGGCATACTTACTTCGTCATTTAGTAAAAAACGTCTGATAGTAATTTGAAGTCAGGTTTGGGAGAGTGTGATGAGATATGCTACAAAGACCCAGTCCTCAAGGACCAGCAATGGAGTGCTTATATTGATCGTTCTCCTGGCTCCGCCACCTACTCCGAGGTTTCTTTCTTCAGCTTAAATATTCAACACTTTATCTGATCTCAAAATTTCATAATTGCTTCCTTTCACCAGTAGGAATTGATGATTTTTACAGTATTAGCATTCTTGTTTGCTACATACATCTAATATTCTCTCTCTGTTTTGATGCACAACAGTTATGCTTTCGTGCCTGTGTATCTGGTTGCGGTTACAAGGTCAGTTCTTTTTCGTAAGTTGATATGTGTGTAGTGAATGTGCTAATATTCGTGTGGAAAAGTACATTGGTGAAGGTATTCGAAGTTTTTGTGCTAATATTCTATATTAGTCTTAGGCAGCTGTTCATATATTGCGTACAGTGGAATTATCTTGTTAAGAAACACATATTTGGTTTCAAATAGTGCGTCTCTTTTGGTTGCAGTTTGATACTCCTTCTGATGTAATCGATCAAGTTCATTCGAGACCCCTACCTGAAGAGAAACCGACGCCATCTACTTCTGAATCTCAATCCCCTCCTCCCGTATCCAAACCACCCAAAGATGAAATTCCCACCACTTCAGCATAGTGGGATCTATGCATAATCGAGCATCATTTTCATTTTGGCACAAGTTGAGATATGCTTTTTTTGAGGTTCGATTTGTTTCATTCTAGGGTTTAGGGTTCTGGGATTTTTGATGATGACGACGATGATGGCTAATTGTAGAAGATTCAGATTACCAATATTATTAATTTATGTTCTATTTATAATACAAATGTAATGATACATTGTGTTGTATGAATTTCCTGCTTTAACTTTACTGTATTAGAACAGCACTTGGTAATTCTCAGTTTCATCAACACCTTATTTAGTTGAAATATATAATGAATAAACTGGTGTAAAGTGTAATGATTTTACAACACCTTTATGCATTTGAAGAATTTTTATGTGTGTTTTCATAAAATCTCAACTGAGTAACCCATCAAATCTAATGCTCTTCGAATCTGGACCTAAAGTTTTTGAGCAAAATAAACATTAGTTTTCTCTTTAATAAGGTAGCTTGATTAAGTTAAGGTTCATCTATATGTTTATACCTCAGACTGACTTAATGATACAATGGTTTTTCACAAATGGAATACATCTATGGATTACATAAACCTTTCGAAATCCAATTCTCAATCTGTTTTGTGAAATATTGTACTCCCTTGGCCCGATTTAAATGTATCATTTGTTCAAAAGGTTCTTCTCATATTAGATGTGTGCATCATTTTTTAAAGTGGAAATACAATAATTCAATCATTTTAAGCTATCCTTTCAAAAGTCAAATATCTCAAAATTACACCACATGTCATTCATTTTCTCACACTAAAAATAAATTTATATTTTTCTAATTTACACCCCACGTTATTATTAAATGATTTTTTATTAAACAAACCGATTTATTAATACATGAAATTCTGTCAAATACAATAGGTAATATACAAAAGTTATCTCTGAGAAATCAGCTATAAAAACATGATTAAAAGAATTCGGGATTAAGTAAAGAATTTGTATTTATTTTGTGAAACTTGGAGCATTAATTTATCAACTATTATTAATGTAAAACATAAATCAAATACAATATATATAATTAGAGACTTATTTGATCTTAAGGTTAAAAGAAAAAGAAAGAAAACTTAGATGTAATTTGCAATTTTGCATATTATAGTTTGCAATGAAAAAATTTGAACCGAAGGTCGGTGTTTAACAAGTTTACCCAAAAATTCCCAATTCAAAAAATTGAAAGAGCCCTAGGCTCGCTCCAAAAGCGAGGAAGAAGAGAACCCTAATCCGCCGCTGCCCCCACTAGAACTGCCGCCACCACCGCCGCCGTCTCCACTCTGTCATAAACAAGAAAATCCTCCGACATTTCATATCTTCTACAACAACACAAGCGATTAGTCCGACCATCTCACCAGGTTAGGATCGCAATTCGTTTTTTTTTTTAATAAAATAAAATGATTGGTGATGTTTTTAATTTATGTTTAATTTCATTGAAGAGCATAATTTCATTGAGGAAGGTAATGTTTCACATAATTTCATTGGTAGCTGGTTGATCGATTGGTCGAGTTGAATATGGGGATATATGAACCCTGCTGTCTGTGTTCTGTTTGTGGATTCTCAGATACTATAATAGCTGTTAATCGAACTCTTTTGCCTTTATTATGAACAATTGTAGTATTAATTTTTGCAGATTAACCTGCTTAGGTATAATGCCAGAACAACGCCCAAGTGGGAATGCTTCAGGAGGTAATGTTTATGCAATCGACTTGAATACCTTCAGTAGGCGGCTGCAGTCTCTGTACAAACACTGGAAAGAGAACAAAGAAAAGGATTGGGGGTCTTCTGATGTTCTAACTGTGGCCACACCGCCTCCTTCTGATGATTTGCGCTATCTGAAATCCTCGGCTCTGAATATCTGGTTGCTCGGTTATGAGTTCCCAGAAACAATTATTGTTTTCAGGGAAAAGCATATTCATTTCATTTGTAGCCAAAAGAAAGCAGAGTTGCTTAAGGTTATCAGGAAGGCAGAAGCTGTTAAGGATATTGAAGTTGACATTCTTGTGAAGCTCAAAAACGACAGTGGAAGTAGTCAAATGGAATCGCTGTTTTCTGCAGTTCGTTCCCAATCATCTGATAAACCAACAGTGGGGTACATAGCTAGAGAAGCCCCAGAGGGGAAGCTCTTGGAAATATGGTCTGATAAGTTGAAGGGTTCAGGTTTTGAACTCAGTGATATATCGAGTGGGTTATCTGAACTTTTTGCTGTGAAGGACAAAAATGAAATTATATGTATAAAGAAAGCGGCTTACTTGACTGCTTCTGCAATGAAGAACTTCGTAGTTCCGAAAGTCGAGAAGGTTATTGATGAGGAGAGGAAAGTAACACACGCCAAATTGATGGAGGAAACAGAGAGGGCTATACAGGATCCACTCAAGATTGGTGTCAAGCTGAAGGCAGATAATGTAGATATCTGTTACCCTCCGGTCTTTCAGAGTGGTGGTAAATTTGATCTGAGGCCTAGTGCTGCAAGCAGTGATGATGATCTATACTATGATTCTGCGAGTGTTATTATTTGTGCAATTGGATCTCGTTATAATAGCTATTGTTCAAATGTGGGTAGAACTTATCTTATTGACTCGGATACAGCTCAGAGCAGAGCCTACGAAGTTCTCCTTAAGGCTCATGATGCTGCTATTCTTGCTCTAAAGCCTGGAAATAGGGTTCGTGCTGTTTATGAGGCTGCTGTGGCTGTAGTAGATAAGGATGCTCCGGAACTGGCCCCCAAATTGACAAAATCCGCTGGGACGGGTATTGGTTTAGAGTTCCGCGAATCTGGGCTGAGTCTTAATGCAAAGAATGATAGAGTGCTGAAAGCAGGGATGGTTTTTAACGTATCACTTGGTTTCCAGAATCTGGAATCAAAGACGAGCAATTCAAAGAGCCATAATTTCTCATTGTTGCTTGCTGATACAGTTATTGTGATGGATGATGGCCGTGAAGTTGCTACATCAGCCTGCTCAAAGTCTATGAAAGATATCGCCTATTCCTTCAACGAAGACGAGGAAGAGCTACCAAAGGTGAAAAGGGAGTCTATTCCCAAGGATGTATCTTCCAAAGCTACACTTCGTTCAGACAATGGGGAGATCTCGAAAGAAGAGCATAGGAAGCAGCACCAGGCAGCACTTGCACGCCAGAAGAATGAGGAAACTGCTAAACGCCTTGCTGGCGTGGGTTCTGGTACTGGAGATGGACGAGCTTCTGTGAAGGCAGCAAGTGAACTAGTTGCCTATAAGAGTGTTAATGAGCTCCCACCACCTAGGGACATGATGATTCAAGTTGACCAGAAGAATGAGGCCATTCTACTTCCCATATATGGATGTATGGTTCCTTTCCATGTTGCTACGGTGAAGACTGTTTCTAACCAACAGGACACTAACCGAAATTGCTATGTTCGTGTAATTTTTAATGTGCCTGGCACCCCTTTCACTCCTCATGACGCCAATTCGTTAAAGAACCAGGGGGCTATTTACTTGAAGGAGGTTTCATTCCGTTCGAAAGATGTAAGGCATATAAATGAAGTGGTGCAGCAGATTAAAACCCTCAGGCGTAATGTCATGGCTAGGGAGTCTGAAAGGGCTGAGAGGGCGACTCTCGTCACTCAGGAGAAACTTGTACTTGCAGGGAATAAGTTCAAGCCAATAAGGCTGCATGACCTGTGGATACGTCCAACATTTGGAGGCCGTACAAGGAAGTTGAGTGGATCGTTAGAAGCACACATGAATGGTTTCCGGTATTCTACCTCGAGGGCGGATCAGCGCGTTGATATCATGTATGGCAACATAAAGCATGCTTTTCTTCAACCAGCCGAGAAAGAAATGATAACCCTTGTTCATTTTCACTTGCACCATCACATAATGGTTGGGAACAAGAAAACCAAGGATGTTCAATTTTATGTTGAGGTGATGGAGATGGTTCAGAATATTGGGGCTGGAAAGAGATCTGCTTATGATCCAGATGAGATTGAGGAGGAACAGAGGGAGAGAGATAGGAAGAACAAAATGAATATGGAATTTCAAAATTTTGTGAACAGAGTGAATGATCTTTGGGGGCAGCCCCAGTTGAAAGACCATGATTTGGAGTTTGATCAGCCCCTGAGGGAACTTGGTTTCCATGGGGTACCCTACAAGGCATCTGCTTTCATAGTTCCAACTTCCAGCTGTTTGGTTGAGTTGGTGGAGACTCCTTTCCTGGTGATCTCATTGAGTGACATCGAGATTGTCAACTTGGAAAGAGTCGGTCTTGCACAGAAGAATTTTGACATGGCCATTGTCTTCAAAGACTTCAAGCGCGATGTGATGCGGATTGATTCCATCCCATCTTCGTCACTTGATGGCATTAAAGAATGGCTCGACACTACTGACATCAAGTACTATGAAAGTAGGCTTAATCTCAATTGGCGTCCTATACTAAAGACTATCACGGATGACCCACAGCAGTTCATAGAAGAGGGTGGCTGGGAGTTTTTGAACCTGGAAGCAACAGATTCTGATTCTGATAACTCAGCGGAGTCGGATCAAGGTTATGAGCCATCAGATGCGGAGCCCGAGTCAGAGTCAGAAGATGATGATTCGGATAGTGATGCATTAGTAGAATCAGAAGATGAGGAAGATTCGGAGCAGGATTCAGAGGAAGAGAAGGGGAAGACATGGGAGGAGCTGGAGAGGGAAGCTAGCAATGCAGATAGGGAGAAGGTGAATGAGTCCGACAGTGAGGATGAACGCAGGAGAAGAAAGATGAAGGCATTTGGAAAATCACGGGCTGGTCCTAGCAGTGCTGCCACCAAACGATCCAAGTTCAGGTAGATGCATCAAATCTAGCTGTTGAATTTAGAATGTAATCTTTGCATATTCCTATCTTTTTTTGGAAAACGTAGTGTATTAAGCCTTGTATGGAATTATGTGTTTGGTCAAGTATTTACATGCTCACTCAAACCTCTTTAAGAGTATGATTTAGACATGCTGATTAAGAATTGAGATGGTAATCTTCAACTTAAGTTATCCAACCTGCTTGTCTTGCCATAACTTTACCTAATAGGTTTATATGTTGCTAATGGCCTTTATTGCTGTTAAACTGATAGTAGTCCTAATCAATGGAATTCTTAAAGGGGTACTATCACAGTATTTTGGGAGGCAATGTCTTTTGTTGGGGTGCTTCTGTTGTGAATTCATAGAATTATAGTTAATGTTTATGAGTTTCCCTGCGCTTGATTGATGATGGCATTGCACCTAAATATTAGGAATTCTGCAATGGATGTGGGAATTATGTGGATTCAAGGATAATAATATATGTTGATAATTTGCCTTCTTTTTTTTGTCAATGCCAGTGGTGTTTGAGATTTACATCTTTCTCACATTTGTTTCACGTTTCATTTTATTCATACTTGAGAATTCTCATTTGTTTCTTGTTAATTGTGTTGCAAAACGCATTACTTGTTTAATCTGTTGGAAAAACATTACTCCATTAAACATGATTTCAGATAGATTCCCAATTAGCTTTTTCGACTTAACTCCAGACATGATTTTAGAAAATTATCTATCAAATTCGGATTTTCTTAATAAATAAGCAAAAATTGACAGAAACTGGGAGCATTACAAATAAATAAAATAAATGATTAGGAGGCATGTAATATCTTTTTTAACAGTTTTGATGGGCGGCACGGGTGTTGAACAACAAAGCATAAAATAAATAAATTGTGGTTTGGTTTATCAATGGAATTCTTAGACCAAGTAACGAAAGGGATACTTTTTAAAGGGGTACTATCACAGTTTTTTTTTAAAATTTAGACAAGGCCGAATTTTCAAAAATAGCATCTTCAAACCAAACCCTTTTATATTATAAATATCATCACATTTAATAGTAAATTTTAAAAAATCAAACTTTGAAGAATTAGTTTGAATATCAATTTTTCTTGGTCTTTAAAGGGGTACCATCACAGTTTTCTAAAATTTCACTGGAAGGTTGAATTTTAAAAAACTGCATCCCCTTGAATCTTTTGTCTGTTTTATATTCCAAATAACATCACACTTAATAGTGGAACTAAAAATAAAACAATTTTCAACGAATCTTTTGGAATATCAATTTTTTTCACTCTTTCAAAGGGGCACCATCACTGTTTTTTAAAATTTCACGAGAAGACTGACTTTATAAAAATTTAATCTCCTCCACTCTTTTTGTCAGTATTATATTATTAATAACATCACAATTAATAATAAAATTGAAAAAAAAAATGTAATTTTGAGGTACTTTTTAGAATATCAATTTTTATTACGCCTTCAAAGCGGTACCATCACAATTTTTTAAAATTCCACGAGACAGAATTTTCTAGAGTTGCATCCTCAAACCCATTTTCACGTGTATTATAATATAAATAACATCACAATTGATAGTAACATTTCAATAAAATTGAGTTTCGAAAAATTTATTTGATTGTCAACTTTTCTTAAGTCTTCATAGGGGTAACACTCATCACTGATTTTTAAAATTTCACGAGAAGACCTAATTTTCAAGAATTACATCTCCAAACCTTTTTTCGTGTGTATTATTAAAAATAGCATCACTCTTAAATCTTAGTAGTAAAATTTAAACAAATTCGGATTTCGAAAAATTAGTTTGAATGTTAATTTTTTTTACACCTTCAAAGGGGTACCATCACAATTTTTTTTTTAATTTCACGAGAAGGCCGAATATTAAAAAATTGCATCCCAAACCATTTTCGTGTATTTTATATTAAAAATAACATCACATTTGATTGTCCAATTTAAACAAAATCAAGTTTTGAGAAATTAGTTTGAATGTTAATATTTTTTACACCTTCAAAGGATCCTACAATCACAATTTTTTAAAATTTCACGAGAAGGCCAATTTTAAGAAAAAATACATCTCCAACCCCCTTTTTCATGTGTATTATATTGAAAATAACATCAAAATTGATAGTGGAAAAAATATGACAAGTTTCGAAGAATATGTTTTAATATTAATTTTTCTTACGTCTTCATAGCATCATAGTTTTTTGAACTTCTACGACAAAATCGAATTTTAATAAATTGCATGCCCAAACCTATTTTGTGTGAGTATAATATATTAGTAATAACATTATACTTGATAGTAAAATTTAAACAAAATCAAGTCTCGAAAAATTAGATTGAATGTCGTTTTTTCTTACGTCTTCAAAGAGTTACTATCAGAGTTTTTTCAAATTCAACGAAAAGGCCGAATTTTTAAAAATTGCATCCCCAAACCCCTTTTCATGTGTTTTATATTACAAATAACATCATGCTTGATTGTAAATTTTAAGCAAAATTGAATTTTGAAGAATTTGTTTGAGACAATTTTTTTTTACGCATTTAAAGGGGTATCATCACTATTTTTTAAAATTTCACTAGATGATCGAATTAGTTTTTTATGAGATAATGTAATATACCACATTGGAATAATTATATAAAATACAAATTTTTATATATTTTTATTAATTTTGAACTGTCGATGTTAGAAGATGATATCATAGGGTGATTAAATATATTAATTCTACTTAATGGGTTTGAACTTTGAACTAATGGCTACTTTTACGAAAAAATAGTGTAATTTGGAGGGCGTCGTGCTGACCTACTGATGACATCACGCATGCTTAATTTTATTTTATTTTTAAAAATATTTTCTGTCTTTTTTGTGTGAAATTAGCAGCCCATCACATCTGAAAGCATCAGCACTTGGTAATTTGATAAGAAACAATGAAAAAGTGGAAACGTGCTTCCTATTCTTACCAATTGGATAACGGATTTTGCCAACTCATTATATTATGGAGTTTCTTTTCCTTTTAAGCATTAACTTACAAACTAAATTTCAAACTTTAGCAATCAATAATCTCATATCCCTTATATTCTCAATGTGAAGTTTAATTTGATAAATATTATTGATTGGGAGTTTTTTTTTTTTAAAAAGGTAATCAATTACAATAATTATTTCTATCATTAGGCATATGACAATATTATTTCATCTCGATGTGGACCGAAACCACCAACATGCACATGTCAATATTATTTCATGTCGTTGTAGACTGGAACCACAACCACCATAAGAGAGAGATCACCCAAAATTGCAACTCGGAATCGAAATCGCAATCGCACCACAGTTCCACAAAAGGGAGACTACCATCCCATAAGAGGGATCTCGAACCCAAGAACTCAGAATTTTAGGCAGTGGAGCTCTAACCTCAATTATCAGATAGTCTTTTTTTGTTTTTTTTTTAAAAATGAAGGGGATATGGGTTTTTGTTAATATTATTTATAGTTGACGTAGACACAAAGATCTTCCAGTCCATCAATTCGACTCAAGATGATAACTTAGCTTTTGTTAATATTATTTATAGTTGCAAACTTTTATTGGATTCTTGTCATTTTTCTACATAAGTTCGACTTTTTAAAATCCGAATGTTTTAACGCATTGTCTTATCAGGAGTTATAAGTTTTTTTCTAATTCTTATTATTAGGTCGAGTCTCTATACCGATAATTTGTCCAATATTTCTTGTGTTTGCTAATTGATGCACCTGTCTTTTCATTAGAAACATAAAACTAGTTGAATGTGAGTAGTTTTGTATATATTCTTAGATGTTATTTGGCACACTATATATATAAAAATATTAAAACTTGAAAAAGGACTATAATTGAATTGAATCAATTAAACTAAATAATTTTTTGAGTTATTTAATTTAAAATTAATAATATAAAATTTTCTTTAATCATGAATCAAATTACTCTGAAATTAAATCTAATTCCCCTTTAATAATTGTCTACTCATCTTATTTTAATCTAATTTTTCCTAAATAGTTGTCTATTTATCTTATTTTAATTCCGATAATTATTTAGCGTAACTCCAATGTGAATCAGGTGGCTGTATTATTGTTATTAGAGATGTTAAAAGGGTCATGACCTGTAGGACCAGTCCGTTTAAATCGAAAAAAATCAAGGTTTATGGCTAAGCTTTTTCAGGTCTGTTTATCGTAAATCGGTTAAGGCCCTAGACTGTTTAGCCCGAACCCTATAGAACTGAGCCCTGTAGGATTAGGGTCAACCCGTCAGCCCGTTTAATATTTATTTTTTAGTTAATTTTAATATAATTATATAATATTTTTAATTTTTTATTTATTTTTGTACATATTTTAGATGAAATTAATTAAAAGACAACATTTAAATCAAATAAAAATAAAAATATTAAGTAATAGCTCTATTGAGTATTAAATAATGTCATCTCATCAACATTTTTTTTTTAATACTTGTTGATGTGATTAAATATAATTAGGAACACATGTACTGTATTATTCTATCTACTTTAATTTTATACGTAGAATTTAAATTACACCATATTATATCATGGATACTATGAATTTTAATTTTAATTTATTTTTTTAAACTAATTATTTCGTAGCCCCTTAGTGGCCCGTTTAGCCCGCGAACTGTTTGGGCTAAGGTTAGTTTTCAATTATCAGCGGCCCATTTATCGTGAATCGATAAGATCCTGAACCGTTTAGGCCGTAACTCTGTTGAACTGACCCGTTTAACATTTCTAATTTTTGTAGACAAACCATGATAGTTTTTGTAAATTATTTATAACGCCGACATTTTAAATTTAATAACGAAACTATTCATTTTCGTAAGTGAAAAAAAAAAACTCTGCGTTCCTACAAAGAGTGGACCCAAATCAAATGAAATCATAACATTCATTGATTCATCCCTCCTTTCCTCTCCAATAAATTGCGATGCCCATTTGTTGCCCTAATTTCAATTTCCCCACCCAATTTCACCTTCCCCAACCCTGGAATTACAGTCGCAGCTTGGGTATTTTCAACTCAAACTTTGCTTCTAATTTACCTAACTACCCATCTTCTCGTAGCCAAACAATCTCTTGTACGACTGCTCAGGCTCAGGCTCAGGATTACAGTGATACGTTGCAATTTGAGTCCATGGATTCGAGTAAGTATTCGAAAGAATTGGAAGTTGGTGTGAAGGCGGTGCACATGGCCTGCTTGCTCTGCCAAACTGTTCAAAATGCCTTGCTTTCTAACACCAATCACAACCACCATATACAATCCAAGGATGATCATTCTCCCGTCACTATTGCTGGTATATATCATTTTCTTTTCTCTTCATTCTCTTTGAAAATGGAGTGCTGTTTGGAAATTGCAAGTGGACCTAAGGGTGTTACTTACTCTAGATTGAATTTGTTGGATTGTTTGTCGGATTAGACATAGTTTGCGGTTGTAAATTTATAATGTACAATCATTAGTATTTTATTGTGGGCTGGTGCCAGCTTGGTGATGATTGATCAAATTTTATGGGAATTTGAAAGAGGACCATGCATTTCAAGAAGTCAAGTTTAAACCAATATTTTACTAACAGGGTTTGACTTGGAAATATGTTTACTATCTGTGACCTCAAATAGGAGCTGGAGCTGGATTTAAACAAGTGTTGTAATGTAAAATAAACAATTCAATTATTTGCAGAAAACACTTTCATATTATTTCTTCTATGCACCGTGCAACTCAAGTGCGTTTGAAAAGGTATTAGTTGTTTTACTCAAAGGTATTTGTTGGCAAGTATTAGCTGCTTTCACCCAACAGTGTCGAGTGTTTTCATTTAATAGTATAATACTGACCAGCTAATACCTTTTAGTAAAACAACTAATACCATTTACAAACTCATTTGAGTTGCATGGTACAATTGGTGCATACAAGTATTTGCACGTAATCTTACTTTCAGAAACCCCTCGTTTCGAGTTTGTAGCCCAAAAACATGCATGCGAAATAGGTTGGATTAGCTAATGCTTCAATTGTTACTTGTATGCAGATTGGAGTGTCCAAGCAACAGTGAGCTGGGTGCTATCCGAAGCTTTTGGGTGTGAAAGTGTATCAATTATTGCTGAAGAAGACGTCCAAACACTCTCCAAGACTGATTCTGTCACCATACTCGATTCTGTCACAAGGACAGTTAACGAATGTCTAGCTGATGCACCTTTTTTTGGAATTAAAGCACCACCTACGCCTCTAACTAGTTCCCAAGTTCTTGAGGCCATCAGCAGATGCAACTCAACCGGGGGGCCCACGGGGAGATTTTGGGTGCTGGATCCTGTGGATGGCACCTTAGGTTTTGTACGTGGAGATCAATATGCAATTGCTCTTGCTTTGATAGAGGATGGTGAACCTGTTCTTGGAGTTCTTGGGTGCCCTAATTATCCGATGAAGAAAGAATGGCTAAGTTACCCCTATGGGTACCATAGAATTATATTGAAATTAACGTCAGCATCGATGGATAAAGGGTGTGTGATTTACGCGAGGAAAGGAAGTGGGGGTGGGGCTTGGATGCAGTCATTACTTGATAAAGAAAAGAAGTTTGTGTGGCCAAACTCTGCAAGACAAATTAATGTATCGACTATTGATAACCCTGCGTTGGCTACATTCTGTGAGCCGGTTGAGAAGGGAAATTCAAGTCATTCCTTCACTGCAGGGCTAGCTCATAGTGTTGGGCTTAGGTAATTTTGTTTCTCCATTCACTTGCTCTTTTATATGTCTTGCTTTGATCCTCAATAAGACTGTCTTATTCTAAGACACCAAAACTCGAGTAATAGCTCTTACAAAAGCTGGGGGATATGCCCCTTTGCATTCTCAATATTGGAGGTTTGCCCCCCAATATAATTTTATTGGATAAATGACCCCATTTAGACTATTTAATCTTTTTTCTTTAAATTTTACATTTTGAAATCACGACTACGCTGACATCGTGACTTTCGAGGGTCGCAGTATGTTCGCAAATGTAAAATATAAAGTTTGAGGATCAGGATAAAATTGTCCAAAAGTTGTCGTTATTAAATAGAAACACAAAGGGGACCAAGATCTCATTTAGAGCATAAAACGAGGAATATACCCCAATTTCCTCAACACGGACCATTCTATAACGAGGGAATTCACTCCAAAGGCCACACATATATGTAGCATATGTGATCCACAATAAACATCGGGAAATCTTAGCAACATTCAAGGATTTACCGACATCATCGTACCTTCCAATGTTCGTGCATGATTTTTACGAATATTTGTTACAGGAATCAACCATTACGCGTGTATTCCATGGTGAAGTATGCAGCCATAGCTCGAGGAGACGCTGAAATATTCATGAAGTTCGCTAGATCAGGTTATAAGGAGAAAATATGGGATCATGCAGCTGGTGTCGTCATCATTGAAGAAGCCGGTGGTGTTGTGACTGATGCAGGAGGTCATCCCCTCTGCTTCTCGAAAGGTATGTACTTAGAAGGTCTTGATCGAGGCATAATTGCTTGCTCTGGTGCTGCATTGCATGACAAGATAATCAAGGCAGTTGATGCCAGCTGGAACTCTTCTAGCCTCTGATTTCAGCGGCTGCGATTAACAGCCCAGTATCATCACAAGTATAGTCAGTCCTGCTAGTGCTCACATATTGTAAATAAAGCATATCATATTGGCAGAGGATAATAATTTTGATGTCATGAATTGTTGCAATTTTCTTCTTCCAGAGTTGCATCACTACCCTTCTTGTAAGGATGCCTGTGTTTTGCCTATGAATTACATCTGTGTAAGAATCTAGGCTGCAGCTTGGGGTATTTTATGATTTTTGTTATCGTGCCTGTTGAGTTATGAATCACATCTGTGTAAGAATCTAGTCATTGTTATCGTGTCTTGTTCGTGTTTGACCTTGTCATGTCATCATGTCATGTCGACACGAAACACAACACGATAGCACGATTTAGCAGACCTCATAATTAACATGTAAGCCACCTGTTTGTGAAGCATCAGTGCTTTTGGTGAATGGTGATCCATGAAATGTTCCAAAGAGAAGTAAAATTAAATGAAATAAACAAATATACTCTTGTGTATTATTATTAGGCTGGCCTTGGGTGAGACACGATAGGTCAAGTTTGAAATGAATTCAGATGAATTATTGAAAAATAGGGCCAAAATGGTATCTACCTGTCCAAACAATATATACACCCTTTACAAATAGAGGCAATGGCTTTGAAGTTGAACGAGAGAGACTAAGAACCACTCCAAATGTGTTCTGCAGCCAAATTAGTGAAGTTGCACATCCTTTGGCCATACCCTTCTGACCAAATTAATAAAAAAAAAAAAAAGAAATTGAGACACTTATAACCTAAAAATTGGTTGTTGACATGAGTTTCTTGGAATTAATATGTCAGTCAAAATATATATTAAATTCACAAACTGTAGAAAGCCTCGTGGCCCTTTGTCTCCGCCCGTCGCTCGCTCCAAAACAGGTACTCTTTGATGTCTCTTTTTCTGTTATGGTAGTTAAACTCAGTAGTTAGAATAAGCTTAAGGATGGATGTATGGGGTTATAGCTAATGTGTTTTGTGGATGATGTTTTACAGTATGGCGAATAAACGCGAAAGGTAAAGAGGTGATTGTGTTATGGAATTAGATGTGCACAGTAAGCTATATCCCTTGCTTCCAGGTGAGGTGAGAAATTCAGGATGCTGATTTCCAGCACTCTGCTTATGGATGCTTCCACTATACTGCCCTACTTTCCTCCACCTCTGACTTCATTTCTTCTCTCAAGTTTTTAGATAATTGATTTCTCAGGAGCATTTTATAAATTTGCTTATAACAAAAACAAAAAATGCATTTTGTAGTCAATAGTTGTTTAACATGTGATTGTTGCCTTCCAGTAAACAAAAATCACTTGATCACAAATTTGAATATGTGATGCATGGTCTTTTGTATAACATGTCTGAAGCTAAAGACAAGACAGATGATGGAAACGACCATGTTAAAGTGTATGTATGTATACCTCTTTGAGTGAGAATACCTGCTGATAATATTCAGTGATTGTGTTGCATCAATAGTTTCTCTTTCTGTCACATGCAACTGGAGGCCTTATACTTCTTTGCTGCACGACTACTCTACTGCTTCTTTAATCTAACACTTCATTTGGCTCTTATTGTTCGCATTATGTTTTTCATCAGGTTGGTATGTATTTCATTTGGAGGACTACAATTGATGCTAAAAGGCGACCCTTTGAAAATGCACAAGTTTAAAGTTGATCAAAAGCTTTTTCTTCTCTGGAGGAAGATCTGATAACTTTGAGCTCTCTGATTGGCAGCATATGGGTTGAACGAGTTGTAATTTTGCAAAAAACTTGCTACACTTGTTGGCACTTTATGATTTACTTGTGAAAAGATTGCGTTCATAAAAAAGATTGCGTTCATAAAGTAAATCATTGGGTAATATCCTTATTAGCTATTTTGATTTCCCATTCCCAAGTTTTATCATCCTTTAGATGTCCTTATTTTATACTAAGGATTCGTAAAGCTTTAAGAGTCGTTTGCATTTGTGCCTCGAGTTTACAGAAGTTTTTGCCAATTTTCAATTTTGCACAAAAATGTCTGTGCTCAACTTAGAGTGATATTCATCCAACACAAAAATAATTGAAGCTACATAATCTCAATTGATGTCGACTGTATAAGTAATTATATTTCACCAAAATAAACACCTACTGTTTTAACAAAATGAAACTCATGAAATAGAAATGACAAAGTAACAATCAATTTACAAACAGACAAAGATCTATATCATCTACAAACTCCAGGGTCTATCTTCTATTTCCTTTCTGGTCCTTCCACTGTAGTATCTCAATAAAAACCTCTGTAACATCATGAATTAAAGAAAAATAAAATTAACACAACAAATGATATAAGCTTAGATATGCTACCCCATTCACACATCTGCAACCTCTCAGTCATTACATATCCACTGAAATTACTATTATGACCTTACTGGCATATCAAATTGCTGCTCTCAGGGCTCCCCTAGCTGCTTCACGCTTCATCTCTGCTGCTTTACCACTGCCCCGGAAATACATGTACACTTGCTGCAAAATGAGAAGCAATTATTGAAAGACGTTGATAATGCATCAGATTCTCGATACATAAAGGGAAAGATATCATCAGCTTTACCTGTATAACCCAAACACTGAGCACCGACTCAAGGCAGAAAAGCCCGAATCCAATGAAGTAGAAAACCTAAATAACAGTCAAAGAAGGATCTTTAAACAGTAATAACACATTTTCTAATTCCAAACTCAAGAGCTGACTCGTGATGGAAAGTGAGCAGATAAACAAGATACGCCTTTTAATATAGTCCTTAAATCTTACCCCAACCAGAACATGCTTGCCTATGAGATCCACTGCCGGCAGAATACCTCTGCAAAAACACCAGCTGCGATGATAAGAGAGAGAGAGAGGGAAATTGAAGAACAGATACTATAAGAGTTGTTTGATACAAGAAATCTGGATTTCAAAATCCTGATGTGTGTTTGTTTTGAGATTTAAGTACAGTAGGTCTATGTAGAATTGAAAAGAAAAAACGAAGAAACTTACGCCAGAGATTTTCCTCTGAATACTACAGGAGGTGCAACTGCGGCAAAAATACAGAAGCCAATGTGAAGCTGCAAATTCATCAAATTATAATTTTCCAAGGATGAGTGGAAGACAGAAATCCATGACAGATAGTATAGTTACTTACCGAGTAAAACAGGAAAAACCACCCAAACTTCAGGGCACTTTCATTCCTGTAATATAATACGATGCCAAATCAACTTTGTGTATATTAAAACTGTCCATCCATTCTCACGGTCTAAAATGATTCTTTGAAGAACATTTTACTAGTCAATTGGATTTCTAATCCTTAACTCATCCAATCCCAACCCCGCACCCCCTACCCCCCAAAAAAAACACTCAAAACAATTTATTATTTCTGAAAACTTTTTAAGCCATCAGGATTGAATCTGCCACCTATTGAATTGCTGTTGTGGTGAGAGAATATGGTTTTTCTAATTGTTAAAGTTGGTATTTCGAAAGAAGATAGAAGAACGAACCTAAAAGCGCGGTAGAGTGGTCGATACCATAACACATATGCTCCTGGAACCCCAGATATGAAGTAGATAATAGCGAGAAACCAGATTTTTGCATCTAGCATACAGATACTAAGTTAGGGCAATCAGTTCAAAGAGCATACCACTGACACGCCATTAATGAAATTTATGCAACACTAACCTCCATGTTTAATCCATGCAGTAGTCACAGCTATAATATTCCATAGAAGGGTAAAAAAGAGTCCTGATCTCCACCAGTACATGCACCATTAGCAAAATTCATTAGGCCTCCTACTTAGACCCCAAGGTATGTTTGTTTTGGGATTTAGGTGTGCGGGGGAAGTCATGACTTCAAAATCCTATGGATTTGAAAGTCTTGGCGAATAGTAAAAAATATGTGTTTGTTTTGAGATTTTGATAGGGTGGGATTTTACTTTATGTCAAATCAATGTTTAATAATGATTGATATGGTATTATTATATTGTGTTGAGAGTGGAAAAAGTAGTGATGTGATTGTATTGAATTTTGTGAAAAATAGGGGTGTAGGTGTACTTTATAGGAGAGGATTTTGAAGTCTAATTTTAAATCTCAAACTATAATGGGACGTGGTTTTCAAAGTCCTAAGTCCATTCGGGTGAGTCCCGAAACAAACATACCCCAAAGGAGTGAGGGTAGCATTTCTAATCTCAATATCATACGACTAAGACAACAACAAATTAGAACAATAGGAAACATTTCAACAAGGTGAATACTAGGCAAAAAACGAACAGGCATACAGAGACAAAGATGCTGCAAGTTGAGTGTTCGTTTATTTGTGACTTCTCTCTAAAGCTGTTATTCGAGCCGAGCCAAG
This sequence comes from Stenogyne calaminthoides, assembly GCA_037126765.1. Taxonomy (NCBI): domain Eukaryota; kingdom Viridiplantae; phylum Streptophyta; class Magnoliopsida; order Lamiales; family Lamiaceae; genus Stenogyne; species Stenogyne calaminthoides. The sequence continues at coordinate 301,488 of JBBCBC010000070.1, forward strand.
TACTTGAAGTTCGAACTCGACTCAAGCATTAGTCGAGCCAAGCTCGAGCTCGCTCGAGTACATTAACGAGCTGGAAATAGAGTTTGAATCGACTCACAAACGAGTCTAACAAGCATAATAGAATTACAAGAAAATCCTTAAATATCAAGTCTCATGAGTCGAGCTCGAGCCGGCTCGTTTGTAAATCGAGTATTTCACGCGCTTGAGCTCGACTAATTTTTTCAAGCCTTAACGAGTCGAGTTCTCGAGCTGCTCGTTTTTTTTAACAGCACTATCCTTTAAGTTTCTCAATGATGCATACAGAAAGACAAATATGTTGCACGTCAAAGTAAATACCATGCCCTTCCACTCTATACAGAGAAGATGGATGGAGATTAGAACAAGGAGAAAGTGAATGTACATATAACAGAACTATACTAAGTCAAAGTAAAACTATTAGAACTTTTTTTTCAGAGTAAAAAATATGAGAAAAATGTTACATACCCAATAAGGTTGTGAATGCAACATATTGCAGCTTTTGCAGATGAATGGGTATTTCATTTGCAATGTCATGATGGATAATAGGGAAAAATGGAGGCCAATTTTTCTCCTCAAGAACAATACCAGCTGCAAAGACAAAAGAAACTAGTGTTGCTCGTACTGGGTTTTTAAGTCCTAATTAGGAAACGAACAAGAGAAGTATCCATCTCTTTATATTGGGTGTTCAGCAAAATAATAAAAAGATATAAGAATATAAAGAACCTCGTGCAGCAGCCTCTTCTTTCCGCCTCACCTCCTGCAGAGCATTATCAAAAAATGGAGGTAATTTGCAGGAAATGTAATACAGCCTGGAACTTATTACGTTCATTCTGTAGGCTAGTTCAATGTTTCACTGAATTTATATTAGATTTTCATATGCTAAGCGACACAAATTGTAAAGAGTTAGAAAACATAATTAAAATTTGGCAAGAAAACTTCCAATTTGTTCGTTTAGTAAAAATATAAATAACTGTTCCTCCCGCAAGAGATGGTAAAGAAGTATCCTAGAATCAAATATTAAAAACTGTTCTTTTTAGGAAGTATCAAAACAAGACCAAGATCAGAGCTTCTGATGTAGAAACCATTAACTGAAATACTGAAGTGAAAAGATAACGGTTAAAGCAAAGAATGAGCAGTCAGCAGACAATTAAGTTACCATCAGTAAGTACCTGTTCCCTCCTCTTAAGTTCAGCTTCCTTAGCCTGCAGCTCTCGCTCTTTCTTTTTCAAATCCTAAATTAAAATGTTCTTTTAATAAATTTGAAAGCCATTCTAACATAAAAAGAGTACCAATACAAAATTTTAAGTTAATGAATCCAATAATTGCACATACAGAAGCACTATCAAGAGGAATATCAACTGGGGCTGTAGGATTGTAGAAATCAGCAGGCTCCGGAGGAAGGGGCAAGAGCCTCGAGTTTGTGACAGGAGGAACGCTTCCAGTTGTCTGAAAAATAAAGGAAATCCATGTCTAATAAATACAAGAGAGCTTTGAGAACTTTCTTTTCAAATAGAAAAAGAGATAAAAATAAACTTACTGAAGTAAAAAATGAGCCTCCACTAAATTTTGATTGCCCAGATGCTTTTCCTCTGGCTCCTCCATCCTGAATATAAGAAAAAACGTAAGTTTCAAACATTAAGACCTGTCAATTCTTATAAACAAGCATCATTTACATGTCGAGATGCTATACATGCCAAAAAGTTAAAGAGTTGAAGAAGCTCACTCTAGCATCATGAAGTTACTTCATTGTGCAAATAGATTTATTGCTAGCTCTATTTTCATAAGATTGGATGAAATAGTTACAATTTTGAAATTTCAGGTTAATATGGTAGTACATCAAAAATCATCAACTACAATACGCACGTGCATTATTTTAACAGCTCACCACCAACAAATCATAAATAACAATCTTCAACCACTGAACAAAAGAAACCCGTAGTTTTCAAATATATCTGAATAGCAGTTTCTGCTATTAATCAAGCCAGTACACAAAGAGTTAGCAAGGAAATCATTTCATGTCATACGTTTTCAAGCAAAAGAGGATTGAAAACAAATATATCTTAATTTGAATAAAGTCCAATGTTAACAATCACAGCTATATAAGAAAGATTGGTACAAGATCATGCCTCTACCCATACAATCAGCAATGTTGCACCAACCAAACAACCAAAATGCGTCTATAATTACAAGCTTACCAACTAAGACACATCAGCGCAAATGCTAACCTATGTTCAGTGCAAAAACAATAATTTCAACTCTCAACTCTTAAAATTGACCAAAATTTGAACAGAATACACAAGGAAAACCAAATAGGAAAGTAAAATTACGTCAAGCCACGAAGTCAAAGGAAGTCATCAAAAACCCCAATTTTGCCTTCATCAACTTCAAATTCTGCACTTTTACGAGCACAGAGAAGTTCATTTTGTACAATTTACGAAGAGCAAATGCAGTTTCCGCCTAAAATTTAACGCCTAACGCGAGAAAAATGAGAAAGAACTCACAGCAAAGGGGTTCACTTCTTCTTCCTCCTCAAAAGGGTTGCGATCGTAACGGCCTGCCATCTTCAATTATTTTCGCATTTGCAGAAATTTTGGGATCTAAAAACTTGATGCAAATTGTAGCTTAGGAGAGAAGATTGTTTTGTTAGTGATGGATTTAAGCAGTTGAAAAGAGAATCTAGAGAGAGAGGAAAGACGGATTTATCTGCAAGTTGCTTTGAAATTTACGGAAACAAATTTATTTTCCTTTAAATTAATTACTTTGAAAATATTACTTTTCTATGGTCACTTTTCATGTTATTCTAATTGCAAACTGTATTGTGTTACACTCCGAGGCGGATACATTCACACAAAAGGATATGCAAATGCATACCTTCTTTTTTTTTTATTAATATATATATTTTATTTATAGTAATTAGATACTACATCCGTCCCGTTCTTTAGGGTTTTTTTACTGTTCATAAGGATTTATGGAAATAGTGATTAGAAAGAGTTGTTTATTAGTATTTTATGTGATAAATTGATAAAGTGATGGGTAGTTTGGAGTAGAAAAAGTTGTTTATTAGTATTTTATGTGATAAAGTGGTGTGATAAAGTGATAAAGTGTATTTCCATTTTAGGAAAGAAACCTTAAAGATTGGGACACAAAAAATGAAAAGAAAACCTTAAAGATTGGGACGGATGGAGTATATCATTAGAAATAAATAATAAATAACTAATTAGATATATCACATAGGCGGCGGACGTGACTATTGGCAGAGGAAATGGAGTAACTAGGAAAGAAATATGAAAATTAGATCATGGGACCCACAAATCAATTGATTTATAAAATAAAAAAATAGTAAAAAGGTCGATATTTTACGCATTCAAAAATCATTTTCCCAAATTTCTTCTTCTTCACCACACTTCGTATGAGAACTCGTAGAGAGTGATTGTAATTTTTTTTTAGATAAAGAATTTTTTCTTTTGTAGTTCTTAATACTATATGGATTAAAGATATACATTGTCAATATTTTGTTTATGTTACTTCTTTTTTTTAGACTTGTTTTACATTTTAAATAGTATGAATTTGAATTTTTTAAAGTGTTTGTACGAGGAAAAAAAGTTTTTTATCCCATAACTTATGCACTGTCCATTTTTCGTCCAAAAAAAAATTTAATGTTCAATTTTAGTCCCACACCTAAATGGATTGTCCAATTTTGATCTCATTTTTACTGAAAAATTGGGAAAAACGGTCTAATGCAAGTCACGTGCAGGTAAAATTTAGTCGTTCTTACATTTACATATTTTAAATTTTGATTTTGATTAAATTTATTGAATTATTTACACATGTGTAGTTTAATTGATTGAAAAACGTAAATTAGTAAAAAGAAATAAATAGTCAGCATTCATGTCATCGAGGGTATAGAGAACCCCCAAATTTTATCGGCACGTATCTTACATGTTATCAAAATGGCGTTCGCAATTTTTCAGCAAAAATGGGTCCAAAATTGAACAACAATCAATTTAATTATAGGACAAAAATTAAACAGTTAAATTTTTTGGAACAAAAAATAGTAGATAAGTTATGGGATCAAATTTTTATTTTTTTTCGTGTTTCTATAGCTGTGCATACCCTCTTTGAAATTTCTGGATCCGTTACACTCTTACCTCTTTTTTTTTAATAAAAAGAAAAAAAATACTGGGTTAGTTAGAAGTTTGCATGTTGTATGTCAACTGCCCCTCTCCCGACTTCTTTTAAAATTGTTTACTTTAATATTGGAGTAGTTTTTTTTTTTTTTTTTTTTTTCTTTTCAAGATTATTATACCCAACTCAAAAAAAAATAAAAAAAAATTGAATTTTGTCGTTCAAGCTTACTTATTCTTTCATAAGTAAAGAGTTGTGTATAAAAATATACATCAGTAGTCCATTCAACCAGCGTGAAATAATTTGTCATGAAAATAACATGCCTAAGAAAAGCTGCACCAAAATTTGTGATAAGAAAAATATGTTTTTTTCTTTCCTTCATCATAATTTTTTGCACAAAAATATTGAAACATAGAACATCTATAATAGCTGTAAAAAAAAAGAACATCTATAATATCATTGACTATTAAGCAGGTTTCATTTTTGAACAATATAATGGAAATAGTGAAGAAGGTGAAAAATACCCCTTTTACACAAGAAAAACTTTTTTACCCACTTTTCATAAAAAAAAATGCCGTAAAAAATAAAATAGGTCTGAACACCCCACCATCAATTCAGCCACCTCCCAACTCCCTCCCCCATTTTTTAACAAACTGAACTATTTATTATCACTTTTTTTAGTAGGATATGTAATGTAAGACTTTTAATATGAACTAAAATAGACTAAAGTAAATAAAATTAGTAAATTAATGGCCCAATGGACAACAATAACTACTCATGCCCAACACTATCTAATACAAGCACTAGATACGTGAATTCCAAATCTCATTTTCCACATCCACTTTTTCTTTTTCTTTTTTTACATATTTTATACAAAATCATATTGATTTGTATTAGGATTTTTTAAAATATGTACACAATGTTAATTCTCAATCTCATTTTCAAGTTGACATTTTAATACAGTTAATAGTGAGTAAAACATGCAAACTTCCGTGAACTTGGGTTTACATAAATTTTAATTTTAAGTATCACTATTGTATATGTAAAGTGTTACTTTTGTACATACAGAGCACAGACACAGTGTCAATGACTAAAACTTAAGTATTTTTAAGCAGTGATGCTCTCTTAATTGACTTGTAATTTGCGCGATGCATATAAATTATAAAAATGTATGTGAACTCAAATTCACAATGAACTCTATTTTTTTCAAATATCATTGTCATATACAGGGACTATCATTGTTATGTATAGATACTATCATTGTTATGTTTATGCAGTACAACGATGACACTTCATAAGCATAATAGTGATACTCGAAAAGAGAATTCACATGAACTCAAATCCACATGAGACATACTTTTTATTTGTGCCCCCGGCCCGGATGAAAATTTTCTGAATCCGTCCTTATCATTAACTGGGTATTCCAATTTTTCCGAGGCGGAACGACCAATGTGCCGATGTTGGCCACGTAGGTAGAAAACTTTTTTTTTTAACAAGAGAATATGTATATTTTTAATGTAAAATGGGTAAAAAAAAACTTTATTTTTAAAGGAAGAAGGTATAAAACTTTTTTTTCCTAAAGATGAGTATATTCCTTTTTCTACAGGGCAATATTGTTGAGGGTCATTTTCCAATCTAGAAAGAGTCGTAATTCAAAGTCCAAAATATATTTAGTTTTATTTTATTTCCATACTTTCATTGAACAATTTTTAAAAAAAAATCATACCCTAAACCACACTTTTTTTTATAAAAAAAAAGGTGTATAAAACCACACTTGTATCAAAATCAGTCACTAACAATTCATTTTAGCTCATCATGATGAACGTGCAAACGGTACACTCTCTTAATCTTCTGAGATCAGATGATGAAAACTAACCATTCAATTTAATCAATTAACCCATTACAATAATATTTTTAAGTGAAATATTGAATTAGGAAAACTATTCCACAGTCCGTTTCGCTTGAAGAATTTGTGACAATAAAAGAAACAAATACATTAATTGTTTTATCTAATAAAATCTTAAACTCAACATAAGCCAAAAAATTATTAAAGACTAATATGCATGAACAGATGATGACACATCAATATGTATATGTTCAAGCTCAATTCCATTGAATATCAAATCAAACGTTCCAATATAATTTTAAAAATTCAATAACATTAGTCAAATATATATAAAGAATAATATACTCAACAAGACTAAATTCCTTCACACCATTATAGGAAAAAAAATCATAATCAAAGTAAAAAATTGCAACTTTTAAGAAGAAATTAAATTCAACTGTACGGATCGGTAAATTAGTCCCAGACAATAGTTATGTGGTATGCATATCGATAATTCTGAATTCTCTGCTATTATTGACATTCTAGGTTGTGTTTTGAGACCTAATTAGCATATGAAATGCACTAAATTTGTGTGGTCTAAAAAAGTTGAATAATCATGAGACTCAATTTACAGTGAAGGCCGTCTAGTTTAAACCTTAAAATACTTGCGCTTACGTGTGCTGCTACGCCTAAGCTTGTGTTTTCTTCTAGAAGGAAATGGATCGACCCAGTTCTCGTCTTCCTTTATGGCTCGTTCCCATCGTTCCTTAAATGTTTGAAGTTCATATGTTGATTGTCTCCTAATCTGCACTTGGAGCATCAATATATATATGTCAAACAACAAAAGTGTATTCTGCTAAACACTGTTATACGTGTTGTTTGATGCATGCATATACAAAAACAAATGTTAGATTAAAAAAAAAAATGGAGAGTCGGGCTCACCTCTGATCTAACGTCCACCTTGTGCTTCTGTGTTAATAAACGACAAGAATTCAGACTAATCAATAAAAAAATGACGGAGAACAAAATAAGAAACGAAGCACAAACGATGAAAAGTTTACCTTCACCGTCTCTTCAGGATTTGTGACCTACAAAGACGTAAAAAAATTATGAATTATGAATTTGGCTTCACTATGATCATTAATATATTTTCCGACAAAATAATATAAATAGAAAGACATTTAGGCAATCAATCACCTTTTTGGCTGATGCTCCACCCAAAGTTTGAATGCTCTGGTGGACTATGTATTCACTATCAACTACTCCCACATTTTGTGTGCGATCCCCCTGTCGAAAAAAGACGAACCCTTCGATGTAAAACTTACCCAATTTCCCAAGATTTGTTTACATATATGTGCATTTAAGTTGTACGAGTCTAACCTGTGCACAATATCCGAGTTTCATGTCCATCCCCCATCCATGAACAAGATCATTCTGACAATTATATGAGTCGAAATCAAATAATATGTACATTTTCAATCTGACAATTGGTCCAAAACATCTCTTTTATCTTAAAAACTTGTCCGACAGTCGAAGAATTTGAACAGATTTGTTGAGAAAACAGATAGCAAAAGATTACCTGAATCAAATGCCAGGCACAATGCCATGCTGATCTTGAAAATACGGGAGCCATGCCCTCGACAAATCTGCAAAAATGTATATCCGCCTCTTTTAAATAAGAAATGAAAAAAGGTCAAAACTTGCCGACTGACATAAAGAAGTCGGTATAACTTACCCCGTACATGGGGGGCCCTCACTTTCATCTGTACACTTGGTGCTACCTCTAGTATCCCATACTCTTCTGCTTAATATACAATACAATACCATAACAACAACTCATATATATATGTATAAATTATAATCATAGCAATAGCAATTCAATTAACACTTAACTTACCTGTGAAATTTTTTATTTCTATTTCTTATTGTGATCCTATGGTGTATACCAGTAGAATTCGGGTCCAAAGCCGGCTGAGATATTTCAAGTCCCTTTGATTTTACGATTTCCAGATACCTGGCCCAACACCAAAAATATGTAATCATACAGCCAATATTAATATATGTAACCGAATAATGGAATTTTACAAATATCATACCTTCCAGGATGGAAATTCTTGACCCCCAAATCTTCATCCCACAGGAATATGTAATCATAAATAGACACAACGGCTGGATGCAAAAATCGTTTCGCATACCACCTGACATGAAAAAACAATATATCGAAATTAATATCATATAACAGCAAAACCTCACCTTCTAAGCTAATTCCAAGTCTTACCATTTTGTTTGGTTGTTAGCTACTATATGTACAGTTTCCCTACTCCAATCCAAATACGACCACCCATCCAAGTTTCCATCGTAGTGGAACAGAATAATCGTGAAATTCTCTGAAAGAAACTGAATCCAAAAATAATTAGCCAGTTCATCTAGCAATTGAACAAAAACATTTCTAGTGTTGGAAAAAAAAAAAAACTATTGTACCTTTTCGACAATAGTACATACATTCCTCTTTTGTTTAATTCCGACAGCCATTGCTAGCAAGTTATTAGATGCTCTTACACTCTTCTGAAATTTCGGAAAAATAAATATAAAGTCCCAGTGATAATTCAACCATCATAATTAACAAAAAAAGATTTTTGTTAATTAATACCTTTAACCTAGAACTACTTGTTGTCCATAAAGGCTTTAATTCGAGGTCTGACCTTGCCTCAATGATACCACGAGGCAGACTATTCAAATTTGGGGAATCCATTGCCGATTCCTGAAACAGAAACATCAATACATTTTGAAATACTCAAAAGTTTAATGTGTCGAGAATTTCAATTTTTTTATTTTAAGATGAATACCTTTATGTAGAAAGGTTGCATAGATTGCATTTCTGACTCCATCTGGTAAAAAGGGCAAGAAACAGCGAAAATGTAAATTTTTGTGATCATAAGAAGCCTACAGCATCATTATAATTAGATTGCCTATTCACCGTTTGTCTTGTGTTTTACCGAGTGAGTTATTTATTACTATTTGAAATGATAAATAGATTTTTAAGGTGGCGTATGATAGTCCTATCACTCATCTATCCTACACCTCTTTAAAAGTGACTTTATCATTTTGTATACTGATAAACAACACGCTCGCTAAAACACGAGCCAAACAGTGAATGGACAATCTAAAACAGGACAGAGGGAGTAACACATGTACCTCTGTCTGTTGATATTGATAATTAGTGGTCCTATAAAAAACGTATAGCATTATTGTACAGACAACTCCCACAAACGGAAGCTGATTCATCTTTGCTCCACATAATCCCTACAGTTCCAATCACAAGTTAAGCATTATTTTCTTACATTGATAAGAACTATTTGGTCCAACATAAAAAAATCGAATCACATACCCCGTCAAATAATAAATTTCGCTTCTTCATCGTCCACCACCATGGCGTTGATCCTCTCATATGCATATGTAGGTTCTATACTCCCTCATAACACCTACAGTAAATGCACTATTAAATTTAACCAAAGCCATCATAAACTCATAATTACTAACAAAGTCCAAATCCATATACTCAAATTGAATTCAAAAATTGAAACACACTTAAAAGGAAGTGAAAACTGTCATACATACAATACGGTGTAATCTTTAAATTTCGTATTTCCTAAATGAGAAAAGGCTCATGAATTTGTATTTCCTAAAAGAAATGTATCCAAATTGGGAGAGTGAATGCATGCAATAGCAATAGTTGGGCAGTACTGAAGCAATTAGATTTCAATTTAATTTCCTGATTCTTTTTCCTAATTGCCATAGTAGCTACTTCAGCTCCAACTGAATACACAAGATGCAATTTCAAATTATTAATACAAGATACTAATTTCCAACAACAAATCTTGTTTTGTTTTTCATTAAAAAAAAATAAAAATTGAAACTTTAGCATCAAGAGGAAGGAAATTAAAATTTCCAAATTAGTAGTTGGTAAGAAATTAACATAAGGGATTTCTAGTTTCTCTTGGGGTATAAATAATAAACACAAACATTAAATAAGAGAGACAGCAAAATTAAGGAAATCACAATTCAGACATAGTAAAAGAAAGATTCAAAGTTAGGACCAACATTCATGTTTGAATCACAGAAATAACGGAAAACAGAAGAGTAATTAAATACCTGCGATTCGATAAATACGATGATTGAATTTGAATATGATACGCCTTGATTCTTCTTCACCCGAATCACCTCTTCCTTTATACTTGTGCTTCACCTTCTTCACACATCATAATAATAATAATAATAATAATAATAATAATAATAATAATAATAATAATAATAATAATAATAATAAATTCAATTAAAAAATATCAGAGACAACAAAGTGTATCTATATATATATATATACACACCAAAACGTGTGTGTGTGTGTGAGAGAGAAAGTTGACATAGGAAGGAAGAACAGGAAGCGTCCACGTACAGAGAGAGAGAGCGATATCAAAATCAACGAATCTCATAATTTTATACACAATTAAACTTTACCAATAATTAATTATAATCCAGAAATTAGTATTTAAAATGGATGCTATAATATATGCAACCAACCCAGTAATGCTAATGTGAATATTCACAAAAAACGCATGTATATATCTTGTGCTTTAATTTAAATATTGTGAGTACTAATATTAAATAAATGGTGTATATAAATCGGATTTGAATTTAATTAAATATAACGTACAAAAACTATTGGATTGATATTGTTGTTTATAAAGTCAAACCCACTATCAGATTTGGACAACCGCTCACCTATATTTATTGTCCAAACACGGATTCATCATTTGTTCCATTTTGATTGATTTATTTATTTTAATAAACAGTAATGATATGTATTTGTTAGGATTAGGTATTTAATAATACATCTCTAATTAATTAATTAATAGGAAATTAGGTTTACTAGTCTTACAAATTTATTTTTATGATGCAGTATCAATTACATGTTGATAAGTTACCTTGCATAATTACCAATAATCGAGAGAATTATATATATTTTTTCAATTATTAAAAGAAAAAGCAATAGGTCAACATAAAAGTATCGCACCTAATAGGTACCCTTTTCTTAATAAAAATTATTTTCACCTAATACATAGTCCGCTTTTAGGAATTTTTTTTTTTTTTGGCTTTCGAAAAAAAAAAATCCTATCATAGACTCATAGTATTAGATAGGAGTGGAGGAAATACCGAAAATCTCCAAGATATATCTTGACTTACTGCATCTTAAAAAATATCGAATTTATTAAAATTTTTTTGGTGTCATCGAAATTTTCGGTACTGTACCAAAATTTTAAGTCAGATAACAGTATATGAATATAGAAATTTTCGATATATCTAAAAATCTCATATTAAATTCATATATATTTTTTTAATAAATAATTATATTATATATATACTCACAAGTAGAGATGTTAAACGGGTCAGCCCTAACCCATTAGGGCCAGCCCTACAGGGCAACGAGCCTAAACGGGTTAGGGCCTTAGCGGTTCACTTTTAAACGGGCCATTATTAAGTCAGAAACCTAACCCTAACCCTAAGCGAGCCTCGGGCTAAGCAGGCCGGGCCACATCGTTTTTATTTTTTAAATACAATCCAAATGCATATTAAATAGATTACAACTATTACAAGTTCACAATTTAAGTACTTAACTCTAACCATAAATAAGTCCAAGATCGCTACATCATCGTCAGTTGCTTGAGTTTGACTTTCAAAATCCATTGAATCCCCAAAATGAAAAACCGCAATTACACACATACATTGGGTCATTATAAAACTAAAGTGACTATTTGATTAAATAAAACAGCCACTTTTGATTTTCGCTTATCTTTATATATATTTTTCTAACAAACATTATCCAATGGACTCCCAAACAAGCCCAACGTAAATAATTTTGGAAATAATTTTCGGATAGTTGAAATATGTTTACAGAAAAGAATCTACTGGTAGAGAAATGGTGTGGATATGGAGACAATGCAAACAACTAACTGATGTACCTCCCGAACTTTGATTCAGGCATCGTTTCCACCCAACACGCCCAAGTTACTTTGTCTTTAACAAATTTGAAAATCCCAGCATATTAACACCCCCAACAATCCCTAATTTAACATTTAACAGTTAACACCCCCAACAATCCCTAATTTAATAGTTAACAATTAACACCCCCAATAATTCCTAATTTAAAACATTTCGATTCTTGCTATTAAAAAAATAAAAAGGAGAGCGTAACTTTACTAGAGATGTGAGGGAGAAAGAGAGTGGGTGGCCTGAGATCTTTAATGGGGAGAGACGGACCAAAGGTGGTCACTGGTCATGTGGTGGATGGCTTGGCTTGGGCCGCGACCGATTGAAGAACCTGGAAAATGGAGGAAGAGAGCTATTAAAAAAATAAAAAGGAGAGCGTAACTTTACTAGAGATGTGAGGGAGAAAGAGAGTGGGTGGCCTGAGATCTTTAATGGGGAGAGACGGACCAGAGGTGGTCACTGGTCATGTGGTGGATGGCTTGGCTTGGGCTGCGGCCGATTGAAGAACCTAGAAAATGGAGGAAGAGAGCGGGTGGCCGGTGGCATGAGGTCACTGTGGAAGATGGTCAGGTGGATGATGGCATGGCGACATGAAGAAACGAAAAATGGAAGAGAGTGAGGAATGAGGATTAATTAATAGGACCTTTTTTGATTTTTTTCATTGAAAGAACCCATTTATCATTCTTTCTTTCTTTTTACTTTGGGTTTGGGCCTCTCCTCTTATAAAAAATTAATTTAAAAAAAACAAAAAAAATAGTCAGACTGGGCCACGAAGCCGCCATTGCCCGATTCCAATAGGTTTTAAATCGCGAGAGATACCTAAGCCCTAAACCCTAGAAAATTCACGGATTAGCCCGGCCAGTCCGTTGGCGGGTCCCGCTTAACATCTCTACTCACAAGTCACACACAACTCACAAACCCTACCCATTTCATTTTTTAGCGCCGCTTGTTTCTTTCTCCCTTCGTCTCCACGCCGCTTGCCGCCCCGCCTCCCCTGCGTCGCCCCACTCTCTTCCTCCATTTTCAGTTTCTTCAATCGCCCCGCCTCTCTCTCATTCTTGCGCCCCTACTCTGGGCTCGTCGTCGTCGCCGCCTCGACTCCGTCTCCGCCTCCCCTCCTCCTCTCTCGATCTCACGCCACCTCTCTTCCTCCATTTTCCGGTTTCTTCAATCGCCCCGCCTCACTCTGCGCCGCCGTCGCCCCCTGACTCAACTCGCCGTCGTCGCCGCCCTCCGGCGCCGCCCACCACCACTGTCGGTAATGTGTTAATTTCTTTCAAATATTGTTTAGGTTTTGCCCTAGATGAATCATCTCTGTAGTGGTTTGGAGTTTGGGGGTTAGTAGTTTTACTTCAATTAAATATTTTTCGTTTCAAATATTGTTTAGGTTTCATGCCTTTCTGCTTTTTTCAATTATTTGTTGATTAAAATTTTCTTTGTGTTGCACTCAAGAAGGCATATATGAATGCCTATTGTCAGAATTTGGTGTTGTAAAGCATATATGAATGCCTATTGTCAGAATTTGGTGATGTAAAGCATATATGAAAGCATATATGAATGCCTATTTCCTTGACTAAAATTTAGTGTGTAAGGTTCATTTTTCTGATTTTCTGTTGATTTGTTTTAAAGTATTTGTCAAAGTTTTTAGTAGTTTATGTCTTTGTAATGTCTCTCAGATCACTTCTGTTTGTAATAAGTTTACTTTTTATGTATGAATGCCTATTGCTTTGCTTTGCTTGTTATCATGGTTAATTTGTCACTAAATATATGAATGTCTATTGTTGTATGAATGCCTATTGCTTTGCTTTTTGCTTTTTAAAATATATGAATGCCTATTGTTGTTAGGTTAAGAGTTTTAATTACTTGCACTTCGTTTTGTATTTTGAGGTTTATCCAATGCACATACATTTGGTAACTTTATTATTATACTCTTGTTTTTTTTATAGAATGGAATCCAAATCTTCTCATTCAATGCCGAATCCATCCGACACACCAAGCACAATAGATTCGACAAAGCCTCCCACATTTCCCAAAAAGAGGAGCATATATTGGCAGCATTGTATAGAGGGGACTCGGACATTGGGTGATGGGAGCCAACAATCAATCGGGACATGCAAATATTGTGGCATAGAGATCCTAATGACGGGTGAAAGTACTAGTGGGTTAAAAAATCACTTAGAGAAACGGTGCAAGGAATTTGATTTGTACAAGGAAATTGAAGAAATTGACACGGTATTCTCCTCATTAATCCTAAGCATAATTAATAATTTGTGAATATGGTATATTAAAGAAGTTCTAGTCAACCTCAAGCAAAGTTGGAGCTTAGAGTTATACATGTAAAACTTGAGTTTGTTATACTTGAACTTACTGTTATTTGACTTGATTAATGGATTCTAATATGTTAATTCATTATTTTTTTGTGTTTTGCAGGTTTCTTGAGATGGTGGACTTTGAGAGTGAATTGTGTTTTTTCTTTAATCGTGATTTGTATTATTTTAGTACTGAAACATAATGTGTTTCTTTTAATATGTGTTGTGTTGAACTATTTAAACTTATTTTGTTGTGTTGAACTGTTGAAACTTATTATATTGTGTTGGAGTTGGACTATTGGAACTTATTTTGTGATCACATGTTATTTTTCATAAAAAAAATACAGGTTATTTTTTTTAAAAAAATCGACAGAAACGGTATGCCGAAAATTTTGGTATACCAAAAATATCGAAAATTTCGGTATATCAAAATTTTCGGTATGACAACGGTATGATTTTTTTCGGTATCGAAATTTCGGTACGGTTACGGTATGGCGAGAAAATTTTCGGTATACCGTACCGTCCACCCCTGTATTATATATATTGTAGTGAAACAAAAATAAAATTGTCATGGCGAAGCTAAAATAAGTTCATTTCCAGGCTTCATTAATGTTGCCAATATATATATATATATATATATATATATATATTTTAATATCAAACAAGATGGCACGCTATTATTTATATATCTTAAAAGTAACATTATCGATAATTGTACATTACCGATACATTATTAACACAAATATAAATATAAGATTTATTAAATATATCTTATAACACATATATATATCTTATAAATAGATGGCACGCTATTTTAAATATAAAATAATAAAAATAACATTATCGATACATTGTTTACAGTTTACAATTGAAGAAATACGGTTAGGTTGTTTTGCAGCAATTGGGCCGTTGATTTGCCCTCTCAGCCACGTTGCTTTCTAAACTAATCAACTTTTCTGGTCTCAATAAAAATTTGAGCATTACAACGTTATTAATTTTCAGATTTTCTTCTCCCCATGGATATTACTCATTAGAGTAAGGGTGTAATGTATTAGAACACAAGTGAAAGGGAGGGATAGTAGGAATGTTTATTTTTTTAAAAAAATTGGGCCACACTAAAAAGAAAAAAATCTGCTAACCCTCAATGGGATTAAGCGATGAAAATTTGGAATGTAGGAGTATGTTTCTCTCTAGGTATCGAGTTCAAAACTTTTTAGGTGCAATCAACTCTTGAGATGAATCAGTCCTTACAGAGTGTTGGCTTGAAGTGGAGCCCCCGCTAATGAACGGTGGGTTCTGGTCCACCGGATTAGTCGGTCTTTGGACCGGATACCGAGTCATTAAAAAATAGCACTTCTACTTCAATAAGCAGAGGTTGAAAACAACCCGTACGTCTCCTTTGAAACTTGTTCACGTTAAAATTAATTTTATATTTACAGACATGACTCTTCAATATAAGTTATACCCTTCAATTATCACCACTAATACTCATGTTGTAATATAAGTCATAATGTTATGAGTAATACTTTTTATATAGTAAAAAAGCATACTCATCAGTTATCACAATTAATACATTTTAGTAATATAAATCACACTTCTTAATCAATTTTAGAAGTGTTTGTGTGAAATATGTCCACACTATACTTTGTCTACATGTTATTGCACATTTGGACTTGGTTCCTAGTATTTTTTACTTATGGTAAATTTTATTAATACAATCTTTTTATAATTTTGTTCTGCTAATGTAAAAATTACAACAACCATATATATAAATATACATAGAGTAAGTATTAGGAAAAAATTGTTTATAATATGAAAATTATATTATTCCACTTATACATTAATATTACAATACTTATCAGTTAATATTACTATACTTATGTTGGGATTATACTGGAAAGTATGCTTTTTACTTTGTATAATCAAAACTGAATTTCGGACTTATTTACTGAAATAAATTGTTTATCACTGGTGATTTAAATATCATTGAATGTTACATATATTTCTTGCATAACTGTTCAATAAATAAATCAGACGTGTTACATTGTAGTTAATTTAGTGATACCGAGATCACGAAGATTAAATTAACGATCCCTTGTAACTAAAAAGTACGCCATTCATTTACCTAGATGGAAATGAACAACCCATCGTGAAAGGTTGAAGTGTAAGGCTCGATTGACTTGTCTTGACCAAGAGATTACACTAGTGCATGATCGATGATGAATAGGACCACGGGGAGGACAAATTCTTGAATCGAACAAGGAAGAATTAGACCTCAGTGGTTCGTTATTTCTTAATCTTCGTTCCTTAAATAGGATCGCGTGTGGTTGGTAATTATTGCTTTGACTTATCATGGGTAGAGAATCAACGAGATTCAATACTTTTTATCTTGGGCAATATTATTGGTCACATGTGATTGCTAAGATTTAATACGGAGAATCGTGTGCAAGTACGCTTGTTCGATTTGCCCTTGGGAGGGTTCATAAGCTTTATCATACCAAATCTTGCAAGTGGAATTAGTTTCCGGTATGGATAATAATGTTGAACCGTTCCTTGACCAAGGACAAAAGATATTAATTAATGGAAAATTATTTAAGTGGCTTGAATTAATTAATGAGCTAGATAATCTTAAACACGGGAAATAATAACCGGGAGCCATATTGACTGTAATATGGGTTAAGATGGATAGTGCAATATTAATTATGTAGTGAGATTAATTAATATTTATGGGCTTGAATAATATTGTGGCTCAATATTGATAATTCAAGATCCATTGGAAGGTCCAATCTTAATTCTCCTAAAGGCCCCCTGAGTAGCCCAACATATAGTCCAATAACTGAAAAATGTGTTTAAAATAAAATAAATATTGTTGCTTATTTTTCCTCATAAAATTCGAAATTTATGGATAAAAGGGGAGAAAGATTTTCTTTGAATTTTGTTATGGAATGAAGATATGTATTCTTGGAATACAAGATTATCTCATTAAATTCAAGAAATCTCCCACTTGGTTATTCATGAAGATAATTTCAAAAAATTTGGATAATTAAGGGCAAGAAAGATTTTCTTGATTTTCTTGAAAATATATTATGGAAGATATGTATTTCTTGAAATACAAGAATATCTCATAAATTCAAGAAGATCCAAATCTTGGAATCTTGCCTATAATTTTCGAAAATTACTCCATAACAAAGAGTAGGTGGGATTTTGTGGAATATTATAATTATGGGAAAAAGAATATAGGAGATATATTCAAGATTTCTTGGAGATCAAGAAAAGATTTTCCCACATTATTTTCTACCCAAAATTTCGACCACCTATGCTTTCTATAAATGAGGGATGACTCTTTCATTCACAAGTACAATTCCATGTGCTGAAAAAATTAGTAAATCCACAAAGGTGGTGCAACATAATTTATTTTCCTTTTGTTAATTGTTCGCAAGTGTCCTACCACCGGATAGTCGAGCAAGGATTAAGGGAATATTTGGAAAGTTCTGTTGGTGAGTCTAATCACCGGACCGTTTGTCATCCCAAGAGAATACGTTCACGTAAACTCGTAGAATTCGCATTGCGTAGGATTTACGTGAATTAATTATATGCATGATATGTTGTTGGATTATTATTTGAATTAATATAGGATTAATTCATGCTAGTAATAATTATAAGAATTAAATTGGTATTTAAATATTCACCCCGAATAGATCTGTGCAACTTATTCCCCAACAACTGGTATCAGAGCCACGATTTCGGGCTCTGAATTTTTTAAATTGTAATTTAATTCGCTGACATTAAATTTGAAATTGGATAGTAGAATTGCTAGATCTGTTTTGCAGGTATCCAATTGTCATGGAATTTAATGTGTTTATTTATACATGCATATAAATTGTGGTTTTTAATTCGATTCGTTCGGATTCGTTTTGCCGTGAGAAAATCCACGAGTAGATTAGGATTTGTTTGATTTGATCAATGTAATAGACTAGTCTAGATCTAGGTTTATTTATTTTTTGTAAATAAATTGTAATCGGATCGGAAACGAGGACGGAGACGAAGAATTAAAGGATAAAATCCAGAACCGGGTGGGGATGGCGTATGCGGCGTCGCGCTAAACGTGCCTTGGAGGCACGCTGGGACGCGCTGATGCGCAGCACGCACGGGCGTGGGGCGAGGCTAAGGCCGAGCGTAATCGAGAATCAAAGACGGGCAAGATGGGCGGGCGACAGCGATGAGGCACCGCGGCGCTGAGCCGAATGGCGGGCGGAGGCGAGTCTGCGGAGACGCTTGGGCCGCTGAGTTCAGCCGGGCGAGGCAATTTGGTGAGCGATGACATGTGATGTATGTCTGCGGGTACTGCTTACCGAGGAACTGCCGGACCATGCCGAGGTGTGCCGAGGCACGGGCGGGCGAAGCTCGCCGAGGTTAACTTGGTTAGTGGATCGGATGCGGGCACATTTGCGAGCTACTTGGCGTGGCATTTCGAGACGGAGTTTTTTTCGAGACGATCGAGTGGGAGAAATTCAAGACGGTGTTTCTTCAAGATCAAGCCAAGAAAAATCAAACCATGACAATTGAATAATTTGTGCCCAATATGTTTATTTTTCTGCTTTGCTTGATTTATTATTGTGTTATCTTATGCTTTATTTAATTTGTTTAAATGTGTTTGCATGAGAGTTGCCCAATGAAAAATCTCACCGTCAAAAATTACTAAGTATGTTTAAATAATTAATTGACAATTTTATTCCGGATAATAAAATTGAATTAATTTTGACCTCCATAATTTATTTATTTGTGAATTCTTTTGGAGAAATTCCCCCCACGGGACGGTCAAAAGTTAGGTTTCACATGAATGAATTCCAAATGGATGATTGTGGATTATTACTAGTGGCGACGATGACCCTCCCCACGAGGCTCGTTCAAAGCGAAATAATAATCCTGTATTTAATCATGGTTATTACTTAGGTATAAAATTGATATGCATATACTTCCCCGAAGTCCCTGTCAATTTTATATTAGTCAAGTGGGAGCCAACTATTAATATGGATATTAAAGGTTTGTAACTGTTCTTGTTTGTAACCTGCTTGAATGTGTTTAAATAATGACCCATCCCACGTGGCTTATTTAAACTGTTTTGAGATGTTGGCTGATGCATGTTCATATTTTTTTTGAGATTTTAATATGATGCATGTGATCGAATCTTGTGATATACTTGTGCTTATGCATATAGTTATTTATTTCAGTTCAGCATGTCATAACCTTTTAATCCACTATTAATATACTTAAAGTCAATACAATATGTATGGAAACTATATTGATTGGAAACGAAAAATTATAATTGTCTAACTGCACAAAAGCACAAGTGGATTCTTGACACACCAAAATCAGATAAGCCAACTGACGAGTAAAAAATGCGGGACTCGTTAGATCACCTTGCGAGAGATGTCGTCGCTGAAAATGGTGGAGGGCAAACCCGTAAGGGATTACGTCCTCAAAATAGATGGTCCATCTGAACAAACTTGAGATTCTGAGTGCATATTATAATCTGGAGACTCAGATGAATTTGGTATTTCACTCTCTGCCCAAAAGTTTCTGAGCATTTTGGCCTCGCTAGCTGATTTGTTGCAAGCTTTGGTCTCGGCAGAGATATTGATGGGGCACCAAACTCAAGCTTTAACGGCAAGTGGCAAGTCTTCATTTTCTAGGCCAAGGGAAGGCAAGAAAAAGAAGAGGACCAAAAGCCATAAGCAATACAACTCAACTGTTGCCAAGAGCAATGGTAAGATGAGGAATGCTTGGGGTGTCAAGGAAAGTCCAAAGAGGAAGTGCTTAAGCTGCGGTGAAAGAGGACAATGGAGGTTTGCCTGTTCTAACCCCAAAAGGGACGGAAAGAAAGGTAATTCTCACGCACTAGTTGTTGAAACTTGTTTAGCGGCGTATACTTCTCATTCGTGGGTGGTTGATACGAGATCCACTAATCATGTTTGCTTCACGGGTTCAAACTGATCCGACAACTTAGTGGGAGTGAGATCCTCATCACACTGGGCGAAGTTACGAAAGTAGCAATTATTGCAATGCTACGTAACTGGCTGATATTGCAATGCTACGATAGTAACGATTATTGCAATACTACGCAAGTAGCAGATATTGCAATGCTACATGAGTAGTGGTTAAAGCAGTGGGAGAAGTGCACCTGTCGTTTATAGATGAAGTTTTTTTTGAGATTATCTTTATGTTCCCAGTTTTGGAAAGAATTCACTTTCAGTTTCTAAAATTTGATTAAAGGACACTAAGTTTCTTCTAATAAGAATGACATCATTTCTTGAAATGATGAGTGTATCTATTATGGGACATTGGTCGAATAGTCTCTATAGAATTAACTGTGCACACCACTCAAGAAATGCATCCTATAACACATCAACTATTTCCGAGAAAAGAAAACGTTCATCAGACGTGAACGAGACACTTCTATGGCATCTAAGATTGGGACATATTAATCCAAAGAGGATCCAAAGTTTGGTGAAAGACGGTTCACTGGAGTTTCTCCAAGTTGAACCAATTCCAACCTGCTAATCATGTTTGGAGGGTAAAATGACCAAGAGGGCATTCGAACGAGGAATAGAGCCAAAGAAGTGTTAGAAATCGTTCACACGGATGTATGTGGTCCAATGTCAACCAAAGCAAAGAGGAGGTTATGAGTATTTTGTCACTTTTATTGATGATTACTCAAGGAATGCGATTATATTTTCCTTATGAAGCATAAATCGAGACCTTTGAGAAATTCAAAGAATTTAAGGCTCAGCGAGAGAATCATAGGGAAAACGATCAAGTCTCTACGATCCAATCGTGGAGGCGAATACCTCCGATGAGTTTTTGAACTACTTATCGATGAAGGGATTGCATCTCATTCGCGCACCCGAGAACCCTCAACAAAGCGGGGTTCGGAGCGAAAAATAGAACTCTTTTGGAAATGGTTAGATATATGATGAGTTATGCGGATCTTCCTAAGTCATTCGGGGTCATGCCTTGGAAACAACAGCCTACATTACGGACTTGGTGCCATTCAAAATCGGTTCCCAAAACTCCCAAAGAATTGTGGACCGGCCAAAGCTTCAGTATGAGACACATGAGAATTTGGGGGTGTCCGCCCACGTGTTGGACAAGGGGAAGCCGGAAAAATTAGATCCTCGATCGTAATTAAGGTTGTTTGTGAGATACCCCGAGGAACAAAAGGGTGTATGTTCTATGGTCCCCAAGATCAAAAGGTGGTAATAAGCACCCACTTTAGATTTTTGGAAGAAACTATATGAGCGAAAGAAGACCCAGTGAGATTACCTTAAATGAGCTAAGGGCTAACCTCAAGGCCTCAGACAAGATGATATACCAAAACGACACACTTACACACAACCAGAACCTCGTCGTAGTGGGAGGGTTGTGAAACGACTTCGAGAGATTCATGGGAATAGGAGAGTCCCGGACTTGATTCCGGACAAGACTTAATCGAGACCCATGGGCATATGACGAGGCAATCCAAGACAAGGATGCAGATTCTTGGCAAAAAAGAATGAAAGTTTAAATGGGTTCTATGTTTCACAACAGTGTGGGAGCTAGTCGAATCACTTAATGGGGTCAAACCCATTGGTTGCAAGTGGGTGTATAAGAAAAAAGGAGGACCGGGACGGGAAGGTGGAAACCTTCAAAGAAGACTAAATGGCGAAAGGTTATACTTTAAAGAAGGGATCAATTATGAGGAAACTTTTTTAGCCCATAGCCATGCTTAAGTCCATCCGAATACTCTTATCGATTGATCGCAAGATCTCGACTTTGAAATCTGGCAAACGGATGTCAAGACAGCTTTCCTTAACGGAAGTTTTGATGAAGAGATCTATATGCAACAACCCCAAGGCTTTATTGAAAAGGCCAAGAACACCTAGTTTGTAAGCTCATGAAGTCCATTTACGGACTCAAACAGCATCCAGAGCTTGGAACCAATGTTTTGATCATGTTATAAAGTCTTATGGGTTCGATCAAAATGAGTTCAAAAGTTGTGTGTACAAAAAGCGCAGGTTCGGAACTACATTGGTATTCTTAGTACTATCGTAGATGACATTTCGATCGCCGGGAGCGATGTAAAGGTGTTATCGGGCGTAAGGGCATGGCTTTCAAAAACAGGTTTGATATGAAGGACTTATGGGAAGCCGCATCCTTGGGATCAAGATCACTCGAGATCTCAAGAAAAGGATGATAGGCTTATCGCAAGCTTCATACATAGACACTGTCTTGAAACGATTCAACATGCAAGATTCAAGAAAGGCTTCAGACCTTTTCGGACATGGAATCCATCTATCCAAGAAAATGTGCCCTAAGACGAAAAAGGAGATAGATGACATGAAAGGCATTCCTTATGCTTGGTGCCGGAAGCCTTATGTATGCAATGCTATATGACGAGACGGGATATCTTTCTTTGTTGGCATGGTGGCAAGATATCAAAGTAACCCGGGAAAGAGCATTGAATGGCGATTAAAAAATATTTCAAGTATCTGAAAAGAACTCGGGATAGAATGTTGATTTATCGATAGTCCAATCCCCATCCCTCCGCCTACGAACTCGAATTTCCAATCGGACATAGACTCGAGAAAATCTACCTCGGTAGTGTGTTTTGCATGGGGGGGAGCCGTGACATGGAGAAGCGTCAGCGTAAATCGTCGCGCAGATTCTACCATGGAAGCCGAATATGTAGGCTGCTGCAGGGTAGTAAGCGGTTTGGCTCAAGAACTTCCTAGTGGACTTGAATGTGGTTCGAATTTGCCCAGCCAGAATCATTCATTTATTGTGACAATGCCGGAGCAGTTGTAAATTCAAGGGAACCAAGAGCCCACAAAGCCAGCAAACACATTGAAAGGAAATACCATCTTATACGAGATATCGTTAAGAGAGGAGATATAGATGTGGCAAAGATAGCGTCAGAAGATAACCTAGCAGATCCATTCACAAAGGGTCTGCCTCTGAATACATTCGAGAGACATGTGGAAGGAATGAGTGTCAAGACCGTTGCCAATCTGCTTTGAGTATAAGTGGGAGAAATTATTAGGTTCGTGTATGTGACATTAGATGTCACGAATTAAGAACTACAAGAGACATGTTGTAGTATACTTAAAAGCAGACTTTGAGTATAAGTGGGAGATTGTTGGGATTATACTTTGTATAATCAAAACTGAATTTCGGACTTATTTACTAAAATAAATTGTTTATCGCTGATGCTTTAAATATCATTGAATGTTACATATATTTACTGCATATCTGTTCAATAAATCGTACGTGTTACATTGTAGTTAATTTAGTGATACCAGATCACAGAAGATTAAATTAACAGTCCCTTGTAACTAAAAGTACGTCATTCACGACCTAGATGGAAATGAACAACCCATCGTGAAAGGTTGAAGTGTAAGGCTCGGATTGGCTTGTCTTGACCAAGAGATTACACTAGTGCATGACTGATGCACTGAATAGGACCTACAGGAGGAAAAATTCTTCAGAACTGAACAAGGAAGAATTAGACCTCAGTGGTTCGTTATTTCTTAATCTTCGTTCCTTAAATAGGATCGCGTGTGGTTGGTAACTATTGCTTTGACTTATCATAGGTAGAGAATCAACGAGATTCAATACTTTTTATCTTGGGCAATATTATTGGTCACATGTGATTGCTAAGATTTAATACGGAGAATCGTGTGCAAGTACGTTTGTTCGATTTGCCCCCTTGAGAGGTTCATAAGCTTTATCATACCAAATTTTGCAAGTGGAATTAGTTTCCGGTATGGATAATAATGTTGAATCGTTCCTTGACCAAGGACAAAAGATATTAATTAATGGAAAGTTATTTCAGTGGCTTGAATTAATTAATGGGCTAGATAATCTTAAACACGGGAAATAATAACCGGGAGCCATATTGACTGTAATATGGGTTAAGATGGATAGTGGAATATTAATTATGTAGTGGGATTAATTAATATTTATGGGCTTGAATAATATTGTGGCTCAATATTGATAATTCAAGATCCATTGGAAGGTCCAATCTTAATTCTCCTAAAGGCCCCCTGAGTAGCCCAACATATAGTCCAATAACTGAAAAATGTGTTTAAAATAAAATAAATATTGTTGCTTATTTTTCCTCGTAAAATTCAAAATTTATGGATAAAAGGGGAGAAAGATTTTCTTTGAATTTTGTTATGGAATGAAGATATGTATTCTTGGAATACAAGATTATCTCATTAAATTCAAGAAATCTCCCACTTGGTTATTCATGAAGATAATTTCAAAAAATTTGGATAATTAAGGGCAAGAAAGATTTTCTTGATTTTCTTGAAAATATATTATGGAAGATATGTATTTCTTGAAATACAAGAATATCTCATAAATTCAAGAAGATCCAAATCTTGGAATCTTGCCTATAATTTTCGAAAACTACTCCATAACAAAGAGTAGGTGGGATTTTGTGGAATATTATAATTATGGGAAAAAGAATATAGGAGATATATTCAAGATTTCTTGGAGATCAAGAAAAGATTTTCCCACATTATTTTCTACCCAAAATTTCGACCACCTATGCTCTATAAATAGGGGATGACTCTTTCATTCACAAGTACAATTCCATGTGCTGAAAAAATTAGTAAATCCACAAAGGTGGTGCAACATAATTTATTTTCCTTTTGTTAATTGTTAATTAAGTGTCCTACCTTAGGATAGTCGAGCAAGGATTAAGGGAATATTTGGGAAGTTCTTTTGGTGAGTCTAATCAGCCAGACCGTTGTCATCCCAAGAGGTACGTTCACGTAAACTCGTAGAATTTCGCATGCGTAGGATTTACATGAATTAATTATATGCATGATATGTTGTTGGATTATTATTTGAATTAATATAGGATTAATTCATGCTAGTAATAATTATAAGAATTAAATTTGTATTTAAATATTCACTCCGAATAGATCTGTGCAACTTATTCCCCAACAACTTATACATTAATACTATAGCATTAGATATTATATTATGGTATTAGTTTATAAAAGTAGTATCAATTAATAAGTGTAATGATATCAGATTCATACGATGAACAAGTTTTACATTAGAGTTTATGATATTCTTATTATTGATGTTAATCTCCACATAAACATAATATGTTTGAAAAAAATTCATTTCATCTAAAAGTTTGAATTTGTAGAAGTGTGTGAAATCTATTAATATAGTAATTCTCTAAGATCCCCTCTCACTCGTGTGCTGAATATTTACTCTACTCTATGAGGAGGAGGCCCGACAAATGAGTAATTTAATATGAGTAAAGTTGTTTTCAGCTAAATTTGAATCTAGAACATGGACGTGAGCCAAAAGGAGTATTGCACTTTAGGTCCCAAGAGAACGGATGAATTGCAAAGTGGTCATTTTTTTCGACAAATTTTGTTACATGAGCTTTTCTATAAATTTCTAATGGAAGTGAGTCACTCACAACGTTAATTGCAGATATGGTTCAAAAAAATTGCAAATCTAGTCCTAAAAAAAATTAAGTTTTGTTTTTTTCCTTTTTTTGTGTAATTTTCAAAATTTACACAAAATAGCTTATAATTTATTAACTGCATATTTATAATTAACTTATAATCTATTTAGTGCAACTTTTGAGATTTTTCATAAATTTGTTTTTTTTTTCATCTTTAGTTTATGGTTTATTCTTATTCAAATAATATTTAGTTAAAAAGCGTTCATCTTTTAAAACAATTTGTTCTATAGAATAAGTTTTTATATATAATTCATTATTTGGTTTAAAAAATTTAACATTAGTTTTTAGTACATTCAGACTTTCCAAATAGATTTATATAATTAATTTATATTCATAATTTATTTAGAATAGTTTCATAATTTAAATTTATAAAAATATATTTAATATTTTTGAATTCGATTTGATAATGCAAATTTTATATTATTATTTTTAATTTATTTAGATTATACATAAATTATTACTTGATTTAAAAATATTAAAATCTAAGGCTCTTATAACATGAACTCATATTCAATTGTTCACTCATGGGTTTTTTAGAATTCAAATCGAAAGTGTAATCAAGTTATTAATATAAATGATTTTTTTTATTACTGAACTTTTTTCTCACCTCCACATCCTGGGTTCAAATTCCACTGAAAGGCGAAAGCAATTCTACTTATATTAAATTGTAAGTTCACTAGACAGATCTTTGATAGTTTAGTGAACGAGTGAAGGAGAGTAATAGTGACTTAATATATTATAATTTATTATACATCTTTTACAAGTTTTGACTTTTTAGATGAGATTAAAGTATTTCAATATCTATTTTTATTCAAAACCACACTAATTTTTTTTTCCGGCATTCATAGCAATTTCTCCACATCGTTACACCTAGAACCATGGATCTGATACCCATTTTGAGATCCGAAATGACTACAATCTCCGTATTAGCATGATATTATCTCATCTGAACTAATTGAGCTCGTACATATTTATTTTATTCTTACCTTTAAAGTCTCATATCGTTATAAATACTCGTACATATTTATTTAATTTATTCTTACCCTAAAAAGTCTCATGTCATTGTATAAATGTTTGTTGATTTATATACTCATATCATGATACTCTCATATTTGACAAATTAACATTACATGTAATGTGATTCATGGATCTAGATTTGCGCAGCTAATCGATTTCTTTTCTTCTTTCTTCCCCTTACATTTCTTTCATTTTGTCTCTGTACTCACTGCTTTTCAAAATAAAATTAATTAGAATATACTAATGGATGTGAGATAAACTCATTTTAATTGATGCGTAATATTATTTGACTAAGATAAAAAATTTAAAAAGTTTACCATGAATTTAATTTTGAAAAATCACGTGTGGGTTGAAATGGCAATTCAGAAAGTCACATATATCATGTGAAATGGATTAAACATGTGACATGTTGCGCTTTTGTGTCATGGCCACACCAGCCTATTTTTTGTCAAAAGCAACACTATTCGAGTACGTTTTGAAAAGTTTTGAAAAGATTATAAGTGATTATAATTATATAAAATTATGTGTCAAAATATATTTGAGTATATTTGAATTTTTTTATTTAAATTAATCACCTAAAAACATCAGTCAAGCAACTAGCGACGTATCTTATTCGCTAGAAGAAAGCATATCACACTTACTATTCGGCTGCAAGATCCCGATCCAAATTTGGAGTAACATTTATAAATGAACTCAGGTAAGTATGGTTCCACATTTTGACCCGACTATCCATTTCCTCCAACACGACGCTAGGATCGTATCACAAAGGTAATATCGCTTCAATTATTTGAATAAGAACTATTTGGACGTTATGGAAGATGAAAAACGATTTGGTTTTTGAAAGCAAAATTTCTGATTAGTAAAAAGTAATGGATAAAATAAAAGCTTGAACATAATGGTAGCAAAAAAAGTTGAATATTAGTTTGAATTTGAAGTGTAACTATATTAATATTGGCTTTTGAAAAAAAAAAGTGTAACTATATTTAAAAAAAATTATACGCATCTTAAAACTTAATCGTAAAAATATAAATATTTTCAAACATTTCATATTATACACATGCCTTTTCTTTCACCTATTACTTAATTTTCAGAAACACGAAATGCGTGGATAGGATATACTATATTTTACTTTTAACAGATGAGGAATTTATTTTTATGTAACACATAAATTGGAATATTGATCATGTTAAATACATGAAATGGTGATATTATATATTACTAAATATTGTTTGCTGATAATTAGTTATACTAATGTGTACCTTTTTGATAAATTTAAAGAGATTGCCTATATACTGTATTTTAGGTGGAGCCATTAATTAATCCAAGTTATAATTAAACTTAGCCAACTTTAGTCTTAGACGGCCAATTAGAAATCAATAACTTGCATGAATGTTTTAGGATCATTCAATCAATTCTATATAACTTTTTACAAATTATATTTATCATCTATTTTCTAAAAACCTAATAACCTATTATACAAAATTCTACAAAATTCACACTATTAATTATATACAAAATTTAAATATATTTTTTACTTTATAATTCCAAATCTCCTCTACAGGATTTCAAATCCCCTCAAAATTGTAAAAAAGGAAAGTTTAAGATTGGTTTCGTTTATGCTAGGGTGATGGATACTCCCCACACCTACTAACACGTGGCATTACCTCTTTTTTTTAAAAAAAAAATTACAGTCCTCTTAATATTTAAATTAAATTAACAATTAATTTAAATTATAATTAAATTAAATTGCAGTTTTAAAAAATTGTTAAAAAATATTTTAGCATGCTACACTCTTGTTAACATTAGTTTCAATGTCATATTATTATTTTACTATTTTTATTTTAATCTATTATTCAAAGACAAAAACTTGTATAGACTTGGTTCATGTTATGAACCCGGGTCAAATTTGACTCATACACTACAAATGGGTCAAGTATATCCTCCTCAACAGTAGCGACTCATCAAACGTAAAAAACACCAGCGAGCGCACTTGGAATGGCGATGAACGTTCAAGATACGCGCCACCGTACGCCGCCTCCGTTTATTCAGTCCCTTACGAGAGAGCTCGTGTTTTCCATTCATCTTTCCGATGCAGAGCGAGTCCGACACGTCGTTGGTGGTGGATGAGAACCATGTTGACGGATCTGATGCGAAGAGAGGTCTGGATCTCGATCTCAACCATGCCCCAAGCCGTTCGAGCTTGAATCTGCGATGATAAAAACTATCAATGTTACTCAGAAAAACTATCACTGTTACTTAGAAAAAACTTTCACTGTTACTAAAAAAAACTCTCATTGTTACTCAGAAAAACTATCACTGTCACTTATGTTTATATTAAGTATCACCGTTACATACATAAACTATCATTGTTATGTATTAAAACTCTCACTGTAATGCTATTAAATTATCACTAGTATTAAAAAAAAGTATCACCAATATATACGCAAAAACTATCACTATATCTCATAAATACTATCATTGTTACTCAGAAAAACTATCACTGTTACTTAGAAAAACTATCACTTATGTTATATTAAGTATCACAGTTACACACATAAACTATCACTGCTATGAAGAAAAAGTATTACTGTTACACAAAAAAACTATCATTATCACTAGTGAGATATGAGTGCGTGTTGCGGCAGCTGGCGGGGCGCGAGAGTGGAGTGCAACGGGCGGAGAGCGGCGGACGAAGAGCGAAGAGCAGCGCGACAACGTGGAATGAGATGGCGCATGAGAGCAGACGTGAAGGGATTGGGGAGAAATTCGGGTCAACCCATCCTACATAATGGATCATATTGAATTAGGGTTCACAGTGTGAACCTGGTTCACAGGAGTGTTACTCTTATTCAAATATATATATTGATAAAATAAATAAATCTACAAACATGCAAGTGTTGGGGAATGATTTGCACAGATCTATTCGGGGTGAATATTTAAATACAAATTTAATTCATTAATTATTACTAGCATGAATTAATCCTATATTAATTCAAATAATAATTGCAACAACATATCATGCATATAAAAAGCCACGTAAAACCTACGCATGCGGAATCTACGGGTTTCGTGAACGTACCTCTCGGGATGGCAGTGATTTCGGTCGAACGGACTAACCAAAAGGACTTCCCAAGTATTCCCTTAGCCCTTGCTCAACTATCCGGTGGAAGGACACTCGTCGAACAATTAACGAAAGGAAAAAAATAAACTTTGTTGCACCACCTTTGTGGATTTGCTAATATTTCCAACACATGGAATTGTACTTGAGAATGAACTAATCATCCCCTATTTATAGATAGGAGGTGGTCGAAATTTTGGGTCCAAAATCAATGTGGGAAAAGACTTTTCTTGGTCACCAAGAAATCTTGAATATATCTCCTATATTATTTTTCCCATAATTATAATATTCCACAAAATTCCACCTTCCCTTGTTATGGGGTAATTTTCAAAAATTATGGTCAAGATTC
Organism: Stenogyne calaminthoides; assembly: GCA_037126765.1. Lineage (NCBI taxonomy): Eukaryota > Viridiplantae > Streptophyta > Magnoliopsida > Lamiales > Lamiaceae > Stenogyne > Stenogyne calaminthoides. The sequence continues at coordinate 331,827 of JBBCBC010000070.1, forward strand.
CAAGATTTGGATCTTCTTGAATTTATGAGATATTCTTGTATTTCAAGAAATACATATCTTCCATAATATCTTTTCAAGAAAATCAAGAAAATCTTTCTTGCCCACTATATTTCAAAATTTTCGAATTTTCTCTTATAGATAACCAATTGGGAGATTTCTTGAATTTAATGAGATAATCTTGTATTCCAAGAATACATATCTTCATTCCATAACAAAATTCAAAGAAAATCTTTCTCCCCTTTTTATCCATAAAATTCGAAAATTGCAAGGAAAAATAAGCAACAATATTTATTTTATTTTAATCACCTTTTTCAGTTATTGGACTATTTGTTGGGCTACTCAGGGGGCCTTTAGGAGAATTAAGATTGGACCTTCTTATGGATCTTGAATATTTAATATTGAGCCACAATATAATTCAAGTCCATAAATATTAATTAATCCCACTACATAATTAATATTGCACCATCCATCTTAACCCATATTACAGTCAATATGGCTCCGGTCATTATTTCCGTGTTTAAGATTATCTAGCCCATTAATTAATTCAAGCCCTTTGAAATAGCTTTCCGTTAATTAATATCTTTTTGTCCTTGGTCGAGGAACGGTTCAACATTATTATCCATACGGAAACTAATTCCACTTGCAAGATTTGGTATGATAAAACTTATGAACCTCCCCAAGGCAAATCAAGCAAGCGTACTTGCACACGATTCTTCAGATTAAATCTTAGCAATCACATGTGACCAATAATATTGCCCAAGATAAAAAGTATTGAATCTCTCCGATTCGCTACCCATGATAAGTCAAAGCAATAGTTACCAATCCCACGTGATCCTATTTAAGGGGCGAAGGTTAAGAAACAACGAACCACCGAGGTCTAATTCTTCCTTGTTCGGATTCCAAGAATTTATCCTCCCAGAGGTCCTATTCAACAAGATCGGTCATGCACTAGTGTAATCTCTTGGTCAAGACAAATGTCCCGAGCCTTATACCTCAACCTTTCGCGATGGTTGTTCATTTCCATCTAGGTCGTGAATGGCGTATTTTTTTTTTGTTACAAAGGACTATTAATTTAATCTTCGTGATATGGTATCACTAAATTAACTCTGATGTAACACGTATGAATTATTGAAGTGATTATGCGGTAAATATATGTAACATTCAATCATATTTAAAGCATCGATGATAAACAATTTATTTCAATAAATAAGTCGAAAATTCAGTTTTCGATTATACAAAGTAAAAAGCATACTTTTCAAGATAATCCCAACAATCTCCCACTTATACTCAAAAGTCCGCTTTTAAGTATACTACAACATGTCTCGTGTAGATCCGCGGACAACTAATGTCACCTACACGAACCTAATAATTTCTCCCACTTATACTCAAAGTGACGACAACGGTCTTGACACCCATTCCACTCACATGTCTCTCGAATGTATTTGAGGCGGACGCTTTTGTGAATGGATCTCGCCAGTCGTCCTCGGCGCTATCTTTGCCACACCTTTATCTCTCTCTTAACGATTTCTCATTATAAGATGTCTTTCCTTTAATGTGTTTGTTTGACTTGTGGACTCTTGGTTCTCTTGAATTTGCCCCGCCCTAGCAGATATTGCTAGACAAATTGTAACACCATCCAAGTCCACTAAGAAGATCTAGAGCCCAATCGGTTCTTTTCCTTTTCTTCTGGCAGCCTACTTACCCGACTTCCATGGTTGAGTCGTTGATGCATTTACGCTTCACACTCGTCCATTTGATGGATACACTTCCCAAATGGAAACACACTAAGCGAGGCGGATAATTTCGGAATCTAAATCGATTGGAAATCCGAGTCCGTGTAGCCGATGGGGATTGGAGTATCGATCGATAAATCAACATTCTATCCCGAAGTTCTTTTTGACACGCGAATGTTTTTAAGCGTCGTCAATGCACTTTCCCTGGGTTACTATGATATCTTTCTACCATGCCTTCTGCAGCGGATATCCAGGTCTCGCACACAAGAATGCATACATAAGGTTTAAACGGTACCGGCTAACAAGGAATGCCTTTCATGTCATCTATCTCCTCAAGGCCTTAGGGGACATTTTCTTGGATAGATGGATTCCAAGTCTGAAAGGTATGAATCCTTTCTTGGAATCTTGCATGCTAAAGCGTTTCAAGACAGTGTCTATGTATGAAACTTGCGATAACCCGATCATCCTTTTCTTGCGATCTCGAGTGATCTTGATCCCAAGGATGTGTCCGGCTTTCCCTAAGTCTTTCATATCAAACTATTTTGAAAGCCATGCCCTTACGTCTGATAACACCTTCACATCGTCCCCGATGATCACAATGTCATCCACGTATAGTACTAAGAATACCAATGCAGTTCCGACACGCTTTTTATACACACAACTTTCAAACTTGTTTTGATCAAACCCATAAGACATTATTTCATGATCAAAACTTTGATTCCAAGCTCTGGATGCCTGTTTGAGTCCGTAAATGGACCTCTTGAGCTTACAAACTAGGTGTTCTTGGCCTGTTTCAATGAAACCTTGGGGTTGTTGCATATAGATCTCTTCATCAAGACTTAGTTAAGGAAAGCCGCATCTTGACATCCATTTGCCAGATTTCAAAAGTCGAAATGCGCAGCAATCGATAAGAGAATACGGGATGGACTTAAGCATGGCTGGCGAAAAAAGTTTCCTCATGTCGATCCCTTTCTTTCTCGAGTGTAACCTTTCGCCACTAGTCTTGCTTTAAAGGTTTCAACCTTCCAGTCCGGTCCTCTTTTCCTCTTATATACCCACTTGCATCTAATGGGTTTGTCCCCATTAAGTGGTTCGACTAGCTCCCACACTCTATTATGAAACATAGAACCCATTTCGGCTTTCATTGCTGTTTGCCAAGAATTTGCATTCTTATCTTGGAATGCCTCGTCATATATCCATGGGTGCGATTCGTCTTTGTCGGGGAATCAAGTCCGAGGACTCTCCTATTCCCTTGAATCTCTCGGGCTGTCTAACAACCCTCCCACTATGACGAGGCTCGGCCAGAAAGCGTGATCGTTTGGTTTATCATCTAGTACAGTTGGCACTGAGGTATGCCCTCTAAGCTCATTTAAGGTAATCTCACTTCTGGGCTTTCTTTGGTTCATATAGTCTTCTTCCAAAAATCTAAAGTGGGTGCGGATGACCACCTTTTGATCTTCGGGACTATAGAACATACACCCTTTTTGTTCCGGGGTATCCTACAAACAACCTTAATTCCGATCGAGGATCCAATTACGGCTTCCTTGTCCAACACGTAGGGCGGACACCCCCAAATTCTCATGTGTCTCATACTAGGCTTGCCTTGGGTCCACAATTCTTTGGGAGTTTTGGGAACCGATTTGGATAGCACCAAGTTCAGAATGTAAGTCGTTGTTTCCAAGGTATGACCCCAGAACGACTCGGGAAGATCCGCATAACTCATCATTGATCTAACCATTTCCAAAAGAATTATGTTTCTTCGCTCTGCGACCCCGTTTTGTTGAGGGGTTCCGGGTGCAGTGAGCTGGGATACAATCCCTTCATCAGATAAGTAGTTCAAAAACACATCGCTGAGGTATTCGCCTCCACGATCAGATCGTAGAGACTTGATACGTTTTTCCCTATGATTCTCTGTTTGAGCCTTAGAATTTCTCAAAGGTCTCACATTCATGCTTCATAAGGAAAATGTACCTTGAGTAATCATCAATAAAATTACTCATAACCTCCTCTTGCTTTGGTTGACATTGAACTACGCACATCTGTGTAAACGATCTCTAACACTTCTTTGGCCCTATTCCCCTTGGCTCCAAATGCCCTCTCGGTCATATTACTCTCCAAACATGATTCGCAGGTTGGAATCGGTTCAACTTGGAGAAGCCCTAGTGAACCGTCTCTCACCAACCTTTGGATCCTCTTTGGATTTATATGACCCAATCTTAGATGCCAAAGAAGTGTCTCGTTCACGTCTGATGAACGTTTTTCTTTTCTCGAAGCTTGATTGATGTGTTATAGGATACATTTCGTGAGTGGTGTGCACAGTTAATTGTATAGAGATCATTCAACAACGTTCCATGACAGATAAATTTATCAAAAGAAAAATGGTAACAACTTTATTAAAAAAGTAACCAAATATCCATCATAAAAGTTTAGAAACTGAAAACGAATTCTTTCTAAAATCCGGAACGTAAAGAATATCTCAAAAATTAAAACACTTTGTCTTCAAAAGCGGGTGCACTTCTCCCATCGGGTTTGCCACTCTGTAGCATCGCCCAGGATGTGATGAGGACCTCACTCCCCACTAAGTTGTCGGGTCCGCTTGAACCCCCGTAATGTGAAACAAACATGATTAGTGGATCCCAGATCCACCACCCACAAAATGGGGAGGCATATGCCGCTAAACAAGTTTCAAACAACTAGTGCGTGAGAATTACCTTTCTTTCCATCCCTATTAGGTCTGGAACAGGCTGACCTCCAATGTCCTTTCTCACCGTAGTTGAAGCACTTCCCCTTAGCTGGCTTGTTCACTCCACCACCCTTCTTCACCTTGTCTTTGCCATCGCAACACTTCGAGTTCACTTGCTTGTGGCCTTTGTTCCTTTTCTTGTTCTTACCACCCCTTGGTCTAGAAGAAGAAGAAGGTCTGTTTGCCACCAAGGCTTGGCTTTTCTGCCCCAATATCGCCTCTGCCGAGACTAAAGCTTGCAACAGATCAGGCATCGAGAACTTCTGATTATTCATCTGGTAGTTCAACCTGAATTGTTCAAAGCTTTTCGGCAGAGAATGGAGCACGAAATTGATTTGGGTCTCGATATCGTAGTCGCCGAAAGTACCTCAAGTTTATTAAGGTGAGCCATCATCCGGAGAACGTGCTCCTTCACGGTGTTCCTCCACCATTTTCATAGAAGCGAAGTCCCTCATGGTGATCGGCGAGCCATTAGCGGTTACGATGTTGAAACATCGCTTTAAGACTAGTCGTGATTTCTTGGCGGTCTCAACGTTCTGGTGTTGGTGTTGCAACACATCTGACATAGAAGCCAAGATGGTACACTTTGCCATTTCGTTAGACCGCTCCCAGTCAGCATACTCTTTCTTAACCGTTTTAGTGGACTCATCTGATGGTTTATCCGGTTTAGGTGTGGTCAGAACCCAATTATGGCTTTGTGCAATGAGGGCGATAGTGAGTTTTGATTCCAATCAACAAAATTTTCTCCGGTGAGCAAATTGTCTTTAAT